>JAAGEH010000452.1:26734047-26821429 GCA_011751065.1 Lasiurus cinereus | reverse complement strand
CCTCCCTTCCTTCCTTCCTTCCTTCCTTCCTTTCTTTCCTTCTTCCTTTCTTTTTAAAAAAATATATTTTACTGATTTTTTTACAGAGAGGAAGGGAGAGGGATAGAGCGTTAGAAACATCGATGAGAGAGAAACAACGATCAGCTGCCTCCTGCACACCTCCCACTGGGGATGTGCCCAAAATCAAGGTACATGCCCTTGATCGAAATCGAACCCAGGACCCTTCAGTCCCCAGGCTGACGCTCTATCTACTGAGCCAAACCGGTTTCGGCTCTCTCTTCAGTTTCAACACAGATACCGTTGTGTGAACACAGTCAGTGTGTTCGCGCACTCGCCCCTGACGCACAGGGTTAGGCACTCTGAATAGTGCTGCCACCAGCCTTCTTGTACAAGTCCTTTGGTGGCCCAGCCCCGCACCTGCGTGGCAGTGTCATAATAGCCCCGGTGTGCCGACAGTCACAAACATCCCACCTCAGAGACAGGGAAACTGAGCCTGATGGGTTTCAGTGTCTTGCCCAAACCCCCAGAGGAAAGAGCAGGCTCGGACTCCAGCCAGATCCATATGCTCGAGAACCGAGATCTTAGCAAAAGGCAGAGCATTTCAGGGGCAAAGCAGTAAAGCACCTCAAAGTTGCAAAGCTCTGCCTGGGGCAGGGTCCCCTCCTCCACCCTGACAGGGGGGCACCTGGTCCTATCCCCATGCCCATCATGTGTGTCCCTGCCCAGGCCCGCTGTGTGTTCCCGCCCTGGGAGGCCCTGACAGCTGCATCCACTGTGCCAGGGAAAAGGCTCTCCTGGCTCTGGGGAAAGCCCTGCAAATCTTGCGACAAACAGCCCGAAGCTGGTGTTTAAAGCGGAGCCTGGTGTTGGCTGCAGCGAGGGAGGGCCGCTGGCTTTGGGAAACAAGATTGGTGCCAAGGCTGGGAGCCTGTCCCGCTATCACCAGGCAGTCATTCTGCCCTTCCCCCCCACCACCCCGCACCCACCGCTCACCAGCTGAGCATGGCTGGAGGCTGCATGGCTTCACCATGGCCTTGGGGGCTGGGCTTGCTGACCCGGGTGGGTGGGAGCTGCGATGAGGTAATCCATGTGCAACACCAGGAAAGGCCAGCACAGCCCCACGAATGCGAGCTGGCTTAATGTGTTTAATTGTCCAAAATTAGGACGCCTGATCTGAGCAATCTATCCCAAGATCCTTTATCTGAGCCTCTTATCAGAGACCCTGGGGGCTGGATCTATTTCAAAACTGAGGATTTGTTAGATTTTAGAACACTGAGTCAGTGCTTATGTTGTATGTCATTAACAGCCCCGTGGGATCTGGGTAGACTGGGTAATGACACTCCCCGCAGCTCTGCACCACGCCAACTGGGCACACGCCACTCGCCTCGCTGCTCTGCTCAGGACAGCTCTGCTGCCGGTGAGTAAGCTGCACGCGGGAGGGAGCGTGTGTGATTGGGAACTGGGGATCGGGGTTGGGACTCCTCTGTTGCTCTCCTGGGTGGCCTTGGGCAGCAGGTCCCACCTGGGAAACCGGGATGATTGAGTCCCTGTGGCTTTAGGCCGCTGTGAGGTGGAGGAGTCTGTCTATGCAGAGCACTCAGAGCAGAGCAGGCCAGGAATGAGCTCAGTGTGGGCTCCAAGATCCCAATGATTGTGATTATTTACATTCACACCCGTTCTGGTGCTGCTCATTTCCAATGATTGTGATTATCACATTCACACCCGTTCTGGTGCTGCTCATTTCCAATGGTTGTGATTACTCACATTCACACCAGCTCTGGTGCTGCTCATTTCCAATGGTTGTGATTACTCACATTCACACCAGTTCTGGTGCTGCTCATTTCCGCCCACCACTTACTGCGTGCACACAAGCATGTGGTGGGGCCTCACCATCATGCCCCATCACCTGTAAGTTCAATTGCACACTCAGCGCTGTGTGTGTTTTGTGTGTTTGTGTGCTGTTTGTGTGTGTGTGGTATGTTTGTGTGTATATGTTTGTGTGTGTGTTATAAGTGTGCTGTAGTATGAGTGTGTGTTGTGTGTGAGTGTAATGTAGTATGTGTGTGTGTGTATGTGTGGTGTGAGTGTAATGTAGTGTGAGTGTATGGTATGTGATGTGTGGCATGTGGTGTGTGTGGTGTGAATGTGATGTGTGTGTGGTATGTGTGTGTGTGTACATATGTGTGAAGCTGCTGTTCCCTCGGTTTGTCTTGGGTACCTCAGGCTCACACAGTGTAAACAGCTCCCTGAATGGCGTGAAGCGCTCACATGTAGAGAAGCATGGTTTTCCTTATAACACAGCCCCTCCCCCTGCTGGCCCCTTAACATGCTCATCCAAAGAAAGAACACACTCTCTGCCAACCCCGGGGAGAGAGACTGGGCTCTTGAGGAGAGTGGCAGGGCTGGCCTTGAAGGGTGGGGTTGATTGGCTTTTTGGGCAGTTTGGGCTCCGTGCAGTTTTTGTTACTTGCTGACTAGCACCGGTTCCTTCATGAAATGAACCGTCACCGAGGTGTCTCCTTTAATCTGTGTGACAGCTTGTGAGGTGGACAGCAGTCAGGCCGTGCCTGCCTCCGGGGTGCAGAGGTGGGGTCTGTGGGCCGGGGAGCTGCCTGGGTTTGCACAGCTCGTGCTGGAGCTGATCCAGGCGGGTCAGCCTGGCTGCCAGGGTGGTGGTCAGCCATCACTAGGTCACAAACCTCCCAAATGTAGTGGATTAAAGCTGCATTCATTCACTTTTTTGCTCACAAATCTGCAGTTTTGTCAGGATCTGTGTGGACTGCTTCTCTCTGCTGTGTGCAGTGTCAGCTGGGGAGGTTCCAGGGTGGGTGGGGTGAGGGTGACCTGATGGCTGACTTCCAGAATCTTCTGGAGGATGGTTCACTCCTGTGCCTGCTGGGTGATGCTGGCTGTTCACTGACCCTGTTAGGCTTTGTCGGTGGCCTCTGCTCCGGGTCTTCCATGTGGCCACCTGGGCTTCCCCGCAGCACAGGAGCAGGGTTCCAGGTATACAGGGAGAAGTGGGCAGCATTCTGATGGTTTAGCCTGGGCAGTCGTTTCCCTGGCACCTTCCTAATAGAAACAGTCACCAAGGTCCCCCAGGCTCAAGAGGAGGGGACACAGCTCACCACCAGATGGGAGGAGTGTCAGTCCTAAGAAGCCTGTAATCATTTCCCACTCAGGACCCTTTAGGCTAAAGATACTTAGTAGTATTCTTATTAGTGGTAATCTTTACATTTTTAAAAAATATATTTTATGATATATTTATTTATAAACTTTATTGTAGATGGTACTTTATCATTTATAATAAAGTTCCATACCTCTAACACATTATATCCCATATAATAAAAGGCTAATATGCAAACTGTCCCTTCAATTGGGAGTTTGACCAGGGGACTGGGCCACCCGGCCAACTGCCCATGGCCCCTGACAGCCCTGCTCCTGCCATCAGGGGCAGGGCCAGCCAGCCAACCTCCTGCATCCCCTCCCCCTGGGTGGCCCAGCCTAATAGGCCCTGGTCTCGGAGCAGGTGGCCAGATTCCACCCACACATGAATTCATGCACCAGGCCTCTAGTATTTATATAATTTTATAATCCTATATAATAATAGAGGAATATGCAAATTTTCTGTTACTCAGTAAGGTCACGACGGATTGCAGGAAGCTGTCTGCACGTGCGTGACAGGGCATTGCTCTGGAGATGGGGTGGAGGTGGGAGGTGACCAGAGGTGGCGGGACCATCCCATGGCAGGGAGGGTGGGGTGAGAGCCCATAGTGCCCCCCTCACTTCACCCGCCACTCGCACTCAGAGCATCCTGCTGCCCACCTGCCAGGGGAAGGAGCACAGCGCAGAAGGCAGGAGGCTTCCATTCTCTCCTCGGGATCATGATGGGGTGGAGTCACTGTGTTGCTCCAGAGATAGGGTGGAAGTGGAGAGGTGCCCCAAGAAGGCAGGACCAACCTGAGGTGACTCAAGGGACAAAGGGTGGGACTTGAAGTGGCCAGAGAAGGCCAGAGGGGTTGGGGCTGGGCCAGATGCACTGGAACTCTGCATGGAGAGGTTCGGGTGTCAAGGCAGGGTGAGGCCTCGTGATTTTGCGCACTGGGCTCCTAGTTTATTTTATATAATTCTATTTTATTTATACATTTCCCACCACTGTTTTAATATTTTATGTAGCAAAAATGGTATATAATAAATGTGATCATATGTACAGATGTAAAATATTTTACTAGTATTTTATATAAAACATTTTGGAATATTTATAAAATGTATCACTTTAGTTATTAGCAATCTATTGCCTCTAATAAAGACTAGACATTATAATCATATTGGTATGTCTGTGTAAATTTTGGTTTTCATAAGCAGTTTCAGTAAGAACCACACCTCTTCCAGGAGGAAGCATTTTCTGGGGCTTCTTTTCCGGGATAGTTGCAGGGAGAGGTGTGGGCTATTTTCAGCACAAACAGGGAGAGTTACTGGCAGTGAAGGGGAACAGTCGGGAGATTTGCTACCTAAGGCCTCCCAGTTAGTGTGTCATCCCAGGCTAGAATGGTTAAGGACAGAACAAAAGAAAAAATAACCTTCCACAGCCTCATGGATTGCCTACATGCAAGGGACTGGGCCATCAAACTTAACTGTAAATCAAAGTCATGAGCATCCAGAGCTGGGAGGAACTTGGAGACAGGTAATCCTGTGCATCTTAAATGGGGCATACACACCCCAAGGGTAGGCAGAATGGGCAGAGAGAGTTACAACATAAACAAGTGAAGCTTTGATATTTCCTAGACGCCAAGCAATGCAAAACATTTTCAGTACTCAAACAAACATGGATGTATTTTAGAGTAGAATGTAAAATCTCCATACATTTTAGGATAAAACAGAAGACTTCAAAGAAATTCCATGCTGGCAGCAGACTGGCTTGTGAAGATCACACAGACACATCCCTTCGCGCTGTGCCTTGGGGTGGGTAAAGCATGGGAAGCAGTGTGCTAGCTGGCAGTTGCCGAAAAGAAAGAAGACAAAAGGAGGGGTTGTTGCATTGTCTCCAGGAGGCCTTCGAGTCCCTCTAACCACAGTGAGCTGGTCTGAATCACAGTGTCCTGTAAGAACAAATGCCCACTGCTGTAGAAACTTAGTATGAAAAAGCAGAATGCAAAGTATCTCATTAATTATTCACATTGAATAATTAATTATAATAGAAAGACAATATTTTAGGTATATTGGGTTAAATAGGTACATTTCAATTGCTTCTTTTTTTTCCTTCTTTAATGTGTCTACTACAAAATTTAGAACGACCTGTGTGGCTTGCATTATATTTTTACTAGCGGCCCAGTGCACAAATTCATGCATGGGTGGGATTCCTTGGCCTGGCTGGTGATCAGGACTATCTTACCCAGTCCCCATCAGGGCCTGCTCATGGGAGGTTGGCTGGCCAGGGGAAGTTGGCTGTGGGAGCACACTGATCATCAGGGGCAGCTCCCGTGTTGAACGACTGCCCACTGATGGTCAGTGTATCATCATAGTGACCGGTCGACCAGTTGTTCAGTTGATGGGTTGTAATGGTCACTTAGGCTTTTATATATATAGATTGGGTAGGAGGTGTCTCTGAATGTAATAGGCCAGGAAACATTTTTCTTCCTATCACATTTTTGGTGACAAGTTTTGAGCAAAACAGTGCTGGAAAGATGGTTTTAGGTAACATTTGTCCCTTTACTGACTGTCCAAACCAACATTGGGTTTTTCCACCCTTTTGTTGACTTTGTTCTGTTGGGAATTCCAACTTCTCTTGCCTGTTCCAAATCAACCCATCCTTCAAATCTCTTTTTACTGTCCTGTCCCTGCTCTTCCTGCCAGAGATGTGGTTGAGGAGGATCATGGTGCAGTAGCCACCTTGAGACTGGGAGTTGATTATCTAAGGAAGAAAAGTTGAGCAGAAAAGTGAAAAGGGCCTGGGTAAGAATGACATGATTTTGTGGCAAAGGACCATCCACTTAGGGACTTTTTAAAATGTGATAACAATGATATGTTTCTATCATTTAATGAATTGCCCTTCCTTGAGCATTCTATTCCTTGCCTCCCAACTGATGTGAATCACAGAGAAAAAGGATTCACACAACATTAAAAATATGAAGCACAACTTAATGTTACTATGAAAGCAGAAAATGGTGGTCTTACTTCCTCAAAGCATTGACCAATCTGACTTGAATAATCAAAGCAGCTATGGCTTTTGGAGATCAGGTGTGGGAGCACTTGACCAGCAATCACTCATTTTTAAGGGTCTTGACAGCTCTGTGAGGCAGGTGCTGTTATTGCCTCCACTTTTCAGAGGAGAAAACTATGGCTTAGAGGGAAAAAATCATGTCTGGGGTAATACTGATTTGAGCTACTGTAAGAGCCCAAACCTTAACCACAGACCGTGAAAGTTCTGTGATCTGAGCTTCCTGTGTGACTTTGGTTGGTAATGAGGCTGCCATATACTTCCAGCGTCTCTCCAAGTAATTCCAATGAAAAAGAAAGAATGAAAAAAAGAGAGAGTGAACCTAGCGTGCCATCCCCTCCCCAGCAGGCTACCGGCTGTTTATTTGGGGCTGCGTCAAAGATGTCATCTGTTGTACGCTTTTCTTTACTGCAGGTAGGCAGTTTCTAAATGGACAGATCCCATTTTTGATCTGAAAATAACACATGAAAGACATAAAAAAGAAAAAAACGTTCAGCGGGTTTATATTCTTTCTCTTATGCCAATAAACAAAGGCAGCAAGAGTGTAACAGCAAAGACCAGGTGACCAACCCCAAACACGAAATGCACTCATCGGGAAGGGGGAAAGTGCTCATGAAAAGGAACTTGGTTCTGCTCAAATGCAGTCTGGCCTGGGAGAGCTGGACTAAACCAGTCTTCTCGAGAGAAAGATGAGGTGAATTCGCTCTTCCAGAAAATAACCTAATCACACCAGCATCTTTCACAATGTGTGGTCTCTGTAGGGAAACAGATAAGTGCAATGGAATCTTTTCAACCAGCGTTTCAGCATTTTTTCTGGTATTGGCACAATCAGATGTTCCAAGAACTACCTTCGTCAATGTCCTTGGTTCCAAGACAGATTACTGATGGATTTCTTTTCAACTCTCTCTTTCAAAAAGGAAAGAAGAAAAAAAAAAAGGAGCCATATATGTAAACTATTAGAAATAGGTTGATTTTTCTGGTTTTCAGAATGAACCCAAACTTGATTCCGAAATTTTATGATGATGACAATAATATTAAGCATTCTTAAGTGCTGACTATCTATATGCCAAGCATTGGGGAAAATGTGTGTGAGTATTAAGTAGCTCCTTACAATCTTGTGAAGACCTTGTATGTTGGTTCCATACAAGAAACTAAAGTTTAAATCCTTGGTGGAGATCTCACAGCCAGTATTGGAAGAACCACCTTAGGTCTGTGACTACAGAGTCCTTTCCCTAAGGGCTGGTCTATTCTGAAATGAGGTGTCTTATTCTAGATTCCCACAAGAGCCAACAAAGATTTGGGTGCCTTCCTGTCTCATGCATACACACCTAGCAATGCAATCGCTGGGTCACAAGGTAGCTGCATATTTATTAAGTTTCCTAGAGAATAACAAGTAGTTAACCTGAACGGTGACACTATTTACACTGGCGCTGTGTGAAGGGTCCAGTGCCTCGCGTTTCCATGGCAGTTGATATTATCACCTCTTTGGATTTGAGCCATTCTGGTGGGTGTGCGATGTTATCTTAGTATTTGCATTTCCCAAATGGAAAATGGTGTTTAACACTTTTCATATGCTCATTGACCACTTACATCTTTTGTGAATTGTCTCTCATTTTTTTTGGCTCATTTTTTTAATTGACTACTTTGTCTTTTCCTTATTGGTTTGTAAAAGTTCTTTGCATGTTATGGATATGAGTCCTTTCTCAGATATGTACATTGCAGATATCTCCTTCCATTTGTGACTTTTTAAATTGTTACTTTGTGATGAACACAATTATTTTAATTTGGATGAAGTCCAATTTATCAATCTTGCTGTTTGATTAGCACCTTTTGTGTCCTGTTTAAGAAATCTTTGCCTCTCAGTTGGTCTTTACAGCAGTGGCCCCTAAATACCTCCACATTTTCCTTGAGGTCTGCGTTTAATCAGCATCATGAAGCCCCTGCATCGTGTGAGGCTCTGGGAAAGAGGTTGGGTTTATGGGTTTTGGATGAGAGGACAGATTCCACCCCCACTAGGAAGTAGATCCATTTGGATAAAAATTCTCTTGAATTTTGCTTCATTTTCAGATATAAAAGTGGAAAGTAGTTAGGTTTCACTAGAAAAGTGTGTCTTTGAGCTACTGGCGTTTTTAGACACTGTGTCTCTGTTTGTAAAATAAACAGTAAAAAGACGAAAGGAGAGAATGAATTTTAATGGGATCCTTTGCTGGGAGGGGGCAAGCAGCATTCTTTGTGTTTCATTGCTATGCAAAAATGAAAGGAGGAAACGGAAAGCCGCCATCCTATGAAAACAGTGGTGAGGTTTTGGAGGGCAGCCTCCCAAGATTATTCCAGGGGCCGTTTTTTTTTTTTTTTAAAGAGAAGAAAAGTTTGCTAAGAATCCAAAAGATTTTTAATGATGGAGCTAAAGATAGTTAAGTGCATGGAACAATTTTCTTTTGACTGCTTCCTTACTATGCCCTCACCTTTAAAAGAGGAGGAAAACAACAAGGAAAGAAACTTGTGGACACCTTTGAGGCCATTTCCTTCCTTCCTTTCCTGCCTTCCTCGTTTCTCTCTGTCTCCATCTCTTTCTCTGCTCTCCGCGCCTGGTCCATTTTCATTCAGTCACTTCCTTGCAGCTCTGAGGCCCAGTTTCCTTATTTTTCTGAGGGGACAGTAATAGATCACCTCTCAGGGTTGCTGGAGGGTCAGAAGGGTCGAAGCCCTGCCTGGCACAGTCCTGCTCAGAAATGTGAGTTGTGGTTGCCATTCCGATCACATCCTCGCTCCAAGAAAAGGTGGATTCTTTCTGACACATCAGATTTTGAGCACCTTTTCAAAATTTACAGTATAATGATTTGATCTGTTATAAGCAAATTTATCCTTTATCCTTTAGTCTTGGGGCTAATGATGAGGCTGACATTTGACTTGACATTTTTTTTCTGTTGGATTCTTGGAACTGCTTTCTATCTATAGAAACAAACCAAGGCCAACTGCTTATGACTCTTGCCAGCAATCAAACTGCCTTCCAAGAAATGCCGACTTGCAAAGACAGGACATGTGTTGAGAAGTGACCAATAGGTGGATGTTGACATCATGTAGACAGAGGTGTGAGTGGGGTTCCCATTGAGTGATATAAGCAAATAAGAAAAATATCAGCCTAATTGGTTCGGCTCAGTGGATAGAGCACCGGCCTCCTTTTAATTTGCCATCTGATTCTTGCTGGGACCCTGAAAGGTCCCAAGTTTTGTTCCTATTAAGGGCATGTACTTTGGTTGCAGGCACATCCCCAGTGGGAGGTGTGCAGGAGGCAGCTGATCGATGTTTCTAGCTCTCTCTCTCTCCCTTCCTCTGTGTAAAAAATCAATATAAAGTATATTTTTAAAAAAGGTCACCTCTTTTCAGTTCCTCTTTGTGAAATGCTATCTAAAAATAGTAAAAAAGAAACCAAAATATCTAGCCAAGACATTGGTCCAGGGCATTTTATATCTATGGTTTCTCTTGATTATAAATATTAATATCTTCAGCTTATGGATGAGGAAACTGCTCTCAAAGAAGTTCTATGACTTACTGAAGGACCTATAGCTGTTTGTTCCATGCACTTAACTATCTTTAGCTCCATCCTTAATGGTGAGAAAGAGCCAAATTTACTTAAGTGATTTCTATAGAAACCAGATCTTTTGGTGTGTAAGTCTTCTGACCTTCTAAAAGGTTCCAGGACTAGGTGTGATCACAGTGCAAGGCTTGTTCCTCTATTGGGAGTTTTGGGTCCCTCCTTGGGCTGGGCAAGTTCAAAGATCAGAGCCAGGATTAAGTAGCTCTTCCTATTTGGTGATGGCATTCTGCTGCCTCCTCCCTGGTTTCCTTCCTTGTAGTTGGGTTAAGCTGGCTTCACTCTCTTAGATCCAGGTTTGAACACTTTCATCAGACCTATCTCCCCATCGTTCACTGCACGAACGCACACATCAGCTCAGGATGGGCCCCGGGCCGGGTCCATCTGTCAGCTGGCTACTGCACTTCTGCTGGAGGTACTGAGGATGTCACCAACACGGAGGGCAAGGCCTGCATTCCAAACGGTTGCACCACCACTTTGGCTACCCTCTCTTGGCCAAAGCGGATCACAGACGGGCCTGCAGTCAGTGCTGGAGAAGAAGACTTGATCTCGTGATGGGAGGAGCAGCATCTCATTCCTGAGGCTGTGAATACCTGGGGCCATTTTTTCAGTCTACTGCATGTTTTGGTTCACATGCTTTTCTAAGTGTGTAATATGCATGATTCTGTTTAATTCTTGCAATAATCTTCTTAGGTGGTTATATTACTGATGCCATCCTTGTCATGATCATCCCCGTGGCATATGGGGTGTCAGTCTTTTTAGGTGAGCCTGGGAAGAAGGGGCCATGACATGAGCCCTGTTGTAAGAGCTGAGTCTCGTATGCCTCTAACCTGTGACATTCTCTGAGCGATCAGGACAGAAACTGATGGCAGCCATGGTTGCCTGTCTCGCTGTCAATCTTCACAACAAAGTTCCCAGCATTGGAACTACTATCACCCCCATTTTCCTGAAGAGGAGACAGAGGCAAGGAAGTTAAAGGGCTGTGTTGAGGGCTCACAACTAGAAAGAAACCAGAATGAGACCATCTGCGCTGGATGTCTCTGTCTGTTGGGACCCAACTCCACCTCCCCCATCCTGCTCTGTGCCCAGAGCCCAGGCTTGTCTGAGCTGCATCAACGCTTCCTCACTCTCCACCTTCTGCTTGGATTTGGCAATGGGTCTGGGCATGGCAGGGCCCAGGAAGCAGGAGGAGAGAGGTCGGAGTATTGGTTCCTGCAAGTCCCTCTCCCCAAGACCTTGGCTCGGTGGTCCTCATTTTGCTGCTACCTTCTCTGGATTCTGCTCCCTGTTCCCTCCCCTTGGCCCAAAGCCTTGCAGGTGGCATTACCCTGCTCTCACTGCCTGGGGTTCTGCACTCTCCCTTGTCAGTTTCCTTAAATTCTGCTTACACCTTTGGCAGTTCCCTTTGTTAAACTTTCCTCAAATTACCTCCTTTTAATGTGCCATCTGATTCTTGCTGGGACCCTGGATGAAACTCCACCTGACTCAGCAGTTTCTGTATTTAATATTTATTGAAAGATGAAAAGACTGGAATGCAAAACTGCTAGGTGATACCCAAAGCTGAGTTCCTTGAATGATGAAATCAAAAGTCCAAGATGAAATCAAGACAAAATGAGGTTGTCTCCATGCTGGCCAGAGGCAGGTGGGCCTGTTTCTGTCTGGATGAACACCAAGCACTGAATACTGTTTCTGTATTATTTCCAAAGGTCTTGGGTTGCATTTTAATTAATTTACCTTGAAATTAACATACTACACGTTTTCTTGAGCCAAGCTCAAACTTTCCAGCATATCCTATTGCACAGAAATACTTCCATAAATCAGGATGAATGTAGCATTGGAGACTAAGAAGGAGAGAGATATTTATGTGTGGGTGTTTTATATTCTGCTCTTGTACAAAACTTTAATATGTATTTGCAAGAGGCATTTTCCAGACTGGCGGCCAATAAATCCTGAGGATGGTCTGGGTGTGGTTGTTCCTCCATCTACAAGTGATACCTTATAGCCAGGCACACCCGTTTATGCTGGATTGTGAGAGGAGGAGAATCAGATAGACATGGGTGCCAGTGCAAGTTCTGCCATCTACTAGCTGAGCGACCTGGAGTATGTTGGTGAGCTTCTCTGGATCTCAGTATCCTTCTATGTAGGGTAGACCAAGGGTTAAGAGGAAATGCAGGCAAAGCGCAAAGCCCCCCAGAATCCTCAGGCACCCCTGCACACTCCAGCCTCCATAGTTTCTGCTGGGTGGCCTCGGTTGGGATCGCAGCAGCTATGGGCTCCCTCCAACTCTCAGATCTGCACTGTGCCTGGAAGGAGTTGAAAAAGCTAAAGGGCTGCCCACAGAACTGGATCTTCTTGTGGAAATGGTCCAGAAGTCTACTTTGCAGAATGACCGAGAGGATACCTTGTGGAAGAATGCATCCCAACTTCGGTTCAAATCCTGATGATCTCTTGTTAGCTCAGCCGCTGTGGGCAGGCGCCCTTTCTTCTCTGCCGCCGTCTTTCTTGGGTTGGGGAGTGGATGTAATAATTGCTCTCTTAGAAGGTTGCTGGGAGAGTTCAGTGAGATGCAAGCCTGATCAAGGGGTAGGAATAAAGCCTTCAGCCATTGCTTAGCACAAAGCGAGTGCATAAAGCATGGTGGCAAAAGCCAAACAAAAGGGAAAAATGTATTCATGTACTCAATAAATATTTAGGAGTGTGCCTGGTGATCATAGACTGTGTTAAAGCAGGCAGTGTATGGATGAATGAGGTAGATACCATCTCTGTCTTTAGGAGAAGAAAGACATTCTAGCAATGACACAAATGGCTAAACAATTGCAATTTTTTAAAAGGAAGGAAACAAGAAGAAAGAATCAAGGGAAGGCTCCCAACTTAGGGCAGGAGTGGTCAAAAAAGGAAGTGGCATTTAGGTTGGAGATTGTGTAGTTAAAGTAGTGGCAGTTGCTATGCGGATCCACAGCTCCTCACACCGTAGAAATCTGTGTCTTGTGGATTGTGGATTTGGCAGGTGTTTGACCACATGGTGATTCAGGAGCCCAGGCTCCTTTGAACTTTTCGGCCATGATAATAATAAAAGAGTTCAGCAAGGTTGCAAGATCAACCTAGAAAAATCAATTATGTAATGAACAATCACAAAGAAATTAAGAAAATAATTCCACTGACAATAGAGTCAAAAATAATAAAACCCTTAGCAGTAAAATTAACTAAAGAATTTCAAAACTTACATGATGAAAACTAAAAACACTGGTGAAAGATATTAAAGACTTAAGTAAGTGCAATGACATCTCGTGTCCTGAACATATAGAAATGTATATATAAGAAAAATACTTCCTAGATCATAGGATAACTTGGAGTTATTATTGATGCAGTGTGTATCTGACCACATGTCTACAATGAATGAGAATGACTTCTTTGGTCACAGGACAGCTTGAGGAGATCAGTGATAGAATATATATCTGGACATATTGAAATAATATGTATGTCTTAAAGCTTCTTCCTAAACTACTGGTATGTTCTAAATAAAAGGATAGCTGGTAGTTCAGTGATACAATGGGTATCTGAACATACCCATATAATACAGCATGTGTGTGTATACGTAATGTATAACTGAAGCAAGACCTTCTTTCCCTGTGTAAGTTTCCCCAAACCTAGCTCCCTAATTTCTAATAATTTTAACAGTAGTTTAGTTATTCTTCCAGACATTTTTATCTTTTGAAAAAAGCTTTGTTGTCCAAAGTTGGACAGCTTCCAATTGGAAGAGCTGAGAGTTGAGCCCAGTCTGTTTGACTTGCAAGTTCTTGGTGCTAGCTGCAAGGGTAGCATTGTCTCTGTATGCCACACTCCTGTCTTGAGCCTCAGGGGAAGAGGAAAGTGCTGGCTGCATTGACCACATCTGTGAGCCTTCATCTCCTCCCTTCCCCCCAGCTATGGGCCCCCTGTGGAGTATTGGCTTAGGCCAATGGCATCCATAGCTTCTGTTCTGACTGTGAAGGTGAAGGTGACTCC
The DNA here is from genome assembly GCA_011751065.1 of Lasiurus cinereus. Lineage (NCBI taxonomy): Eukaryota > Metazoa > Chordata > Mammalia > Chiroptera > Vespertilionidae > Lasiurus > Lasiurus cinereus. The sequence continues at coordinate 26,807,612 of JAAGEH010000452.1, read as the reverse complement.
AGGCTGAGTCCCACCGTTGGAGAAACTGGGCAATGTCCTGAGCCTCCACTGAGGCCTGGGAAATGCTTTCTAAAAGCTTCCCAAGAGATCACCACCTTTGTAGAGCTTTGCAGGGAGGAATATTAAGACAAAACAAAACAAAACAAAAATAACTCCCCCTCCAAAAAAAACAAAACAAACACACACACGCATACACAAAACAGCAAAACAGAACAAAAACCAAGAGCAGCCCCGAGGGTGTGTTCACAAAAAGGCCTGGGATTCAATTCATAGTCAAGGACACATAACTGGGTTGCAGGTTCTATTACTAGTGTGAGAAGCAATGTGTCTGTCTCACATTTATGTGTCACACTCTCTCTCTGTTTCTCTTTCCCCCTCCCTGCCTCTCTCTCTCATCAAAAAAATATCCTTGGGTAAGGATTAAATAAATAAATAAGTAAATCCTATCTAATAAAGAGGGGATATGCTAACTGACCCTCACACTGTTGCTCATAGCCAATAAGGAGGGGATATGCTAATTGACTGTCCTGCCCTCAAAGATGGCAGCACCCACAGCCACAAGATGGTGACATCCAGACTCCTTAGCCTCTCTGGGGCAGCAGGTGCATGGCAAAGCCAGGCCCACCCCCAGGCAGGCCTGGTCGCTCCACATGCCTGCCTCCAGAGTCCTTCAGTCCTGTCAGCCCCCCAGCCACCCAGGGCCAGCCCGAGGTGCACGCAAGTCTCTGATGTTGGCTGCCCAGCACCCAGGGCCAACTGAGGCTCAGGTAACCACAACTGGTCGAGGTTAGCACTGCCAGCAGTGGCAGCAGCAGAGGTGTGATGGAGCGTCACCTTTCCCTGATCACTGGGTCACCTCCTGCCCTTGAGGGCTCCCAGATTCTGAGAGGGGACAGGCCAGGCTGAGGGACACTCCCTCCAGTGCAAAAATTTTTGTGCACCAGGCCTCTAGTAAATAAATAAAAACCTTTCTTTCTATGTCGTTAATAAATTTGCAAGAATAAATATAAATGAACTTGGGGAAGTACACTGGCCTTTCTGGGCTCTAGACCATGCAGTGCCAACACCACACTGCCCTGGCGTCTAGAACATACACTCTCTCTGTAGCTGGAATTCACCTTTATTGTTCTGTAGAATACACCCCCTTTGGCCCTAGAATATAACTATCATTGTTGTCTGGAATGGTGGTTCTCAGATTGGCTTCATCCTGTATAGCACTGGTCGTCTTTGGAAGTGATGAGGGGTCATCTTGGAGAGAACAGGGCTGTGGGCATGTGGGCTGAGGGCTTCTCACCCTCAAGAGAACAGCTGTGTGTTAAGGATCTGTTTCACACCCTGGGAGAGCTTTCACTGGAAGAAAATGACTCACTTTGGGTTGTAGACTGAAAGTTAAAATGTTTTATGAGGCCCAAGTCACTGCAGCTGGGAAGTAGACAAGTTATAGGGTCTAGGTTACCCCAAGAAGGCATAAAAGAGGGTGGATAGAAGTAGATATAAAATCCAGTTTTCATCTGGATTGAAGCTGACGGAGATAGAGGGGTTCCTGGGTGACCCTGGCCTTTGTGGAACTAACACGTCTAGAGGATATACATAGTAAGAGGTAGATTGAATTGTCAAACTAGCCATCAAGATTGCTTCATTGGGGAGAGGAAGGGAGTTTGGAGTTGATTAAATGTAAGACAGAAAGCACAAGCCCAGCCTAACAAAGTCATTCATTGCTGGTGTTCTAATTAGTAACCACCTTCCTGCACGAAGGGTTGGGGCCATTCATCAATATGGGCATGAGCGGTGCCTTTGGGCTACCATAGGGCAGAGTCCTCACATTTATTTTCCTCCTCGTGCCACAGGGATTGGTCCCTGAAGAAGGTCTTTGCTGGGTGCAAAATGGGTCCTTAAACACACTCATGACCATTTCTCCTTTTTAGCAGAGAGAGAGGCTCAGCTCAGAGTTGTAGAAGACAATTGCAGGCATTGTACTTACTTTATCTTTAAACACCAAGATAATAGTGTTGCATTTATGGCTGGGTGTGACACTTCCTTTTAAATAATTGGTTAAGCAAAATGTCAGTCTATTTAGAGAAAACATCAAGTTGACTCAGGCAAAAGTCACTGAGAAATGCTAAAAGCACAGTGGATTTGTAGGGAATGGGACATTTGCACCGCTCAGCACATGTTCCTACAGATTACCTATTAATTACAAAGGAAAGAAAATGGGCTTTTACCGTAGGAAATCCTGGGGGAACCTACTCAACCAGGGGATCAAAATTCACGTTCCTGTTAACAGGATTGATATGATGCCCCGAGAAGGACACAGTGTCACTTCTGGGATATTCCTGCCCAAAATTCAAGGCCTGAATTTAATAATGAAGAAAAATCAGACTAACCCAGATTGAGGGAGATTCTACAAGACATCTGGCCTTTACCTCCCAACATTGTCAGTGTCAAAAGGGAAACAAAGACAGACTGAGGGATGTCTCAGATGAAAGGAGATTGGGGAGATGGGATGACTAATGCGGTGATGTTATTGCAGGCTGGGAAGCACTGCTCTGAAGGACATAACTGGGATCGAGGGGAATTTGAACATGAACCGTTCATTCGATGGCAGCATGTGCTACCCTCCTAGCAGTTCTCAACCTGTGGGTCAAAGGCCCACAAAATTACAGTAGCAAAATTACAGTTATGAAGTAGCAACACAAATAATTTTATGTTGAGGGTCACCACAACATGAGGAACTGCGTTAAAGGGTCGCGGCATTAGAAAGGTTGAGAACTGCTGCCCCAAAGGGTCATGATATCTGCCTACTACTCTCAAGAGGCTCAGGGATAATGATAATATGTGTTTGTGAGTGTGAGAATGAATGACAGAGAGAACCCTAATACAGCAACACGTGCTTAAGTGAGTCTAGTGCAGTAGTCAGCAAACTGGCTCTGGAGCCACATGTGGCTCTTTGGCCCCTTGAGTGTGGCTCTTCCACAAAATACCACAGCCTGGGCGAGTCTATTCTGAAGAAGTGGCGTTAGAAGAAGTTTAAGTTTAATAAATTTGGCTCTCAAAAGAAATTTCAATCATTGTCCTGTTGATATTTGGCTCTGTTAACTAATGAGTTTGCCGACCACTGGTCTAGTTGGAGGCAACTTGCAACTTTTCTGAAGGTTTGACATTTTCCAAAATAAAATCTTTTCGAAGAGACAAAGAAAGGACTTGTAATTAAATGTAGGTGTGATGGGCAGGCATGAGGTAGTTATAGCACTCCTCAGTCTAGGTTTGGGGCAGAAAGGAATGCAAGAATCTCTTAGGAGGCACCAGCTTGGCATTTGAGGGTGCCATGTCCACCAAATAAATGACCCCCTATAGTTCACCAAATAAAGCACATATATCATCTATCTGGGGCAACAAAAAACAACCATAAGATGCAGCAAGTATCCCAGAGGGGCCTATAAATGCCCTCCTGTGCAGGCTCCTCTCATAAACAGAGCTCAAGAAAACACACTGGACTTCCTCCTTCACCAAATGCTCTTGCCACGTACAAATCACTCTGACCCCATTCTTTCCTTTGTTCCTTTCTTCTCCCCCACCCTCCTTCTCCTGCCGCCCCCCGGCCCAGGTTTACCAGTGAGTTCTGTTTGGTGCTTGCCCTCTTGCAGTAAGACTTTCTCCAAGTGCCCATTGTTCCTGCGGTTGGACTAATTTTTATTTCTCAGGCAGTAAACAGCCCCCAGAGATGTCTGTCTTGTTTCAAAGGAGGCACAGAGCTCTGGCCACGGCCAGGCAGCCTAGAGCAAAATAAAACCTGGGTCCTGGGTCTGGAAATGAAGACCAGACACAACATTCTCTGCAATAAGCACCCACAAATAATGGTTCTTTCTGCTCCCAAGTCTGACAGAGACACTGGCCAACCCCTGCAGGTGTTGTAGTTCCAGAATGTGCTACCTGTTACACGTGAGCTCCCAGGACCAGCTGCGGAATAGAGACAACTTAGGAAGAGGCCCAGGTTACAGGAATTCAGACCAGGGAGGTTGGGGGTCAGCGTCTTCAGTGGAGACACCTGCTGAGTAGTCAGGCTCTGAGGGACTGTTGGGAAGTCAGCTTCTAGGGCATTTGGGAAAAGGGCTGCCCCTGCATCTCCCTCCTGGGTGACGGACGGATGTGCCGGGGGATGCAGGCTGAGGTGTCTGCACCCAGGAGAAGGGCTTCTGTTTCTCAGTTGAGTTTGCCCAGAAGAATGGGTGTGGGTTTTTTAGGGCCAGTGTGGCCTCTTGTTCTGTGCACCTGGACAAGTCACCTGCTAAGTTAATGGGGTCGAACTGGACTATGGCTTGTCCAGTTGTGCCCTGTGGAGCATGAGGGATGTCATGTGATGAAATATTAGAAGCACACAGTAGGATGTTATAGAAAAGCCTTGGTTCCCCAAGGGTGCATGAAGGCTTTTTAAGAGTTACTTGAATATGGATAGTTTTAAGGGAATCAACTTCCATAGAATTGAACTTGCTTGTCTTCCTCTTCTTTTCTTTGTTATCTGTGGCTGCCTCTTTCACAAGGCTCTTCTCCTATTTTAAAACAAGGAAAAGCACAGGATCTTACTATGCTTAGTTACCCCATGGTTTAAGACAAAGGCAGGCTTTGAGAGTACATGGCCCCCAAAGTGTTTCTCAGGAAGGAAAAACAAAGAAAGTGTCTCAAGATGACAAAATCAAGGTAAGGCTGTATACCTGGAGTGTCTATTAATCCATCCATTCACCAGACCACTAAACTTTGTTTGCATGCATACATCCATCAATCCATCCATCCCCCAGTCCATTCATCCACCCATCTTCATCTCCTTCCATCCACCTATCCCTCTATATTTCTAGTTAACTAATCATCTTCCTTCTATCTATCTTAGAATTAGAACTTTAATGTAAGATGTCTGTCCTTGGAGGCATGTATTGATACATGTGTTTGAAAGGACAAAAGGAAGATAATTTTTTTTTAGTTAGAAAGTACAATTTATTTGGTTGGCTGAGCTGATGAGGACTAGCTTTGTCTTAAGTTATCTGGCAGGCACTTCCCTAAATGAAATAAGCTCCATAAATTTGTAGCTTCAAAGTTTCAGTGAAATTTTACAGTATATACTATGTTGAAGGGCACAATTACTTAACTCGTGATGAAAATTTTAGAATAGTTTCAGAATTGAATGTTTGCACCATTGCATAGAAGCACTGGGAATGCAATATTTAGAAATTAGAGGCCCGGTGCATGAAATTGGTTCATAGTGGGGGGGGTCCCCTCAGCCTAGCCTGCACCCTTTCCAATCATTGTATTTATGTGTAAAACAGTCAGATGGACCCAGATAATTATGAATACAATTTTTATTTTCTTAAATTTGATAAATCTTTATTGTTCAGATTATTATAATTGTTTATCTTTCCCTCCCCTCCCCCACCCCTACCTACATAGCTCCCCTCTATCTGGTTTCCACCCCACTCTCTACCCCCACTGTCTTTTATCCATAGGTATATGATTTTTGTCCAGTCTCTTCCCACACTCCCTACACCCCTTTACCCCTGAGAATTGTCAGCCCACTCTCTTTCTATGCCCCTGATTCTATTATATTCACCAGTTTATTTTGTTCATCAGATTTTTTATTCACTTGTTGATAGACATGTATTTGTTGTTCATAATTTTTATCTTTACCTTTTTCTTCTTCCTTTTCTTAAAGAGTACCTTTCAGCATTTCATATAATACTGGTTTGGTGATGATGAATTCCTTTAGCTTTTTCTTATCTGTGAAGCTTTTTATCTGCCCTTCAATTCTGAATGATAGCTTTGCTGGGTAGAGTAATCTTGGTTGTAGGTTTTGCTATTCATCATTTTGAATATTTCTTGCCACTCTTGTCTGACCTGCATAGTTTCTGTTGAGAAATCAGCTGACAATTGTATGGGTGCTTCCTGGTAGGTAATTAACTGTTTTTCTCTCGCTGCTTTTAATATTCTCTCTTTGCCTATTGCTCTTGGAATTTTAATTATGATGTGTTTTGGTGTGGTCCTCTTTGGATTCCTTTTGTTTGGGCTTCTGTGAACTCCCTGAACTTGTAAGTCTATTTCTTTCACCAGGTGGGGGAAGTTTTCAGTTATTATTTCTTCAAATAATTGGTTTTCAGTATGTTGCTCTCTCTCTTCTTCTGGAACCCTCATAATTCTAATGTTGGCATGCTTTAGGTTGTCCCAGAGGCTCCTTACATTATCTTCAAATTGTTTGATTCTTTTTTCTTTTCCCGTTGTTTTCTGCTTCTTTGTATTTCAAATCTTTGACTTAATTCTTGTGTTCCTCTGGTCTGCTGTTAGGTCTCTGTATAATATTTTTTTATTTCAATCAGTGTATGTTTAATTTCTAGATGGTCCTTTTTCATATCCTTGAGGGTCTCATTAAATTTATTGGCCTTTTCTAGGAAAATCTTGAAAAACTTTATAACCATAGTTTTGAACTCTATATCCAGTCATTTGCTTTCCTCCATTTCTTTCATTTGTGATCTGTTTTTTGTCTCTGAATTTTAACTGCTTCCCTGAGTTGGTAGAGTAGCTTTGTATGCTAGGTATCCTATAGAGCCCAGTGGCTCAGCCTCCCCCTGTTACCTGAGGTGGACACTTTTGGTATACTCCTTTGTGGGCTGTGTGTATAGTCTTGTTATAGTTAAGTCTTGATTGTTGTTGGTATCACTGGGAGGAATTGACATCCAGGCCAATTGGCTGTGAGGATCAGCTGTGTTTATGCTGGGAGAACTTCTGTGCTAGAGACACCCTTATGAGATAAGACTTGCAAAATTACAAAAGCCTTTGTGCTTAGCTTTGGATGGGGTGAAGTATCAGGGCTGAGCAGACAGTCTTGGCTTCCCGTCAGCCCTGCCCTATGAGGCCCCTGGGTCTCAGTGTCCCTCAGTAATTGCTGCAGGCACCTCTGAGAGAAAGCCACCTTCAAGTTTCACCTGCTGCCAGACAGTCCAATTTATCTCCAAATGAGTCTGGGTTCCTAGAAACTCACCCAGAACTGGAGTTCAGCTCAGTCAGGAGTTTCCATTTTCCTCCCGCTTTAGAAAGCCATCAGCACACTCAGCTGCCCGTGCACTCAGCAGTCAGTGCTATCTGTGCATGCTTGCCTCTGGATCTCTGCCTTCCATAGCTCCCCTGAGTCTCAGTGTGCTTTCTCTTTTCTTGACAGCCCAGATTCTCTCTGAATGGATCTGGGTTCCCAGAGTCTCACCCAGGACTGGATTTCAACAGTCGGGAGCTTCCGTCTCCCTTCCACTTGAAGAAGCCAGACACGCACTCAGCTGCCCATGCACTCAGCTGCCCGACCTCTCCGTGCGAGCGCGTGTCTCTGTATCTCAGCCTTTTGCAGCTCCTCTGAGTCTCAATGTGCTTTCCTCTTTCCTTCTAGTTGTAGAATTTCTACTCAGCCAGCCTTCCTGTGGTTCTGGATGATGTCCCTTTTGTCTTTTAGCTGTAGTTTTGATTTTGTCGTGTGAGGCAGCAGTTTAGGTGTTTAGCTATGACCTCATCTTGGTTTCCCTCTCTATGAGTACAATTTTTAAATTCATGTCTGTTCTGGTGCATTTGGAAATCCTCTGGGTCACAGAATAATTTGTGAACGCAAGCTGCTAAATTTGGAGGTAATTTGTTTGGCAGCAATAAGAACTAAAACACATGCCATGAGATGATTGCAAAGCACAGGTTTATCAAAATAATCGAATGCTTCTGGATGTCTTTTAGCAGGTGGGTGAAAGCAAAGCTTGGAGAGGATGAGGAACAGGCCCATGCCACACAGCCAACACCTGGCAGACCTAGGTTGGAGCTCAGCACCCTCCTGAATCCACACATGCTCCCCAGCAGTACTTTGCAAACTACTGTGCACAAGCCTCACCAGGGGGCCGAGTTTACCCGCAGGTTCTGATTGCACAGGCCTGCCTGGGGCCTGAGATTCTGCATTTCTAACTGCCTCCCAGTCTGAGGTCTATCTTTCAATGAACCATCTTTCTACTCATCCTAGGGAAATCTTTTCCCAGCACAAACCTACTTTCCAGTTGTAAAACCTACTTCTTTGATTTTGACCAGCTTTAGGGAGTATAATTGATATCCAGCATGTATATACCATGATGATTCAATCCACATACATGTTGTAAAATGAGAACTATAATAAGGCCAGTTAATACTTCCATCACCTCATATAGTTAACTCCGCCCCTTTTGGATGGTGAGAACATGTAAGATCTACTCTCTTAGCAACTTTCAAGTACAGTGGTACCTCGAGATACGAGTGCCCTAACATACGAGATTTTTGAGATACGAGCCGTCGAGTGAGCGATTTTTGCTTTGAAATACGAGCAACATTTGAGATAGGAGTAATCAGGCGGATCGGCCGGCTGCACACGACTTGAGCGTCTCATAGTTTCCCACTCCTCAAGGTTACGGAATGAATTAAACTCGTATCTCGAGGTACCACTGTACACAATATAATGTTATTAACGATACTTTTTCCTCTTCTAACTGGAAGTTTGCAAGTTTAACCAACATCTTCTTCCCCATGCCCCCAGGCCATGGCCACCACCATTGTACTGTCTGGTTCTGTGAATTGGGTAAAACCCACTCTGACCCTGAAAAGTGCTGGGCACCGAGGGTGACACTATTTCACGCATTTCACCACAGCAGAGCTGCTGCCGTGTACGGTGGCTCCAAGCAGACCCGGGGTCCCAACCAGGTCTAATACACAGGCCCAGGGAGCGCTCCCTGAGATTGGAAGGGAGGGTACTTTGTCAGTAATAATAAGTTGTTGACAGACGGACGCTGCGCAGGGCATGCCTGATAGGAACCACATGTGTTCTCAGGGACCGTCTCCAAAGTGCCCCTGCCATTCGTGTGTTTGCTGCTCCTGGAGGCCCAGGAACTTGGCCATCCTGTGAGCTGGCGAGGCTTGCTCTGTAGTGCCAGGCAGGCCCGAAAAGGCTTTCCACTGCAACAGTACCCCTTTCCGTAGTCCTTCCAAAGGGGGCCATGCCACATCCCAGGAAGGCAGGAGACCCCGGGGGAGGAGATGTTGTGTGGGTTAAAAGAGGTAACGCACATAAACGTTTCAGATGGGAGACCAGCCCAGCACTGCTCCCGACACAGGCGGGCCTGGAGGTGAGCAGCTGGTTAAGGGAAAAACCTGACAGAGAGAAATCAGAACCTCCGTGCGTTGCCTCTGGGAGTGACATAGTGCAGCACTGTGGAGAAGAGCCTGCGAATGCTTCACAAGTTCCACGTAGAGTTACCGTCGGACTCAGCAATTCCAGTCCCGGGTAGAGACCCAAGAGAAATGAAAACAGGTGTTCAAACAAAAATGTGTACAGGGATGTCCACAGCAGCATTATTTACAATAGGCGAAAGGTGGAAACAATCCAAATATCCATCAACAGATGAATGGATACACCAAATGTGGTCTCTGCATACAATAGAATATTATTCAGCTTAAAAACACGAAGTATTAGCACATGCTACAGTGTGGCTGAACCTCAGAAACACCATGCTAAGTAAAAAGAGCCAGTCACAAAGGTCACATGTTGTATGATGACATTTATATGCAATGCCCGGAGTAGGTACTGCCACAGAAACAGAAAGCAGATTAGTGGTTGCCAGGGGCTGGGAGAAGGGTCGGGACGGGACTGATTAATGGGCACAGGATTTCTTTTGGGATATTGGGCTGGATAGTGATGATGGCTGCAAACACTGTGAATGTACTAACTGTCATCAGTGAGACATTTTATGTTATGTATATTTTACCAAGTTCTAATCACAGTAGCAACTGTGAAGGAGCATTTTAATTCACAAATGCATGGTTTGGACTTCCTTGCTGTGGGCATCCTGTTGACAGTTGGGTTTTTTAGACTTAAGAGGCGGGGGTCATAGGCCTCCCAAATGAATGGCAAAGTGCTGACGACACGCAGTGACTATTAATTAAACATGTGCTGCACACCAGGTCTGGTTCTAAATGTTTATGTGCATTATCTCTCTTAATCCACACAACAATTTCCCCAGAAGGAAGCTTCTATTTTATTCTCATTTACGTCTGAGGAACCCAAGGCATAGAGACATAAATAACCCTCCCTAAGGCACAGAGCCAGTGCGTGCTCAGCCGGGATTTGACCCAGAGTCCACTCAGTGCAGATCGGGTACTGTTGCTGGAGGCAGTGAATGCTTGGCAGGATCCAAGGCTGGGGCTCCAAGAGCCCTATGTTGCTGGTGAGAAGGCATCATTTTGGAATCGGCAGAGTGTCTTGCACTGGTCATGCTGCAGGAACTGTGGACATCAATTCCCTCAGCTTTGGTTTCTTTTTCTAAGAGATAAAGCCTGCACCTAGGAAAGCCCAGGACCAAGGAGGTGGCACTGGGCTGGGGACAGCTGGGTGAAGGGAGGGAAAGTGCTGTTAACCCTTCTTCCCCACACATCCAAGAGAAGGCCCTGTCTTTGCCCCCATTCTTCAGTGATGCAACGGAGGCTCAGAGGGGCACCATCCCCTGCCCAAGGTCACACAGCTCAGAGTGAAACCTGATGGAGTTGGGAGTGGCTGCTCTTTGCACCACTCAGTGCAGCTCTCTTGATCTGCCAGCGATATTCTGAGTTTTGTTGCTTGTGCTAAATGAACATATGCTCACATGGAAAATTAAAAAAAAAAACAAAAAGAAAATAGAACACATGGAAGGAAATCTAGATCACCCATACTGTTATTATCCGAAGCAATCTACTGTTAACTCCTTTGATCTAATGCTTGCTACTTTTGCCTATGTAATGCACATACATACATATTTATGTATTTTTATAAAATGGGGATCATGCTAAATTACAGTAGTTTCAGACGTTTTATGTAATATTTTGCTTCTGTTTCCTATTGATTCATTATGGGAAAACTTGATTTTTGATATTTGCCTAGTCTTCCAAGATCTTCCAGAATATAACTATGTGACTAACAAAGGGCATGTCGGTGGTTTCTTACTTATTGCTGCTAAAATCAACACTGTGATGATGATCTTTTAACCTAAATGTATTTGCATATAGGAGGCATCTGCTTAATATTTATAAAACTAATGAATGATGGATGAATGAATGGGATTTCTTTAGGATGGGTCTTGGATGTGGACTTACTTGGACCATGTAGGCAGTCCCTGTTCTCTCCTGTTGTCCTGATGGAATTAGTGAAACTGTTTCCTTTTATTCTCAAAAGTGTCTTGATTTGGATGATAAATTATAAGATCACCCTACTCATATGATGTAAATCTTTTTGAAGCTCTCAATGAACATTGCTAAATTGTTACACAGATGTATTGTACCAATTTACACCAATCTATTACCTTTTTCAAAAAGAAGAGACTTGATGAAAAATTTGGAAAGTGGAATTGGCCTTGTAAAAATGGAATTAGCTTTGTAAAATTCAGAAACGGCTTAAGTCCATTTCCTTCCTCTTGTTCTTAGCATCCACACTGGTCACACATAAAGCTTATTTTTGTTCATCAGACATTTTAATAAATACATGTTCATTCTACATGATACACTCTGCTTGGGAGCAGTCACGATACTGAAGCTCTTTAGGTGTGCATCCCTCCTCTATCACTAGAGGTGAAACTGAACAATGATCCCCTGATTGAGTCTCAGTTTCTTCCACTGCAAAGTAGAAGTGGATATGCCCTCATTTCATTTCAGAGTCTAGAGGGTTGGACTTCATTGTTCAAACTAGGAGAGCCAGTTTCATGCTGACTCCACCCCAAATCCAGTCTTTTGCTAAGTGAGCCACTCACCCCATCTATTCAGCAGTAGCACTTGGCTTGTTCTAGTTTTCTAGGTGCAGTTCCACTTTTCATTCCTATAACATTCCAACTGGGACCCAGAGCCTGAGGGAGTCGCCCTGCTGGGCTAAGTTGTTGGAGGACTAGTTAGGTCCATGGCAATAGTGAAAGGCTCCTTGCTTCAAAATGTACCGCACGTGCAGATTGTCATCCTGTGTGATCCCAGCCTTTCAGAGGGTGGGTTGGCCCAGTCAGGTATGGCTAAGAGGGCTGCATGATTAACAGCAGGATTGCTTTGGAGATTTTGGAGTGGCATACTCTGAGATTGCCTTATCCTGCAGCCAATGGAATGTTTCACTTAGGGAGCTGTACTAACTCCTGTTTCCTCACCCTAGCAGGACAACAGTCCTGGGAAACAGAGTCTAGTCACAATCCGGTGGAAATGTGAATTTTGAGATAATCCCTTGGCTGGCTTTCTGATGCTAGAGGACAAGGCAGTTGCTAATGCGTAGGGGTAGGCTCTGGCTGGAGGTATTAGTGGGTGGGGAAGGCTGGCAGACTCTGACTCTCCTTCACAGCACAGGGAGCCAGATGAAATATGCCAGGGGAATCTGACTATTCCCTATTGGCGTAGTCACTTGTGTTTTGGTCTGTGTTGGCCCTAAGAGCCTTCATTATAGCTGAGCTGAAACAGGAGCTCTGAAGTCAAATGAAGGTCATGCCCAAGGGAGCAAACACATATTCTGTTGGAGGCTTCTACAGTATGTGCTGGTCTCCCGAGAGTCAGTTTCCTGGGATAGTACACACAAGCTTATGGGCACAACTATGGTCTTCTTCAGATCACAGTATTGACTTGCACAATTGATGGCCTAGTCACTTCTCACTGGCCTGACCCGGTCCCAGAGTGGGCCTGTGAGGTCAGTTATCGCTGAGTTATATAGACTTCCACAGCCCTTGAAGTGACCATCTGCCCTGTCCTGGAAAACAGGATTTTTCTTTTATCTAAATTGAAGAGTGACTGAACTAGTGGTCAAAGGGTGTTTTATTGGTAGGAAGAGAAAGAGTGCTGCAGCTCCTCTGGAAATGGACTCAATACCCACACCCAGCTGCTGAAGCCACAGTACCTGGCCGGGCTGTGTGGCTCTCTGCAGGATCCTGTGGTTTGGAATTAAAGCTGGCATGAAATGCCTCCTGGGTCAAGGGGGAACGCTAGAAAAGCTCTCAGTACAGCCCAGAAATAGCATGATGACAATTTCAGTGAAATGAGTTGAGACCTGGCATTGAGTTTTTCTTGGATACCATGGTACCCAAAAACTTAGAAGTGGACTGAGCAAACAAAGAGTGCACTTGGCTACAACAAAGATGTTCTGGAATGACCTTCAGAACATTCTAATAAGACCCAAATTGGGGTAGGTCAAAAGCAACTCTGGACAGAATCTTCGGCTACATGCATTTTCAGTGTCCACTTACCCTGAGTGTAACCTGGCCAAATTCCTCTTTGTTACAACACAGGGAAAACAATACCTTGGTGATTGGATAGGCTAGGTGGCTTCTACTCCAAAAGCTAATCATGTAAAACACAATTTCACTTAGCATTCATGCTTCTGAAACCAAATGGGAAACTATGGCAAGAGCATGTTCTTTCCCTTTCTTCCCTCTCCCCACAGGGAGACAAGGTTACGTTTCTCTGGAGCAATCAAATCCAAGGAAAGGATTAATGATACATTTGAGCCTAAGCTAGAGCCAGAGTTAGAGTGTCAGGAATGCTCTACTTGGTAAGCTTCTCCATTGCTGACGAGCTTGCTGGGGAGTGAACCTATAATGACATTCCTCAAGCATGTGCTTCAAAGAATAAAAACATGTTAACTCTATTTAAATCTTCTCCACTTTCCCTAAAACTTGGCTTTCTGCCTCCTTTCTTTCATCTGCAGGAATTGAGTTTGTCTTCTACTTTACAGAAGAAATAGAAACCATCAGAGAAGAAGGTCCTTAACTTGTGCTCCCACAGATGTTCTGATAGACTGTCTTATTGTTGCAGAAGTACTTTCCACTCTCCCATCCTCCAGGTGTGACTTTACGCTTGGTCATGTGACCTGATTTGACCAAAGGAGTGTGGGCAGAAATCACAGGGAACAATTCTAAGAAGAGGTTTTGAGAGTCATTGTGAGTCTTTGCTCCATCTTTTTTGCTCTTGCTCTCTGCCATGAGCACATCCAAGTACCTGTTGCTCCTCAGAATCAGGGACACATGGAACAGACTCAAGACTGAGCCTAACTTGGCTCAGTCAAGCTACAGATTCACAAGTGAGAAATAACTGTCCATTGGTATAAGCCACTAAGATTTTTGAAGTTGGTTGTTATGTTGATTATCCCAGAAAAACTTGACTAATACAGAGTCCAATCTATACATGTCACTATTTATTCCAATGCTATTCTTTCCTGTTATAATGAGGAATGTGCATTTGCATATGTAATGCCCATCCTTGACTTTTCACTTTGTTTTCTCAGGAACCCTAATAATCAAGGGTCTCTTACTTTTCTTGCATCTTCTTTACTAGATTCTTCTCATCATTTTAAACATGATCAGCTTTCATGAAGATATGGGAAGCTGTGAACTGAAAATAAAGAGAAAATTTTAAAGGTACCTAGAGGAAAAGAACATATCACATACAGAAGAACCAAGATATGAATGACAGCAGACTTCTTCTTAGAAACTATGCAGGCCAGAGTATAATGGAGTGATATCTTTAAAGTGCTGAAAGGAAACAAAAAACATCAACCAGAATTCTGTTCCCAGTGAAAATAATCTTTCAAAAATGAGGAATAAATAAAGATTCTTTTTCAGACAAGCAAAATAATGACAGGATTTTATTACCAGACAACTTGCGTTACAAAAAAATGTGAAAGAAATTTCTTTAGGCAGAAGATATAAGAAACCAGTCAGAAATGAAAAGTGCTGGCTATGATAAAAATGAACATAAATATGAAGTTTATTTTTTCTTATTTTAAATTTTTAAAGGAAATTTGTCTATTCAAGCAAAAATAGTTGCAGCAAACAGTGGTTTATATCATATGTAAGAGTAAAATGTATAACAGAGCAAAAACAATGTGAAGGAGGAATTGGGAGGATATTGTTGTAAAATTCTAATACTACATATGAACTCATAGAATGCTATTTGAAAGTAAACTCTGATCAAGTAAAGATATATATTGCAAACCCCAGGATAGCTACTAAAATATTTTTTAAAAGATGTGTAAATATGACCAAATCTTTCACATTAAAAAAATACAAACATACTGACCTCCAGTTACAATCTGATTAGCCCCTCACCTTTCAAGCTACATTTCTCAGGAGTGTGGCCTATATTGCTGTTTTCATTCTCTAACCTATTATTGACTGTTCAATCAATGAAAACCTGACTTCATTTCCATTGTTCTAATCAAACAGCTCTAATCAAAGTCACCAAATGACATTGATATCACTATACCCAATTAGACATCTTTTAGATCTAACATCAGACCACAGTCAGACTTTGCCACTGTTGGCCACACCCTCCTTCTTGAAACACCACTTCTTGGCTTCCATGGAGAGCAACCCTCAGTTTCCCTTCTACACCTCTAGCTGCTCCTGCTCTGTTCTCTTTGCATGCTCATCTTCTCTATTAGACAGTGAAATGTTAGGATTCCTCAAAATTCATTTCTAGGCCATGGTGACTTCATACTTGACACTCTGTTCTTAAGCAAACGCACTCATACCCACAGCTTTAATTGTTACATTTACTCTTGGTATCTATCCTGAGCCTCTCCCCTCAGTTTTGGTCAATGTCTGACCTGCCTCATTGATCTCTCCTGTACATATCTTAAAGGTAACTCAAATCTCAAAAACACCTCCCACCCCCATAGTCATTATTTTTCCCCTTAAGCTGATCTTCTTCAAGAATTCTCTATCTCAGAAAATGCCACTCTCACCATCATTCCCACTATCACTCATTTATTGAAAAAATGTTTATTGAGCATTTACTTTGTGTAAGAGACTGAAGATATGATGAACAGTGGACAAGGCCCCTGTCATCCTGGAGTTTATACTCTAGTGGGGGAGACAAACATTCAGCAAGCAAGGAAACAAACATACCAATGGGTTTTGGGAATGAAGAGAGCCTGATGGGTGGGGTCAGTGGGAGGGGCTGTTAGACGAGGAATTCAGGAAGCCTTCTAGAAGTGACGCATGAGCAGATACTTCAATGCCATGATGAAACCTGCGAAAGCCAAGAATAAAAATGAGGGAGAGTGATTGCACAGTCAGCCAGAAACCGAAGAATTGTTCTTTATTCTTAGCTCGTACCCACCAAACTTTTTCATTATTAACTCTTGAGATTGCCATGACTCTGCATCTCTGTTTCCACTGCCCTGGTCCAGAGTGCTCTCATCTCCTAGACCAGTGGTTGGCAAATTGCAGCTCGAGAACCACATGTGGCTCACGAGCCGTGGTTTGCTGCTCTGTTGACTAATGAGTTTGCCGACCACTGTCCTAGGCCATGGTCCCAGCCACCTACCTGAGCTCTCCCAACACATCCTACTCTCCCTTCAGATCCATTCTCCACATAGCAACCAGAATGTTCTTTCCAAAATGCAAATTGAATCATATGAACCCTCATCCTTCTTCCCTGCTTTTCCACTGTGGTGGTCTTAAAGTAAAAGATAGACCCTCATTTTCCTTTTTTGAATATACGCTGTCCTTTGTGACAGCCTCTGTGGAAAGAATGTGGCAGCATGATGCCACATGGCTTTGGAGTGTTGGCTAGAAGAGGTGATGCCAATTCTATTGGGTACTCTTCCTTGGACACTTGCCCTTGGGATCATCCATGGAGCAGTTAAGAAGCTCAGGCTACATGGACAGGCCACAAGATGATGTTCTGAGGGGCAGCCCAGTCACACCTCACATTACAGTCAGCACTGACCAGCTGGTGCATGGGCCTCATGACAATGCCAGCCCACACTTTTGAGCCTGCCCACTTGGTGGGGAATTGTGTAGAGACTAGCTGATCTTTGTCCAAATTGCAGATTCGTGAGCAAAATAAATTATCATTGTTTTAAACCACTAACATTTGCAATGGTTGTTTCACAGTAAATATACTCCAGGAGAGCTTGATTAAGCAGTTCAGAACATCTACCCATCCTATCTAATAAAAGGGTATTATGCAAATACCTCCACTATATCACCAGCTACGCCCACCAACCAAACAGGAGCAAGTATGCAAATTAACCCTAACCAAGATAGCCGTGGCCATGGAGAGAGCAGGAGGGAGGCTTGGGTTTCCCCGGAGATGGAGGAAACCAAGCTTTTCACACACCCTGGCGGGCCCAAGCCTCCACTTAATGCTACAAAGTTTCAATTATAGAAGATAAATAAATTCCAACAAAAATGGCAGCAGCCACAGAGCTGGAGAGAGCAGGAGTCTAGGGTTGCCCCTGGTGATGGAGGAAGCCAAGCTTTCCACAGCCCTAGCCTGTCTTGGCTTCCACTTAAGACTACAAAATTTCAATTATAGAAGATAAATAAATCCCAGATACCAGGGCCTCCACTTGGGTTGCCAGGGGTTGTGGCCAGCCTGCAAATCACCACAGGCCCCTTGCCCAGGCCACCCCATTCTTCAAAGAAAACCCCACCCTGATCTGGGACACCCTTCAGGGCAAACCAGCTGTCCCCCATCCATGCACCATCCCTATATCTTATCTAATAAAAGAGTAATATGCAGATTGACCATCATTCCAACACACAAGATGGCTACCCCCATGTGGTCAAAGATCCTGCCTCCATGTGGACACAAGATGGCCACCACAAGATAGCCTGCAAGGGAGGGCAGTTGTGGGTGTCAAGCCTGCAGGAGAGGGCAGTTAGGGATGACCAGGCTGGCAGAGGAGGTAAGTTGGGGGTGACTGGGCCTGCAGGGAAGGACAGTTGTGAGGGACCCAGGCCAGCAGAAGACAGCAGTTGGGGGAGACCAGGCCTGCAGGGAAGGGCAGTTAGGGGTGATCATGTCTTCAGGGGAGGGCAGTTAGGGGCAAACAGGCTGGCAGGAGAGCAGTTAAGGCATCAATCAGGCTGGCAGGGGAGTGGTTAGGGGTTGACCAGGCTGGCAGGCAGAAGTGCTTAGGGGCAATCAAAAAGGCAGGCAGGAGAGCAGTTGGGAACCAGCAGTCCTGGATTGTGAGAGGGCTGTCCAACTGTCCATTTAGATATCCAATGGGCAGTTGGACATCCCTCAAGGGTCCCATATTGGAGAGGGTGCAGGCTGGGCTGAGGGACATCCCTCTGCCTCCCATGCACGAATTCCATGCACTGGGCCTCTAGTTAGTTATAAATATATTTGTAACCTGGCCTTCTTCCACCAAATGCAAGCCTGACAAAGCATCATGTCCCCATCCGTGTTACCCTCATCTCTTTCAGTCACCTGCATAGCTCACAAATTCTGACCTATCCCTGCCCAGACCATTCTGTTGCTAACTAATGTCTCATGAAAACCTACAAGTACCCTTTCCTGAATTGCTGGTTGGAGATGCTCTGGTGACTCAGGGTGTGTCTCCTGGCTCATTGGCTGCCGTAGCTATGTGTCTAGTGGACTTGGGCTGAGGGCTTTAACATGGTAATGCACAAAATGGTTAATATGGTAGGTAAGAGTCCCGTGATCATCCCCCCTCTCTTTTCCAGCCACCTCTCCAGCCTAACTTGTCCCAGATTCCTGTTTCCATTGTTCTGGGCCTCTGTTGGTCCTCATCTCTGTTGTGTTCCCTCCTTCCAAGCTCCTGAGCTCCTGCGGGGCCTTCTGCTCATAATGCTCTCCACAGCTGAAGCGGTTGCCACTTCTCCTTCGAGGTCCCCCGGGACATCACTCTGCACTCACCAACACTGCTTCCTTAGCGGGGATGCCGTTCTGGGTTTCTCAGACCAGATCAGCTCTGACTAGTTTAGGCTTCATGACACCCCACTCAACCATTTCCCTCACTGACAGCAGCTGTAGCTGTACCTCTGGGTGATGACTGCACGGATATCGATTTCTGTCACTGGGTGGAGCTCCAGGAGGGCAGGAGATGGGCCTGGTTGGCTCCAGTGTGTAGCATGTGCTTAGACACAAGGCATCTTGTTGCATCTGAAGCGAATGCGTGCAGACCAACAAAAAGTCCAAAAGCCAAGTATGTGCTGGAGATGCTGACTTGAACATAGTTGAACAGGTACTTTCCAGAAAGACTTCTCAGAACTTTTGACCCAGTGCAAAGCATTGAGAGGGTCGAAGGAAGCGGCATTTTCCAAATTTAACTAACCATGGAACATTTTATTTAAGGCATAACATTTTCTGGAACGTTCATATTTTGGGAGCCTTGCTCAAGAAATACTGACTTATAGTATAGTTTATTATTTTTCCTCTACATATGCACACACACATTTAACCACAGGTCATGTTTCCTGTGTGTACAGTGTGTGTGTGTGTGTGTGTGTGTGTGTGTGTGTGTGTGTCTGGTAGGTTCTCAAATAACATTGTTGGTTCAACTTGGTTTGATGAGGAAAAACTGACCCCAGCTGCGGCCACTGTCATGTGGAGTGTGCACATTCTCCCCATGTCGCATGGGTTTTTCTGGGTGTTCTGGTTTCCTCCCAGACCCCACAGGTGTGCACATCCAGTGCATTGGTGTGTCTGCACTGTTGCCAACTGAGTGAGCATTGGTGTGAGTGTGCCCTGGAGTGGAAGGGCATCCTGTCCAGCATGGGGGCACACCTTGAGCTGCTGAGATGGCTCTGGTCATCCAGGACCCTGCACTGAAATCAAGGGAAATAATTATCTGACTTGTTTCTATTCATCTTTCTTAAATGTATGTATAGCTCACATTTATTTCAATGCATAATATTAGAAGTGCTTTGGGGTCTTTATTTGGAAATTTGGTGATGTTTCTGTGACCAGAAATATGTGGAGGAACTTAGCTCTTATCCATGTTGATCATACTATGACAACATTGGTTTTGTTGTATGTCTTTTTGCTTAAAGTCACAGTTTCCAGGAACTCATCGACAAAGTTCAGTGAGGACTTGCTCTATTCTTCCCCTTGTATTCCTATTTCCTGCAACTGCAGGTGGAAGGTGACCCGGGCCTTGGGGACAGAAGAGCCAGGTGTGGCAGGAGCCAGCTCATGGACTGACTGGGGGATTTGGACGTAGATGAAAGGGCCTGATCAGAGGCATCCTCAGAAGATGTCCAACCACTTTAAGTCCTCTGTGGAATGAGTGGGGCGGGGGGAGCAGATAAACACACATCCTGTTCATGGAACGCCTTACCCAGGAGCCCTGCTTTGGCCACTGGGATCTCCCACATGTGACTGGGAAGGAAATTGTGACAAAGCCAACCCGAGGGGGTAATATGTGCCTTCTCTGGCTCAGACATGACAGATATGAAGTTGAGGCTGGTTCAGATGGACAAAAAAAATAGAAAAGAAGAGTAACACCTCTGCTGGCTAATACCACGGGAAATGATCATCAGTAAACTCCTATGGTCGTGTAAATTGCTGCAAGTCGGTGCAAGAATATTTGGAAATTCAAAATGCATATCCAATTTGACCCTGCAGGCTCACATAAAAGAATCCAACTTCCACCAACAAAACGCACCCGGTGCACTGACACCACAGGACGCTGTGTGCGTAGGACACAGGGCCGGTGCCACCGCGTCTTCATTATGAGGGGCTATCGGATGACTGGGCACATCTCAGATTGTCAGTGGTGTGCTGCTCATAATGCAATATTGTAGGCTCGTGTGCTGGTGTAGTGCACGTGTGTTATTAAGCGAGTTAGACCCAAGGTGTTGAGCCGTTTTGAAAACAAGAAATACTTGCTAGTCCTGCGGCGGGTTGGGAATGGCCAGAGGAAGGTGTAGGAGAATTCCTCCAACAGACCCCGCCTCCCTCCTACAGGTAGGGCTGGAGCTGGGAATGGGGAGAAACAAGAGAACAATAATATCCCAAATCAGGAGAGAGGCAAAGAAATACTGGTTCCTATGGAAAGCAGGAAGAGTAACCAAAGTCATGACAGGGAAAGCTGTTTCATTGTTGATCATTTGGCTGATAATTTGGAAGGGGGAGGGTGAGTTGGACAAGAAGAAAATTCGATTCTGCAATGGTCTCACCTCTTTGCTCTGCAGGGGTGGGGCCCTCCTATTTTGCACAACTTCTCACAGGCTGTGCTGGCAAGTAGTCCATTGTCTCACAGAAGTACCCTCCTGGAGAGGCAACGACCCTCCCTTCCTCTCCCTGGGGGGAGAATTCCTTCACCCTCAAGCCCACACAGGGGACCAGCCCCCACGTGACTTTCGGTGCAGCTGAGCCGGCACGACGCCTTTGAACCCAATGTTTTTCCTTGAGCTCCCTGTCTCCTGAAGCAGTCCTGGAGAAGAAACCTGGGAGTGAAGCTTATTTCCATTCAGATTTTGGGTTTTATAAGCAGCCTTAGTACGGAGGCAGTGCCTATCGTGGTCTGGGTGACAAGAAGCAGGGAGAGACAGGGGCCTGGCTGTGAGCTTCAGATCCCAGCTCAGTCACTTACCAGCAATACAGCTGCTGTGACTCAACTTTCTGTTCTGTAAAATGGGCCCCACACTGGTACCTCCCTCAGAAGGGCCTGGGAGAACGTGGCGGGTTATCTGTGTTGACATGTGTGAGGTACTGAACTAACCTGTTGGGAGCACCCTATAAACATCAATTCTGACAACGATTACTTGTTAACGGCTAGTACTGGCTGAAGCTTCTTTTACAACGCCAACCACCACTTATGAAGCGCCATAAAAACGCCTGTGGCTTGGTCGAGAGAATGACTCTGAGGAAGGATGGGAACAGGAGGAGCCCAGTGTGCCTGGGCGTTCTCTCCCGCTCGCCCACCTAGCTGGGTGCCCCACCCCAGGGCCCACAGCCTCATCAATATTAATGAGGCCCCGTTTTGATGGAGCCGGTGTTTTCTGCCAGATGACCTCTCTGTCCTCAGCCCTCTCAACCGCATAAAGTACGTATAATTTTAAGGACTGGGCCATGTTTAGGGGTTTGGAAACTGGCTGTGCTCTCTGGTAGCAAGGGGCAAGAGGGGGCTGCCGTTCACGTCACTGGGTCTGATGCCTCAAACCTCAGTGCTTAGAGCCCCTCATTGCTCCTTCCTTGCAGGGGCGGTGGTGGTGGTGGGGCAGTTCAGACTGGACTTGTTCCCTTGCATTTGGCTGGCTGGGTGGCAGGGGGCACAGTGGGGTTACACTGCACACTCTGGGCAGAACTAGAGCCCCTGTTGTCAACATATTCATGGCGTCTTCTTCCCCTGTTGAGATCATGGGACCATCCCCTTGAGAAGTTGTTGCAGAGGGGACAAAGGGCGGGACCGGAGCTGGTCCTGTCACCACCTAGCAGTGCCACGGGGGCGGCAGGACAGGGCTGCCATCTTGGTTAGAGGGTCTGGGCTGACAGTGACCTGGCTGCAGATGTCAGCACCCGTGAGGATGCTGGGTGAATGGTTCTTGCATTTTTGGTTTACAAACTTCTCTCTCTCTCTCTCTCTCTCTCTCTCTCTCTCTCTCTCTCTTTCTCAATCTCTCTCTCTTTCTCTCCAGAGCCCATCTTTGGCAAAGGCTGGCAGTGGGGCCCTGGTGAGGCACGAGGCTCCCATGGTCAGCCACCAACTCAGAGCCTACACCCGAAGGTGCTTTCCCCGCTGTAACCTGGGCTGGGTTTTGGATCTGCAGGCTCAATCCTTCTGTGGCCTTGAAGGTCAGAGGCAGAGTGATCCTGGAGATCCCAATGGATGGGCTGACATCTATATATATAAAAGGCTAATATGCTAAGTGCCCATCCAGGTAATGATGTCACATAGCAATGCCTAGCTTCCTCTTCCTAGTGACTAGCCTCCTTGCAGTTTCTTCAGCCCAGGAATGGGACTTGCTTTACAGCCCAGTGGAAACATTTTTCACTTTAACCAAATGTCTGTGAAGTAGTTTCCTGTGCCTCATCTCATTTGATCTTCACAGAAGTCCTGGAGTAGGCAGATAGGAGACTCAATGGAATCCTGTTTTCTTTTCATTAGCTGGAAAACAGAGATTTAGAAAGCTTAGGAACTTGACCTGACTGAAAAGATGTAAGAAATGGTGGACTTTGAAAATGACTCCAAGTTTTCTCACTGCACAGAATATAATCAAACACTGCTGCAGTTAACAATCTTACCTTTTGTTCTCCCTGTGTAATCTTCAATAATAATCTGCTTTGTGTTGATAATTACTGCTGTGTTGCTGACAATTACCTGAAAGAGAAGTTGGGGTACTTCACTAGGCTGGAAAAAGTTTAGCTAAGTCAGAAAGCAGGCCTAATGAAGCAAGTTTATTCTATTTTATCTAATAAAAGAATGATATGTAAATTGACCGTACCTTCTCTATACCCATAAGTCATGCCCACCATTCAATCAGGAGTGAGTATGCAAATTAGCCCAACCAAGATGGCTGCAGCCATGGAGCAAGCAGGAGGCTTGGGTTTCTTTGGTAATGCAGGAAGCCAAGCTTTCCACATACCCTGGCCAGCCTAGGCCTCCACTCAAGGCTACAAAGTTTCAATTATAGAAGATAAATAAATCCCAACAAAAATGGCTACAGCCTCAGAGCAAGCAGGAGGCTTGGCTCTGCTCAAGGCTACAAAGTTTCAATTATAGAAGATAAATAAGTCCCAGATACCAAGGCCTTTGATTGGGTTGCTGGGGGTGTGGCTGGCCAACAAGCCACCACAGACCCCTTGCCCAGGCCACCTCACACCCCAAGGGAACCCCCACCCTGATCCAGGACACCCTTCAGGGCAAACCAGCTGGCTCCCACCCATGCACCAGGCCTCTATACTATCTAGTGAAAGAGTAATATGCCAATTGACCATCACTCCAACACACAAGATTGCTGCCCCCATGTGGACACAAGATGGTTGTCACAAGATGGCCAGCAGGGGAGGGTAGTTGGGAGGGACCAGGCCTGCAAGGAAGGGAAGTTGGGAGCAATCAAGCCTGCAGGGGAGGGCAACTAAGGGTGATCAGGCTGGCAGAGGAGGGAAGCTGGGGTAACTGGGCCTGCAGGGAAGGACAATTGTGTGTGTGTGTGGGGGCAGGCCTGCAGGGGAGAGCAGTTGGGGGGAACCAGGCCTGCAAGGGAGGGCATTTAGCGTTGACAAGGCCTGCAAGGGAGGGCAGTTAGGGGCAAACAGGCTGGTAGGGAAATAGTTAAGCATCAATCAGGCTGGCAGGCAGAAGCAGTTAGGGGCCATCAGGAAGGCAGGCAGGCCAGCAGTTGGGAGCCAGCAGTCCTGGATTGTGAGAGGGATGTTGGACTATCCTAAATAGGCAGTCGGACATTTCTCGAGGGGTCCCAGATTGGAGAGAGTGCAGGCTAGGCTGAGGGACACCCCTATCTGCATCCCCCCCACCTGTGTATGAATTTTGTGCACCAGACCTCTAGTATATATATGAGGCTAAGTTGATTCATGCTTGCACAATACTCATAAAGCTCTCAGAGGT
Source organism: Lasiurus cinereus (assembly GCA_011751065.1). Taxonomy (NCBI): domain Eukaryota; kingdom Metazoa; phylum Chordata; class Mammalia; order Chiroptera; family Vespertilionidae; genus Lasiurus; species Lasiurus cinereus. The sequence continues at coordinate 26,783,266 of JAAGEH010000452.1, read as the reverse complement.
TCGATTATAGAGAAAGGTCGAATGGCAATATTAAAATATCTCTTCTAATTGATTTTCTTTCAATGTGCATGAATTAGTGCAGCGGGCCACTAGTCTGACTATAAGTTGGGTCAGACCAGCTGCAAACGGAAAGCAGGGTTTCAGCATATTTATAGTGGTCGTATCCTGCTGTCAGAGCAATGGGATGTCAGTGTCAAACCAAAAATAAAGAGAACGCTGGCTCCCCGCACTGTGGCTGCGGCAGGAGCCCCAGGCCGCCTCTGTCTGCGGACACTGCCAGGCACAGGTCCTCCCAGGCGGCACCAGCACAGAATGGCCTTCAGCGGGGCCGGGAAACAGCTGGGCATGGGTGGGGCTCCGGGGCTCATTTTGTTTTGGACTTTTCTTCTTTCTCAGGAAATATCAATCAGGGAAAAGAGCAGGCGAAGGAAGGCTCCTTCTTCGTGTCGGCAATGAAGTTTCTTTTATTAGCAGACTTCACTTTTTCCAGTGGTTTTCAGTTTATAGAAAAATTGAGCAGAAATAGAGTCACCAATGAGTTCCTGCTGCCCCAGGTTTCTGTTTCAGCGTCTTGAGTTGGTGCATTGGATGCAACTGATGAGGCCACACTGGCGCACAATTATTGAGTAAAGTCCACAGTTTACTGAGGGTGCACTCCTGGCATTACACGTTCTGTGTGCTTTGACAAATGCATGGTGTCATGTACCTCCCATCCAGTGTCATACAGAAGGGCCTCTCTGCCTTAAAAATCCCCTTGTAGGGGCCAGCCGGTGTGCTTCTGTGGTTGAGTGTTGACCTATGAACCAGGAGGTCACAGCATTATTAGACTCCTGGTCAGGGCCCAGGCCTGGATTACAGGCTTCTGTGCCCAGTGTGGGGCATGCAGGAGGCAGCCAATCAAAGATTCTTTCTCATCGTTGATATTTCTATTTCTCTCTCCCTCTCCCTTTCTATCTGAAATCAATACAAGTATATATATATATATATATATATATATATATATATATATATATATATAAATTTTAAAAATCCCCTGTGGGAATAAAATTTTAAATCAACTTAGAGAAACAGAGCTGCAAAAATATCCTAGGAACTGGACAGCCCTATAAGCATGCAAATGACATCCCATTATCCAGGCCTGGGCCACCAGCGTCCCCCTCCTCCGTGTGGAGGTGTCAGGGCCTGAACGTGGCTTGGGAAGGAGTGGAGACTAACCCGAGTGCATGTGTATATAATAATGCTAGTGTATGTTCATACTTTTTTAAAAAAGGAATGACCATGGGGATGCATGTGCTTGCCACCGAGGAGGGCCAGCTCTCCCTCCTGGATTTAGGAGTTGTGGTTTGGGGGTTCAGGGGGCTTGCTGATTCTGGTCTACTGAGCATTTGCTGTCGACATGTTGCCACAGGAGTGTCGGTGCCAGAAGCCAGCTCGGAGCTGTGCACCCCTAATCGGGATGGGTGGGTGGCAGCTCTCCCTCCTCCCTCTGCTCGTGCTCGCTGACATGTCTGTTGTCGAAACGTGTCCTTCCTCCCTCCCTCCCCTCCCCATGCAGAGGCTGTGTGAGATCCGAGCCGCTGGCAGCCTTGGCCTCTGGGATCTGGAGATAATAAAGCTCTGTTGCTTTCTGGGGACTCAAGCAAACTGAGCGGTGGGCTGCCCAAGTCCCCGTACCAAGTGTGCTCTGAGGTCCACAAGGCAGTGGCCTGCTGGACTGGCCACCCCCCGCTCCCGGCAGCGGCGGGCATGTCTTCCGGGAGAGCCGAGACGCAGGGCTTGTGCTGGCCTCTGCTCTAAAATAGACCTCACAGGCGCCCGTGCCAAGCTTTAGGGTCCCCGAAGGTATTTGTGCATAAAAAGGGCCCCACTGCGTCAGCCTGTGCCTGACTTATTTGCTCTAGCTCAGGATTAGAATTCTCTGCCACGGGTGTGTGTGTGTGTGTGTGTGTGTGTGTGTGTGTGAGAGGGAATTTGGGGGGGTTTGGAGGGGGATGCGGGGGCCTCTGAGGTGTGGGTGCTGATGGCTTCCTTTGGTGGCCACAGATGGTGGGGGCAGCGTCCGTCATTCTCCAAAACGCCTCCTAGCCCCGGAGGCATGGCGTTGCCCTGTTTCCTTCTTGCACGCCCTCCCTGGCTCTGGTGTCAGCAAGGTGACGGGGTTCCGATCTGTCATATGTTCCCCGGAACGTGACACGCAGCCCGGCAGGCTTTCTTCGGGCCGCCGCTCTGTGCCGCTAGCCCGCCGGCTGAAATCCGCCGTTAGGAACGCGGGGTCTCTGAGAATCGCTCTTGGCTGCCAGAATGGTTCTAAATATATTAAAAGTAGGTTAGCTGACTGTGTTCCCTGCATTTATTCTTCCAGTTGAAATTTTCCTGCCTTTTCTCCCCCCCACCCCTTTTCGTTTTATTAGGTTCATAAAACTTGGTTTTCGAGCATTTCTCTGCCCCAGGAGGGCAATGGGCCCCACGTCCAATTCATCAAGTGCCTAATGAGTGGCCTCGGAGGTCCCGGCCCATCCATTCCAGAAGCTCTCTGCCTCGTAAAGGTGAGGCCTATGGGCCGCACTGTATATTTTGTCTGTTGGTTTCCCAAATTCTCCTGCCAGCTCCACTGTCACTTTCCAGGATTTATAGGAGGCCGACGGCTCCGCGGGCTCCCTCTGCAGCAGGCCCCCCTCCCCGGCCCGCTCTTCACACACACCACACACTCCACGCCATAAAACAACGTTCCTGCAATAAAACGGAATAGAAATGTGTCGATGCTAGCATTTTAGAACATTCCAGCAAAAGAGCTGTGGGAAATGCCTTCGTTTACATTAAGGAGGGAAGCTCTGTGAGAGAAGGAGGGGGGTGAGGGTGGGGGGAAGCAGTGTGAGAAAGGGCCAGAGCAAGGAGACAGCCTGGTATTTAAAGGGAATCGATTGAAAATAAAACATCGTGTGTGTTTGTGTGTGCGTGTGCGTTGCGTGCAGTCTCTGAAGTTATTCTTTTTCACACACGCGTATATACCTGCCCTGGTTAATTTCTGGTATTCTGGGGAAAGACCAGTGAAAGGAAAAGTGGATGTCACTTGCCTTTGGGGCCTGGGGCTCTCTTGCCTTCTAGAACCTTCTTCCTTTTCCTCCCCTGCAGGCTCTCTTGCCTCGGCCAAGGTGTCAGGACTCTGCCAGCTACTGGTTGGGGGCTGTGTCTGCCCCAACGTGGTTGGGAAACTGGAATCCGAGCAACCGTGAGCTCGAGGTTCCCACAGGCTAGTGGGCGGCCCGGGAAAGGAAGGGACCTAGACGGACGGGAGCCGGTGGGGTGCGGCAGCCGCTGGGTTGTGGGGTGCCAGAGGCCCCCCAAATGTCCACCCAGCAGCCCAGGCTTGCCAGCCCCTGCAATGAGTGTCCTGCTCTGGGCCTCCAGAAAGCGCCTGGCCTTTAATTAACTGCACTCTCCCGGGGGCATGCGCCGTTGCTAATAAATTACTCTCTATGACCTGTAACTTTTCTTCCCTTCCTCCCTCCCTTCCTCCCGGCCGCCGGCCTGGAGCTGGGGAGGGAGGGGGCACGGAGGGAGGCTACGCTTGCTCCTCGAGCGGGAAAAGGGAAACGGAGCAGCGGTGCCAGGCCGTTCTCTGCCATGCTCTCTGTGTTACCAGCCTGTGGCCCCCGAGCCGGTGACAAACCCGTCCGAACAATCGGCTGGGCTTTGGGGGCCTCTTTGAACAGCTGGAGGGGGACTCAGGGCTGGGGATGGTTGTGAATCGCAGGGTGTTGGAAGGTCTCTGAGGCGCAGGGGTGTGTTCATGGCCGCTCATCACGGGTTGGGGTGGGGGGTGACGGAGCCCAGGCAGCACCTCTGCTCTCCAACTCGGGGAGACACAACGTCGTAAACTGCACCTCATGCAGGAGGGACCTCACAGGGTCCACCTGCCCCAGCTTCGTGCCCCCTCCGACGTGCCCCCGGGGCTGGGGACTTCACGGCCCAGCGTGCGTGGCTGCGAGTCCACACGGGAGGCCGTGCCCGGAGCAGGCCCGGCTCACCCCCTGGGAGACCCTCAGCCAGGCCTGGCCGTTCGTTCTCAGGGTGTCTCGGTCTCCTCTCTGGACGCTGGGGCTCGGCTCCTGTGCGGGATTCCTCACGGAGGCGCCCCTCTTACGGGCACCCACCGGGCACTAGTTTATCTTCTGAAAACCCACATGGAAGGGCTTTTGTTTTGTTTCCCTACTTGACACCCTTGCATAAAATAGGCCGTTTATCTCTCAGGCAGAGGAATTTCAACAGTCACACTGCACACCAGCGAGAGGATTGTAGGCTCACTGCGGAGAGGTAGTTTAAATTTTTATTTTTTTCATCGCGGGTTTATTCTTGTCTCAGCTTTTCCCCCCAAGCTTTGCAGCTTTTCGCCCCTCTCCCTAACTAATCCTCCCAACTGCACCCCCTCCCCGCCAGGGACCCAGCCCACCTCCAGCTCCTCGGACTGAAAGGAGCATTCATGCCTGGGCCATCTGTTTGTTTAAACTCACCCTGTGTTAGTCCGTGTTAAATGCAACAGAATGGAGAAAAATGCGATTCTCCGCCGGCTTTTGATCAAAGAGAACTTTAAAAATATTCGAGGTGGATTTCTGAAGGACAATGTTATACACATTCCGTGTGCTTCTGAGCTTCAGTGTTTAGTTGATTTTGGGGGGACAACTCCCTCTTCTCCCCCATCTCCCCCCCCACACACACACTTTTTGATCCCAGGGAGAAAAACTCGCACAAAAATACATCTCCGCACCACAAACATCGCAAGACGGGTGCTTTCTTTCCGACTCCCCAGCTGAAACGTGGAAGGACGGTGCTTTTTAATTCATCGGCAACACAAGGGGGTTTGAAATATGGCTCGGCTACAGCGTGCAGATGTTGGCTTGCTCCTGTGAGAATTCCAGGGGCAGTCACTCGAGTCGGGGGCTAACTCAGGACCCAGGATGCTCACCCCGCGGCTCAGAAACACACATATGTCCACGCTCACCTCATCGATCTCCATTTCACAACCAATCACTGCGTGTACATTTCTCCCCTCACTCCCTCAGCTTCGGAGCAAATGCAAATAAAACGCTTAAAATAGTTAACATTTCCTGTCACTGAAGGCATTCATTAAGGGTGGGGGTCGCTGAGTTTTAAAGTGGATTTCCATAGGAAAAGTTTCAGACCCGTGGCAGGACCTCGGATGGGCTCACACAGAGAATTTCAGGGTTTGCGATGATAAGCCTACATTTATTAGCGTCATTCAAGCGATCCTTTATAGCACAGGGATGCGGGAGCAAATATCAAATTTGAACTTAGATTAACCTGGGTCCTAGCTCAGGTCACAGGAAAAAAAAAAGAAAATGTATTCTTTCCCCCTACCCATCTTGATTCATTTTCTTTTTATTGGAGGGAAAAAAAAACAAACACCCTAAAATATGATCTTTTAATTTATTGTGTTTTCTCTGTTGATTGTTTAGCTAGTATTTTGCCAACTTCCTGGATGTTCCTTTCTGGTCCTGCACCAAAGAGCCACATTTCCTTTTGGAGTCGGGACCGGGAGAGAGGCAGCCGCAGTCACTGGACCTTGTGAGTACTCCGTGGTCTTTCCTCCGTGGTGCCCTGACCCCGCGTCCTGTCTGCCCCGGCCTGCCCCCCTCTCTGTATTTACCCGCTAACGTTCCCGGAGCTCGGAGCTCGGAGCTCACCCGAACTCCTGCTGCCAGCCCTCAGCACCATGGTCCCCACTTCCAGGGAAAGAGACTACAGCTTCGCCACAGACATCGGCTAGGAAGGGGAGGGGGTGATTGCCAGTCGCAGGGACTTCAGTGTTCATTTTAAGGTTCTGAAAGATGGAGAAAGTAAACAGAAGCAGGCTGGTTTATTTCAGGGGCTAACAGTGAGTCCCTACTGGATTTACCTAATAAAATAAATTAAAAATTTTTCATCTTCTCATTTCATTCCAGCAGAAAATTAGTTTGCCTTTATAATGTCCAGATCTTTCAAACTTGAGTGAGTCAGAAATTAAGTTACAAGATATAAATACTTGGATATATATAAAAATTATATATATATATACATATATATATATATATATATATATGAAATGAAGTCATCTCTGATTTTCATGCAATAGCAAGCCTGACGTTAGACTTTTACAATCTTTTTTTTTTTAATGATGTGTAATAAGAATATATCAGATTGAGTAAAAATGTTTCTTGGAAAAATGGGTGAATTGTGATAATTAATCAATTTAATGGTAATTTTTATTTAACATTAGTTGCCTATTTTTAAAAAAAATCTTCTGGACATCTTGTCAAATATTAGGAAGACTGTAAAGAAAACATATGTTAATATTCCAGGCCACAGTTGACTTCTTTCTTTTCCATGAATCCATTCCAAGGAGTATGGGAAATTGCAAAACAATGTCATTCTCTCGCGAAAAGAATACCCTGGTTCTAATTGCCAAGAGAAAGCAATTAATGCTCAAATTTCAAGGCGAATTCAGCGACCAGTTAGAGACAGGAAGAAAGAGGAAGGCAAGACGGTTATTTGCGTGAGAAAATCCAGAAATCAACATTTGTAATTGTAGATGTATAATCGGAATGTGATTATATTTATAAGGAAAAGTTACATAAACTTCAAAAATGGTAGTTGTTTTGCTTAAGTGCCTGAAAAAAAAATTAAAATAATATTTGGGTTATCCCAGTTTTGTACTCTTAGGTTCACAAAGCCTTGTTAGGTTAAAGAACTCCAAAGGAGTGGTGTGTGTGTGTGTGTGTGTGTGTGTGTGTGTGTGTATGTGTGCGCTTTTCCTAAGCTCCCAGCCCCAGGAAATATGTAAAGAAAAAGGTAGGAATTGACTAGAGAAAAAAGCCCTTTCTCCAGAAATTCGTAACGAATCTAAAACTTTTTTAGAAATTAAAAATAGCACATTTCTTACTCCCCCGCCCCTTTCTTTTGGGGGGTTGTTGAAGGGGGTGATGGGCTAGAGCCAGTTTCCAAAGACCAGAGGTGTACAAAAGACTATTGCCACTTCCCTTCGCTTTTGATTTAGAGTGCTTTGCTTTTGTTCTTCTGTCTCTGAAACTATGGCATTCTTCACCTTACATTTCTCGAGCTTTCTAATTTGGATGGCCGAAAACAGAAACCTTTGCCTTCTTCGGGAAGCTGGGCTGCTCTCCAGTAGATGGCGATGTTACTTCTAGAGTGATGGTGTGGTGGGGGGCGGGGAAGACAGAGACTGAGATTTAGCCCCAATCCAGTCAGGTCTCCCCTTTGCCTCTGGGGAAATTCATCCAGTAATCTCTGAATGTAAGAAGAAAACCTTTTTTTTTTTTTTTTGAGACACTGCCCAACTCTCCAAGAGTATTTAAAGTATTTAAGCCAAATGTTAATGACCAAAACGGCTCACCCTCCTGAAATGATCCGATACAGCGCCCAGCTAGAGCTCAAAGAAATAATTCCCGGAAATGTTCACTATAAAAGCTACTTCAATATTTTATTCGTTGCCTGTCTATGTGTTAAGAAATAAAAGCTATCCTTACGGTTCTCCTATGATAATAATTGTGAAGAATGTACATGATAGTATCTCATGGAACTTTATATGCATACAAATGGCCAAATGAAATCAGGCATGTACAGATAGGTACACCAGAATCTCACCTCCTCAAACAGTGTTTTCTTTCCATGTGATGAATATGTGTGAGAATGCCCACACTGGACACTGTGTTTCATTGTATCAGCACCTGCTAAAACAGGATCACCAGCTTCTTGGAGCTTTGAAACCGCATCTCCCAAAGTCTCTACTTTATTTCCCAAATCCCCTACATTTTTCTCTCCCTATCTCTTGCAAAAGAGAATCCCAAAGAATGTTGAGGGCTTTCTTCAACATATTTACTATTGAAAGTAAAATTATTTAAAACATTTTTTGATGATTTTATTTTATTTTATTATGATTTTAATGTTTTGACTCTTCGTGGAATATGAGTCCATAATTTGTAATAATTTGCCATGTTGTTTTTTAATTTCAAAAAAAAATAGAGCATGTGTTGACAACTATTAAAAAAAAACTAATTTAACAAGAGCAACTAAATGTATTTCTTTTCCTAAAAATGATATTATAATTTTTCCTTGAAAAAAAAAAGATGGGAGAGAGATTCACTAGATTCCAAATGTGATATGATTTAAAGACATAGAAATCTGTGAATGTAGCAGAGTACAGTGACTGGATCATGCCTGGTAGTAATTAATCATATATTGTTCTTTAAAAATTAAACTGAAAGACATGCCATCTATTCTACCTCTATGTATTTACAAACTCTGCAAATTACCCACTGTTCAAAACTCAAATAAATGTATTAATAAAATGATTGTGCAATAAAGAAAAAAAGCAGCTGTTTAAATAAATTCTGGTCTGCTTTAAAAATTTGTCTTTTGGGGGAGAACGTCTTTTAAATATTGAGTGGCAGTGACCAGTGAACAATAGTTAAAATGAAAATAAATCTTTCTGAGACTTAGTTCTAATTTTCTTGAGCAAGATACTAACCCATAGAAAACAAACACTGTTTATTGAACCACGCGTGTATCAAGTGAACCTCTGTAAAATGATATGGAGAGAATACGAACTTGTATGTCCCCAGTACTTTGGTTTTCCAGCAGAACAGAGACATGTAGGAAATTAACAAAATAAAATAAGCAATTCTTGAGGGAGACCCATCCAGATTTGTGCAGGTCCAGGGAGGTGAACATATTAGAATGAAAACAAAAAATTTTATGTCACTTGGCACCTTGGCTTAAGGGATAATTTAATTACACCGTCTATTAATGTTGACTTACGTTTCTGCTCTTGCCAACCTTCTTACAATCTTGTTTATTTCCAGCAATCATATTGGTGACAGCTCTAATAGGCCATTCAACAGCGAACATTTTCTCATTTAGTTGAAAATATTTCAGGTTTCAGAAACCCAGCAAGGAAAAGCACCTTCAGGCTTCATGTATATGAATAAACCAGTTCGGGGGAAGATTGTTTAACAAAATTAATTCAATCAGCCTATTTAACCAATTTCATCTTAAAATATTTTTATGTTTCACTTAGCCAAGCAGGCGGCTGGCAAGGTCTTAGCTGATGCAAAGATTATTCCGTATTCTGGGCTTTCGTGTGTGTGTGTGTGTGTGTGTGTGTGTGTGTATGTGAGTGTGTGTGTGTGAGTGTGTGTGTGTATGTGAGTGTGTGTGTGTGTGTGTGTAAGGGTGGAAAGTGGCCGTGTACCATCTCTGCATACAGGTTTACAGAAACAGCAGGGAGGCCTGCGCAGCCAGCCAGCGCGTCGAGGGAAGCACAGCGCTGGCTCGGAGTGATGGCGTGCTGTTGCAGATTCTGGGTTCTGTATTTGTAAACTTTCCACTTTTTGTTTTTTGAGAAAGTCACATTTGATCTCCGACAGTGAAGGTGGGGAGGCAGAGTTGCTTTCCTCTTAACAGCTGAAGGCAATCAGGGTGCTTATTTTTGTGTTGTGTTTTAGCTAAAAGGTAAAATAGGAGAGAAAAATACACCCAAACAAACCAGAAGACACATTTAGCATCCCGTCTTCAACCCTAAACAGGCTGTGCTGTCAGCGGAGGGAGAAAGCCTGTGGGATACCAGGCATTTACCTCCACCACCACCCCTGAAGTTGTCCAGGAAGGAGCTGGGGAGACATGGGGATGCCTTTAAAGGGTCAGCTAGCACGTTTAAGCAGCGTGTCAGGAGAGAGAAGGCTGAGATCCTTTGTGCAAACAAGTGCCAGGAGCCCAAATCCCTGCCTGTCTCTCAGAAACAAGCTTGCAATGTCTTCTGAGCTGTTTGGAGAAACACCTTGCCGTGGCCTGGCTGAGGCTGCAGCTGAAGGGAAGGTGTCCAGGCAGGAGCGGCCGAGGGCCCCGAGCCTGCGGGCTGGACCCTGCAGCGAGGCGTGGCAGCGAGGCTGGCAGCGCTTTCCCACCGGGAGCTTTTGCAGGGTCACGGGCAGGAACTGTCACAGTTCCCAGGGCTCTTGCTGGTGTGGCCGCAGATTCATCTGGGCAAGGGCTCCAGGCTCCAACAGCAACGCCTCACTGCCGCTGGGTGACACGGCTCTCCCTGATGCCCCTGAGCACCCACTCTCCGGGAACAGTAATCTTGGACACAGCCTGGAGAGAGAGAGAGAGAGAGAGAGAAAGAGAGATATTACCTCCTGCATGTGCCCTGAACCAGGGACAATGCTCCAATACAGGGTGGACGCTCAATCATTTAACAAATTCCTTAGTTTTTTAGTGCCTTGACTGTCTCCCCTGCCTAGAGTCGAAGCATCAGGCTTGCTGCATTCTTACGACGGATGGTATTTATCCCGAGTCTGCAATGTGCCAGGTATCACATGAACGACAGGAGGGTGCCTCCCAACAAGTGGCTGGGGTGGAGAGTGCCAGTGCTCCTATGTAACAGGGGAGGGTGAGGGGAGCCCCAGGGTGCACCTGGTGCAGAGGGGTGGGGAGGTCTGGGGTTTGAATCCAGACCAGTGGGTCACAGAGCTTGCATCCTCATCACGACCTCAGTGCTTCCCTAAACCCACGTCTGTTGAGTGAATAAAGGAGCGGGTGAAGTTGAGAGGCGGGGGTGAGGGGTATCGCCTGGAGCCACGGTTTCGAGCAGGCAGATTTGGGTTCAAATAGGCTCTGCCTCTCCTTTACTGGTGACTCTTGGTGGGCTCCTTACATTCTCCGAGCCTCGCTTCCTCCTACATAAAATGGAGCTAGCAGCCTTTCCTTTTCAGGTTGTGAGGATTCGAGGTGGTGAAGGAAAAGGCTGGCCCACGGATGGAATAGGCTACTCTGGGTCCGTTCCCAGAGCCCAGAAATGAATGGCCAGAGCGGCCACCGGGCATCGCTTTTCAGCCACCAGGGGCCACTGGGCATCTCAGCCATCCACAGGCCAGGTGATGACCTGGGTGAGTCTCTTGAACATGCTGGGTCTCGTTTTGTTTCTTCGTCAGGAAGGAAGGAGAGCCGGGCTGTAGTAAAAGCTAAATAGATGTCTGCTCAGCATCTCCACGGAGAAGGCACACCCGTGTCTTGGGACTCTCCTGTGGGGCCTTGCTGCAGAGAGCGGGGCCCAGGAACAGCACCAGCGTCGCCTGGAGTAGGTTGCGGAGTCTCAGGCCCTGCCCAGAGCTGAGTCAAAACCAGTGCTCTGTGAGCACTGCCTGGGGCATCCGCGAGACAGAGGCCATCTGTCCCCAAGGTGGTGGCCCAGTGTCCCCTCTCTGTGCACCGGCCTGCCCTCAGCCCCCGGCTGGTGCCTCCCCTGCCACTCTGCATGCAGGGGCCTCGGGGCTGCACTTCACAGGCTTGTAGAGCACCACCCAGTGTCTGGCTGAGTCTGGCTGTGTCTGGGGAGAGGTGCTGGGTGAGCCAGGAGCGGGGTGCTGTAGGAGGCAGAGGCCACAGGTCTCCTCTGTCTCCTCCTGCTCACTGTCTAGGCCAGTGGTTGGCAAACTCATTAGTCAACTGAGCGGCAAACCACGGCTCACAAGCCACAGTTTGCCGACCACTGGTCTAGGCGGTGGAGCTGCTCACACGGACAGGCTTTCCCCGACTCTGACTCAGCTCTGTCTGCTCCTTTGGTTCTGGGGTGCTAGCAGCTTTTTGATGATGCTCAGCCCTTAGGATCTCAGCTTCTCTGTCACCAGAGCAACCGGTTCCGTGTACTGAATTCTCTCTGTTTTAAATACTCAGGGAAGCTTCTGGTTTTCTTGGTGGGAACCACCCAGGTTCACGCTGCAAGGATCTTGGAGTCAGATAGTTTGGATAAGGGTCCCAGCTCTCCCGCTGGCTTGTGCTGCAGCCCCGGACAAGTCTCTCTTCTCATGCCCAGGAGAGGAAGTGGGCTCAGGGCTGGCCCTCCTCTCCTGCTCCAACACCCCCTCTGGCCCCAGCCCCCGTCTGTCTAACCTGTGGTGGGTAGAGTGCTTAAAAGGCCTTAGGTCTTCACCCCTTCCTGGGTCCAAGCCCTTTGTCAAGGACTTTGAAGCTCCTTCTACCAAGAGGTGGGTAGATTTCTTGTCCCTGGACTCTGGGTTTCACCAGCTCCCTGGCTTTGCACAATGAGCTGTTTGCAGATACCACACAAACAGAAGCACTTGTCTGTTTCCACTAGTGCTCTGAGCCTCTACCATCAGCATGAGACATGCCTTGTTAGCCCGAAGGAGTGTGAGAGGCATACAGGGCCTCATCATCCCTTCACTGCAGTGGAACTCATAGCTGTGTGAGCTGATTAGCCCAGCTACTGTGGGCAGGGACCATTCAAGACGCACAGGCATGCTATTCTCAGAGGCCATGAGTTCTGTGTTTTTGTTATGCAGCATGAGTGTAGGAAGAGCTGATGGATACATCACTGGCAGGGTGATGAGCAGCTCTCTTCATGTTGTCCCATGGAACACAGTCCATGTGTGTTGGCAGGTAGGCCTAGATTGGGCCTCTAGCTCTACCAGTTTTGAATGGGTGTCCTGAGGAAAGCATGTTTGTTTCTGTGGGTCTCAGTTTTGCCCTCAATAGAATGGAGATAATATTAGGACTTACCTCATATGTGGTTGGAGGGATTGAGATGATGTATATTAAGTACCTGGAACATAGCACTGGATAAAGGCTATCATTGTTAGAAGCAGAATTAATGTTAATCTACCTAATAAAAGAGTACCATGCAAATTGACTGTACCTTTGTGACCCACAGCCAATTAGAAGTGAATATGCAAATTAACCTAACAAAGATGGAAGGTTAATTTGCATACAGGGACCCTGAGCAGCGTGGGCCTGTGAGAAGCGTAGGAAGGTGGAAAGGCAGCTCTGGCCAGAGTGAAAGTGGTACTGGCAACCAGGGAAAGAAAGGCCCATTCTGGCATGAATCTTTGTGCTTCAAGCTTCTAGTGTTATGTTATAAAAACCACCAACAACTATGATCTACTTTTGCTCTCCCTCTCTGCTCCCTGACACATACCCTGACTTGCCATTCTTCAAACACCCCATGTTCTCTTATGCCCCAGGGCTTTGCATGTGCTGTTTCTTCTCCCTAGAGTGCTGTTTCCTTCCCCTCCAGCTAGTGAGTCTCCACTTTTCTTTAAGACGCCACTCATGTGAGATAAGAACTGAAGAGTAATTGTCTGAGTATTTCACTTATCAATCCTGTCATTTGGGCTGTTAAACAGAGGTGGAAAAAGTAAGTTTACAGCTGTAATACAAATCCTATCTAATAAAAAAGTAATATGTAAATTGAGCATCACCCAAAGACACAAGATGGCTGCCCCATGTGGTCAAAGATGGCTGCCCTCATGTGGACACAAGATGGCCTGCAGGGGAGGACAGTTGGCAGGGACCAGGCATGCAAGGGAGGGCAGTTGGAGGTGATCAAGTCTGCAGTTAGGGGAAATCAGGCCAGCTAGGGAGCAGTTAGACGTTGATCAGGCTGTCAGGGGAGTGGTTAGGGGGTGATCAGGCTGGCAGGCAGAAGTGGTTAGGGGCAATCAGGTAGAGGCAGATGAGTGGTTAGGAGCCAGCAGACCTGGATTGTGAATGGAATGTCAGACTGCCTGTTTAGGCCTGATCCCATGGGCGGTCAAACATCACTCAAGGTGTTGGAGAGGGTGCAGGCTGGGCTAAGGGACACCTCTCTGTGCATGAATTTCATGCACCAGGTCTCTACTAGTAAATAATACAATGATTGATAAATAATATTATAAGAATAAACTGTTTTGGGTTCTGACAACTGTAAACCTACTTTTGCCCTCCCCTGGGTATGTGAACATATTCTTCATGTAACTGCAGGGCCAGCTGGAGGTAGCCATCTCTGCCATCGTGGAGAGTGAGAGCTCATTCACCCTGGGGCCCACAGGATAAACACTCACCGGCCACATTTCCCCCTGAGATACAAGATGTAAGGACAAAGCACTATGGCAGAAAAACACCCATGTGGCCGAACAAAGCTCTGTTTGATCAGTTCTCTGAATGCTGTCTACTAGTGAGTCCACTGGGAAACTACCCACTGCCTTCCCTTATTGATTCAGCTGCCCAGTCCATGGACAGTGAGTATCTGTGGAGCGCCCACTCTGTGCCAGGGTGGCTCTGAGTTTAGGGCTGGGAACAATAGGCAGGGTCGTTTCTGTCCATCAAGGAGGACAAGTGCCTGGGAAAGTGCTTCAGGGAAGCTCTGAGATGCCAGAGGGGTGAGCCTGGGTGGGGATGAGCAGATGTATTCCAGGCACCGGCCTGGGTAAGGGAGCCAGGGGGGGTGTATGGGGCCTCCCAGTGGCCAGGATGAGGGGACTGTGGTCGGAGAACCTGGTCAAGGCCATGTCACGGAGGTCAGGGCAGGCAGCTGGGCAAGACCGGACAGGTGAGGGCTGGTCACCCCCATTTTACAGACTGAGAGGCCATTTTCATCAGTCACATCTGGGGAAGAAACAGCAGCCTGAGAGGCAGTCTGGGTGTCACATTTTCAGGAAACCTGGAGGCTAGTTTGATCAAGAAAATAAATAAGTGCATAAAACAAAACAAAATAAATAAAATACTTATTTTGGTGAATAGAGATGGCATCCCTTTTGGTGTCTCAAAGGAGACATGGAACATTGATTGGATTCATTGACATCAATCATCTCAGGCAAGAGGGAGGGGCCTGGGTGGGAACTATTTCCATGGAGATGGTCTAATCTCTTTTGTGTTCACTCCTCTGTGATGTGGTGGCGTTGCCGCTCCTTGAATTTGGATGCTCAGTGCACCAGCCGGGAATATGTTCAGCTGCAGCAGTAAGAACCTAACAGAGGTCCGCTGTCTCAGGCAGGGGGGCTGGAGGTGGGCAGTCCTGGCAAGGACCCCTGCTTCCCACCTTTTGGGCTCCCCATCACAAGGTGAAGGCCACACCTATGAGGCTCGTGTTGGTTCCCGGAAGGATAAAGAGTGGAAAGAGAAGATGCATGCTCTTATCTTTCTGGAGAGACTCCTTTCCAGTTTCTCACCTCCATCGCATTGGCCGGGACTATGGACTATGTCACCTACCACTCTCTCCTGCAAAGGAATCTGGGAAACTGCATATTTTTAGCCGAGTCCATTGCCAAGCCAAATAAAACCAGAGTCCCGTCAACAGGGAGGAATGGGGTGGGGAGCAGATGTGGTTAGGCAACCAGCAGAGGGCCAGCGTGGTCACATCTATTACCTGCCGCTCTCCTGATTCGAAGATGAAAGAGACTTGAGAAGAAAAGAAACATACTGATGGGATGTTTATCTCTCAGTATTCTGAATGTCCCACGGGCGGCCTCACTAAAAACGAAATGAGTTAACGGGTTTTTACGGGGTGGGAAACAAGGGGCTGCTGTTTTGGGCCAAGACTTCCCTTGCAGATGGCTTCTTTCTCGACTCATTTCACAGAGAAGGAAATTGAGGCACAGAAAGATTGGGGGTTTCCCCAGTCACCTGAGTGGGGGTCAATCCAAACAACTCCCACCTGGTCCCATAGGGAAGCGTCGGGGAAACGTGGACACGCAAGAACCTGGGGGTGTGCTTGGGGGGAGGCCATTCAGTCATTTGATCACACCCTTGGGAGCCATGCATGTGGCACCTTGGAGTGCCCGCTGCTTCCCTCTCCCTCCTAAAGTCCATGTCAGATTTCCATAAGCTGCTTCTCCGCACTCAGAGCCTGGCCTGGGACTAGTGGGGAGGGGTGGTAAGGGGGAGCAGGTGTCTCTCTGCTTCTGGCTGAGAGCCTCTGCCTCACCTCACTGTGCTCTGTGGGGCCAGCAGGGCTGTACGGTCTCTGATAAGGGCCTGGATGGTGTGCTGGAGGCTGCATTTACACCCATCTCCACACATTGGATCGTGGCCGGATTGACGCTAAGTTTCCCGGAGGTTGTGCCTTCCACATCTTGAGAGCGGGCAGCACAAGGCCCCTCACCAGGGCTGTTGTGGGGGATGAGAGAAGAAGGTGGTTGTGGGGTGGCTGGCTCCTGGGAGAGCTATGATCACCATGGCAACCCACAGCCAGGTATAGGCCACTGGGTGCCAGGGGAAGGCATCTCTGGGCAGAGGGTGGCCTGGCCCCTTTCTCGTGCTGCCAGCTACAGGAGCCTCAGTTCCTGGCCTCAGATGTGGGAACATTTTGCAGGCTCCTCTCCTTGGGTTTCTGTGAATTTTAGAAAGAAAAACATTTCAGTAGTTAACGTTTAGTGGGAGCTGACCATCTGCTAGGTCCCGTGCCCGTCCTTTCACTGGATCGCTCTCCCGTACATACCTGCCACCAGACCACTCTGAGCATCAGGGACACCGATGTCTGCAGAGCTTCTCCAGCCCATGCCTGCACCAAGCCACCCTCTGAGAGCCTGGCTCCCTGCGCCCAGCACAGAGAAGGCAGGCCCCGACACATGGCTGTGCCTTCCTGCCTCATGGACCCATCTGTCCATGTGAACAGGCGGAGGCCCCAGCATCTCACTGCAGCCCCTTCCTGGAAACCCAGTTGCAAGCTGAGTGATGAAAGAGAGTAGGAAAATACCGTTTAGACATTACCTGATGGGAAAGTTGTGTTCCTGAAACCGCTGCCCATCAACGAGCTCATATGGTTGATAACAGCCTACCACAGGGGCCCCAGTCCTCTATGGCCATTCTTCCCAGTTCTGTGAAGTGGGCCACTCTGAGCACATCGATTGCCCCAGGGCCCCGCATGGAGGAGCCGTGACATTCAAACAAATGAGCTGTTCTGTGTATTGCAATTAGCTTCTTTGTCTTAGGTCCACTTTATGACTTAATAAACAATTAACTGTTTCTCCTCTTAGAATGTTGAAGGGCTGTAGGGCATTATATGAAGGGGAAAGTTTTCTTAAGAAAACTGCCCAAGAAACTCTGATCTTATTATATCTTTCTTTCTCAGAGAAGGTCCCAGAGCCATCTGAAATTCATCTTCAACCTTGGGGGACTGTCAGAGGTGCTCAATTCACATTTTTAGCTGGTGACGATGTGTCTTTCTCACAAAAGGACTTTTGAACTGAAAGCTTACCTCGCCGACTCAGATGCCAGTTAGGACAGCATGAGACTTCAAGTCACAAGTAGCCTCACTTGAAGGGTCTTCAACCAGGGCAGGGTCCTTTTTCTCACAGGATGAGGACGTCAGGAGAAAGGCAGCGGCTGGCATACTTTCACTTCCTCCATGAGGACAATTCAGCATCTCCTATGGCTTATATCGGTGTCTTGTGGCTGCTGTAACAGAGCGACAAAAACATGATGACTTAAAACAACACACATTTAATATCTTAACAGCGTGGTAGGTCAGAATTCGAAATGGGTCTCACTGAGATGAAAATCAAGGTGTTAAGAGGGCTGCACTCCTTCTGGAGCTCTGGGGGAGAATACAATTCCTGGGCTTTTCCAGCTTCCAGAGGCTGCCACATCCCTTGGCTTGTGGCTCCTTCCTCCATCTTTCAATCCAGCAATGTTCCCCCCTTTGCCTTTCTGTCATGATCACATTTATCTCTCTCTCTCTGATCTCCCCTTTTACATCCCTTCTTCCAATCCAGGATGATCTCCCCATCCCAAGGTCAGATGATTAGCAACCGTAGTTTCATCTGCAGCCGTAATTCTGCTTTGCCATGGAAGCTAACAGGGTCTGGGGATTAGGATATGCACATTTCGGGGGGTGGGAGTGGAGGGCAGAGGGGAGGCACCATTCTGTCTATCACTTAGTTTTTGTCTGGTCTCGAGAAGGCTGCTGCATCTGCAGCCATCATGTCTGCATTCAACCTCGGGAAGGGAGGAGGTTTCAGGGACTGCACCAGCTGGGCCTGGGCCTCTTGTCAGGAACGCGAAAGCTTGCCCAGGAGTCCCTGTTTACATTTCATGGCCAGAACCTCCGCACTTGACCATCCACATCGAGCTACAAGTGAGGTACCTAGTAGGCTCCCCCTAAATTGGAGGTGGCAAGGGAGAAGATGGTGCACAAGACTCCAGGAAGCACATCAACAGGACCAGCCACGCCCCCTTCCCAAGCTCCCGAGCTCACTCCGGCTAGTCTTTGCGGACAGGGCCGGACAGAGGTAGTGGTGGCTTCCAGAGCGCGTCTTCCAAGCTTTCCAGTGACTGTGGCTGGCAGCCTCCGAGAGCTCTGAGGAGAAGCTTCAAAACCTGCCTCTGCAATTGTGGGGGAGCCCCAGGCTTTGGAACGAGCTGTTCTGGGTTCCAGCACTTCCGGGCTTGAAACCTAGAGAGATGTGTGCCAAGTGCCCAACACATCCGGTTCCAGGAGGTGGCACCCAGGACAAGGGGGCCCAGGGCGGCAGCAGGGGGGTCTGGAGATGCAGGTACCGTTTTGGCATCAAGATGGCAATGGGAAGGCTATGGTTCCCCTGTCGGCCCTTCTGTTTTATGGCCGTCCTGACCTTTGAACTCTTGGGCATATTGAGTGAATGGCCTCCTGAGGGGCTGTTAGCACATCAGCAGAGTGTGTGTTCTGTCTGGAGAACGGGTCACGGTTCTGTGTCCTCACTGGGTTCTGGGACCCCCTCATGGTTGATTTCCCCCCCAAAACACACTGGCTCTGTCTGAACACATTGCACTGACCCGGAGTTAAGGAAACAAATCTCCTGGGTAGTGTGGGCCCCTCCTAGAGGCAGAAGCTGCTGAGGTCCCACTGGGCAAGTCCCCTCCCCCCACATTCCCGAACAGCAAGACGCCTCCTCTAAGCCCATTCTGAGCACCACATGCTCAAAACCATTGGGGGAATAATATCGGAGTCAATTTGACTTACATTTTTGAACCCTCCACCGAACTAGTCGCTGTGCCCAAATCTTGTGGGGACACAGAGAGGGACCAGGGAAGACCCCTGGCCTGGAGCGGGAGAGGAAGACGCAGGAGGAGAGTGAGCTCCCAGGGCCAGGTCCCTGCACTGTGCTTCCCCGAGGACCACTGGGTGACAGCTGGGCAGTGGATGAGACTTCTGTGACCCTCGGTGACCTCGCCTGTGAGAGGTAAGAACAGGGCGGTGGGGTGGGAGGCGGGGAGGGCCTGCCCGGGTCCTGCTGTGTGGTGCTCGCTTTCACTCCGCGCTTATTATCATTTTTGATGTTCGCAGCATCTGGATGGAACCGGGCCACATGGCACGGCCCCGCGCACCAGGAATGTAATTCGAGTCCGCTAGCGTCGCCGCTCTGTTATCAGGCCCGCCGCCCAGTGAGCCTTACGCAACCGTGAGAGCCTGGCCCTGGCTCCACGCCTGTCTCCCGGCTCCATCACGCTTCTCCCTGTCGTCCGAACGCCAGCTTCCTCCCTGAAATAACGGAGCTCGTGGCGACGCCCTGCTCCCGGGACTGGCTGTACCAGCTGGACCGGGTCACGCGTGATTGCACTGAACCACCCCTGGAAGAACACCGGGAAGTGGTTCTCAACGGCAGAGCCCCATTTGGCAGGTGGGGAAACTGAGGCACAGAGAAGCAAAGCCATACCGGCCCTGGGTCTGCAACCAGTGTGTGATTTCAGGGAGGAGTGAAATGGGTGATGGGGTCCCAGCTCAGCCTGTGAGACTCCCCGCCCCCCGGGGCCTGTCTCAAAGGGAGTGGCGGGTGAAGGGGCACAGCAGCACCCCTGCTGTGAGTGCACGGCGGCGTGGGCATCTTTCTCCTGATCCTCCACACTCGCTGCCAGCTGCGTCCCCAGGGAGAGGCTCGGCAACGAGAACCTGGGAATTCTCTTATCTCTTCCGAGCAGGATGCGTCCTGTGTTGTGTCCCCACCGAGGTTTCCAAGTGCCCTGATGAGCTTGCAGATTTCAAGGGCGATTGCTCAGCTGCCCTCCAGCCCAGCTTTGGGGGGGCTGTGTTTTGTTTGCCAGCCCCTCACACAGGCTGGGCTCCCCATATCCCTGGCCTTTTCAGCTGCTCCCGGCCTCCGTTCCCTGCAGGCCTGTCCCAGCAACAGCGGTGCGAAGTGGCAGGGGTGAATTCCTGCCTTGGGGGCCATTTCCGTCCATTCTTTGTGTGGAGCCGGCCTCTGGGTTCCCCAACAGGGAGGGGGCTGCAGTGCCCTGCGGGGCCCTTAGGGGCGCTGTGCAGGCAGCCCAGGCAGGGAGGCTGGGTCTTTGCTCCTCCCCTCCCCCCTTCACCACTCTCCTGGACCACGTCAGTGCCACTTCGCAAAGATGCTCTTATCAAGTCACGAGGGGATGGGAGTAGGTAATTAATCTAGTTCTACCATGATGCGTGGGCTGTTCTCACTCTTAGCGCCAGTGATGTTTGTTTGAAAACTATGATTCTTAGCTTTTGAGGAAGACTCATTAGGAGTGGGTGAGACCACGGTCATAGTGTACACCAGGCCCTGGGAATTCTTCTGACCAGGCAGGTTTGAAAAAATGCTGGCATGGCAGCCTGGGCAGGTTCTGGAGTCAGATAGGCCCAGTTTCTTTCTTAAAACACACACACACACACACACACACACACACACACACACACACACACATTAGTGGCCTGGTGCATGAAATTTGTGCACATTAAAAGGGGGACCCAGACTCAAGTTCCTCGCCCACCCACATGCTCCTCAAAATTCCATGAGACCCAAACCTGGCTGCCTCTCCCAATTGGGCTAGATCCCGACATGGCCAGCCCCACCCTTGTCAAGCCCTGCTGGGCAGGGGTCTAGCCTCAAGTCCTCTGGCTTGGTGCCAGGATGGGGTGTGTGGCCTGAGGTCCCCCAGATAGGGCAGGAGGCGTGCCTTGAGGTCCCCCATGAAGCCCTGTCAGGGCGGGGGGAGCATATCCTCAGGTACCCTGGCCTGGCACTGGGAGGGGAGCACAGCCACAGGTCCCCTGTCAAGCTCTGCTGGGTGGGGGACATGGCCTGAGGTCCCTGTCAAGCCCCACAGGGGTGGGGGAGGGTATAGCCTCAGGTCTTCGCTGATTGCTCATTAAGGATCCTCAAGGGAACTTGTCCTTAATTGTGGGTGCAGCCATCTTTATGATGGAGTGATGGTCAATTTGCATATTTCCTCTTTATTATATAGTGTGTGTGTGTGTGTGTGTGTGTGTGTGTGTGTGTGTAATGATGAGAGCGAATCATTGATCAGCTGTCCCTTACTGAGGATTGAGCCCACAACTTGGTCATATGCCCTGACTGGGAATTGAAACATGTTCTCCTGGTTTGTAGGTCAATGCTCAACCACTGAGCCAC
The DNA here is from genome assembly GCA_011751065.1 of Lasiurus cinereus. Taxonomy (NCBI): domain Eukaryota; kingdom Metazoa; phylum Chordata; class Mammalia; order Chiroptera; family Vespertilionidae; genus Lasiurus; species Lasiurus cinereus. The sequence continues at coordinate 26,762,072 of JAAGEH010000452.1, read as the reverse complement.
ACTGGCTGGCTGGCCAAGTTTCATCTTCATTGCCACCCCGCCTGGTCACTCAGGGCGTTGAAGCCTCTGGGAACCTCAGTCTCTTCCTCTACTGACAGAATGATATTATCTCTCTTGTGGGTTTGTTGGGAGGAGTCCCAGGGTGCCCTGCACAGGGCACGCTGGGACAGGGTGTTCAAAAAAGGATTCATTGTAATTGTTCACTGGGATATTCCAAGACACAGCCTTCCTGGCAAGCATGGACAGACCATACTGAGCTCATGGCTTAGAATCAAGAGCAGAAATCTGGAGTGTTTTGAGCACCTCTGACATCTTATGTTAGGTACTAGAGTTCTTTGCATGGAAATTTCCAAAAGTTGCCAATAATACTATGATTCCTGGGGTCCAGAAACCTGGAATCCGGAAATACCGGGTGATCCTGGGATTCTCAGAGCTGAGGGTGCTGAGGCCGGAGAGGGTTTGATTCACCCGTGCCTCAGTTTCCTTGTGCATAAGGTATTGTAGTTCTTACTTCAGTGGTGGTTGGAGGATTACATGAGATAAAGCATGGAAGGCTGATGCTCACTGTGAGAGTAGTGAGGGGCTGCTGTTGGTGGTGGTCTCTCTGGATGAGGAAACTAAAGGGCCGGGGGGATTCCCCGCTCCCACAGGACTCCCACTGATGAGTGAGGGGCTGGGCTTTGGATTGAGGCTTTAAGAGATCTTCTCCGTTATCAGGGCTATTCTGAGGTGAGGAGGGGCCATCGCGGGTCCACTCCAGGTTTGCCCATCTCCCACCGTCTCTTCTGAAAGTAAGCGTGAAGGGGAGCTTGGTGCATCCTCCCAGTTTTGGGGTCCTTGTCTTTCATGAACTTTCTACCCTGTCCTAGGGAATTCCCAAATATACTCTCATCCAGGGTTTCTGTTGACCCAAAGCAAGAAGCCGCAGGCTAAGAGCTGATTTTACATTTCTTGGCTTATGTGTTCCCAAAGCAAGGGTGCGATAAAGTGTGAAATGTGGTGGCCAACCCAACAGGCTCATGCTATCTTTCTGAGGCTTTTTTTTTTTGAGGAACACACACTCACACACACTCACTCACATATGTACACACATTCATTCACATGTGCACACGTACATATATAACACATTGCACACATATGCAGACATATACATATGTTCATGCACACATCCATTCACATAGACACCTACACATACCATCATACATGCACATGTGCACATAGCATTTACACGTATGTAAATATATCCTGGACTGTGTAAGATGGGTCTGCCGTTGAACTACCTCTAGTGAATGCTCGGCTGGGCTGGGAGGACTTCAAGACTTTCTGCAAGCATTTAATGCAGGTGGCTTCTAGAAATGCCACCAGGAACCCTCAGTTCATCGCTTAAATAAATTCGTCACCCACTGGATAACACCATTAGAATGAACCACTTTCATAATTTAAGGCTTTATTCCTCAAGGTTTTTCTATCACAGAATGAACAGAGTAGGCTTCCCTTCCTAGGAGTGTGGACCAAGAGGAAATCTGCCCCCAAATGACCTTTCTGACATCTTTTTACCTGAAAAGTCCATGTCATTTTTGCTTTGCATTCAATATGATAGGCAGAGGTATTTTTAAAAACTATTGTGGCCCATCCATTATTTTAGCAAAAACTATGATCCCCCCCCTCCATACATCATGTTTGCCTAGCATCTTCTCATGGTCTCTTCACTTGAAGAGCCAAGCTGACTGTAAAGTGATAACCTGAAATGCAATCTCTTCTTCCTAACTGGCAGCCATTCACACTCTAGTAAGAAACACAACACAATCTTAAGAGTAGGTTTTTGACGACCACAATAGATGAAACCATTAAAAACAAGGATCCCTCTGTGGGTTAGGAAGAGGAAATAGGGACACCCTAAAAGGAGTCAAATAGAATGAGGAAGTTGGAACAAAGACGTTTCCCCAGTTTCCCTGCTGTGTTTTTAGCCTCTCAATAATTCTCTGGTCTGTAGGCAGCTCCATCCAGAATGTGGCAGAGATCAGGGGCAGGATTCTCCCAGGGAAACTTCTCTCCCTGGCCATGAGCTCAAGTGTCTGGACCCTCCTTCGTCACCCTCTGTCCCATCCCATCACAGAGAAGGCTTCTACTTTGTCCTTCTCTTGGTATCGACCCTTTCCTACAGTTTGCTGGGGCTCTGAAGATATCAGCATGTGCAGCCCTTCTGAGAATGTTTGGCACTTCCCAAACATTTGCACAAACCTTTAAACTTTGTGCACTATATATAATGTGCTATCTTACATGCATATCAACGAATTTTAAATTAAATTATTATTTGCATACCCAACGGGATCATAGTTATATGCATTCATAACGTCTGCTTCTTCTTTGGATTCAAATCCCATCCCTGCCATTTGCTGGCTGTGTGTCCTTGGGCAGGTTACTTAACCACTCTGTGCCACAGTTTTCTATTCTATAAACTGGGGATAAAAACAGCACCTCGCCTTGGCTGGAGTTCATCCCATACACCAAAAAGATTGCGAGTTCGATTCCTGGTCTGGACACTTACCTAGGTTGCAGGTCTGATCCCATATCGGGGTCAGAACATGTACAGGAGGCAATTGATTGATGTCTCTCTTTCATCCTTCTTCTCTGTCTAAAAAATCAATAAAAATATATCCACGGCTGAGAATTAAACAAACAAACAATCAAACACAGAACCTAAGTTGTGAAGTTTAAATGTGAAGTCCTGGGAATGGTGCCTGGTACATGCATATTAGCTCTGTAATGATCGGTGGAGTTTGCCCCATATTGGAAAAGATTAATTCAGCCAAACAGAGGAGGGGGTATGATCATTGGTAGTGCAAGGTCATGCTTCCTTGTCCCAAAGCCTCACTGGGAAGTCACCCCAGGTTGCGTACATTCATGGGGATGAATTAAATTGTAGGTCCCAGGCAGCAGCCAACCTGTTGGTGCGGTTGGGAGGGCGGTATTAGGAATGGTTCCTGCTGGTGGGCCGCCCCGGGCAGCAGGCCTTGAGGACATGGATGGGTGTGACCCTCCGGTTTGTCAGAATGCAGCTCTTGAAACAGCCCGTCTAGAGCTGGCTGGCCCCCCAGATGGGCTCTCGAGTCTCTCGGGCCTTCTGTGATCTCCCCAGGCAGGCCTCCGGGCTGGGTCTGGGGCCCCTCCGTTTGTGGTGGACACATGCCATTTGTCACTAGTATGGGGTGACTAGCTGGGCACCCCTTGAAGCGAGCTTGCAGAGTTCAAGGCTGGTCGCCTGGGCACTCATTATCAGATCTAATTGTGGGCTCAGATTTCACAAACCAGGGGGCTGTGCAGGTGGAGGACAAGCTGCAAAGGTCACGCCTAAAAGCTTATTAAACCGCTGGTGTGAAAGGTAAGACCATCTGGATGCCATTTGACAACTTAAGTGGTAATTACACCATTTGGCGCAGGAATTAGTGAGAGCCTTGGCTTGAACTGTGGCAGGGACAGTGTGGAAGGGGGTCGTTGGGGGCAGTCCCTTCCGAGCATCTCGTGGTCCTTGCCCCCGTTACGGCTGTAGGTTTTGTGCCGAGCTCTTCCAGGGGATGCAGAGTTGGCAATGCCGGCCGGGCAGCTGGCTCCCTCGCCAGCCGTGCAGCCTTGATAAATAACCAGGAACACCTGCTTTCCCAGCGCTCCGGTCGGTCCGGGGAGGGAGGTGGGGGCAGCGTCCAGCGCATTCCTCCCCAGCAATATGGAAGTGTTTAAGCGGCGTTTGCACCAGGCAGGGTAGCTGAGATCTGAACCTTTAAATTACAGCCATTCCCGGGCTGAGGAAAAGTAAATAAACAGTTCACAGCTGCAGCCAACTCAACACAGAGCTGGCTATCTCTTCTGATTGCAGGACAAGTAATTAAGTGGGAAATGTGAGCCCTCACCGTCAGGGTGAGATGATAAAGGTCTGGGGGCAGTAAATCCACCCAACTCCAGAGACCTCAGATTAACCCTCGCAGGGCCGGCAGGGTGGCGAGTGGGCAGACGTGGGGGCAGCCCAGATCAGAGCTCACTAACTACGTGGAAATGGCTGCCTCATCGGGCCCTGTTTAGGGGACATGCTATCCAAGAAAGCACAGGTGCTATCCACAGTGACTGATCCTTCTGGATCCGGCTGAGGGGTGTCCTCCACAGTTCACACGTTGGAGTCCTAGCCACCCCCATATCTCAGGCCCGGACTGTGTTTGGAGATGGGGCCTTAACAGATGCGATTAAGTTAAACGGAGGTCATCAGGGCGGGCCCTGATTCAATTCATCTGGTGTCCGTATAGGGCGAGAGGAGGGCACAGACCCGCACAGAGGGGAAGACCTCGTGAAGACACGGAAGAGATAGCCATCTACAGGCCAAGGAGAGAGCTCCGGAGAAACCAGCCCTGCTGACACCTCAGGCTCCAAATTCCAGCCTCCAGGGCTGCGCCATGATCTGGGCTGCTTTGTTGCCGCGGCCTGAGCAAAGCGACATAACGTTCGCCTGTGCGCTGAGCAGTGTGTGCTTTGTAATGCACCGGCAGTCTGTTCCAAGCCCCTCCTCAGTGAGCACGTCCCATTTGGCTTCTCATCCTCAGCAAAGCATTGCATTCCCAGTTCACAGATGTGGAAACCGAGGCTAAGCAAAGAGCCCAGGGTCAGATGGCTAGGATGTGCAGAGAGAGACTCTTGCCCAGAGTTGGGGTACTCAAACCTGGCTGCACAGAGGAAATCCCCTGGGAAGTCTTAAAAATGCTGATCGCTGGGCCCAACCTGGACGACGGGAGTTAGAAGATGGGCAGCAATTCTCAAGGAACCCCTTGTGATTTCCGCCTAGAGCAGCGGTTCTCAACCTGTGGGTCGAGAACAGCTACCAGGGTCTCCTAAGACCATCAGAAAACACAGATATTTACATTAAGATTTATAACAGTAGCAAATTACAGTTATGAAGTAGCCACAAAAATAATTTTATGATTGGGGATCACCACAACATGAAGGACTGTATTAAAAGGTCGCAGCATTAGGAAGGTTGAGAACCACTGACCTAGAGTGAGGGTTCAGAACCACTACGTTATACCTATTTTTTTTTTCTTGCTCGATTTCTTTTCTTTTTTTAAAATATATTTTATTGATTTTTTTTTTTTATAGAGAGGAAGGGAGAGGGCTAGAAAGTTAGAAACAGCGATGAGAGAGAAACATCCATCAGCTGCCTCCTGCACACCCCCCTTTAGGGATGTGCCCGCAACCAAGGTACATGCCCTTGACTGGAATCGTACCCGAGACACTTCAGTCCGCAGGCCAACGCTCCATCCACTGAGCCAAACAAACCAGTTAGGGCTCTTGCTGGATTTCTTAAAACAAAACAAACAAAAACACACGCACAAAAAACCCCCACCCAAAACTAAAACGTGGTGGCTTAGTAGGAACTTAAGTCCCCTGTGTCACCTCCCACCTTTCCGCATTTCCCGTGGGTGAGGCCGCTCCGGTGCGGTCCTCCCATCCAGCTTCATTGGCCTGTGTGCATGCTGCCACCGGCCCTGGCCCTGCAGCCCCTCGCCTGGGTCGGAATTCAGGCTCCACCACTTACTTGCTGTGTGATTTCAGGCAAGTCACTGGGCCCCAGTTTTCTCATCTGCAAAATGCAGGGAAGAAGAGCACCTACCTCTAAGGTTGTTATTAACCGAAGTAATGTCTGCAGAGTCCTTAGAACAAGGCCAGGCACATGGAGTGCTAAAGAAATGTTTCTTAGAAGCAAAAACCAGTCTCATCTACTGACGCCTGGGTGGTAAAATGCTGGGGGTGGGGTGAGGAATGGGGGACAGAAACGGAGTCTAAGCCAGTTCTGCATCCCCCTCCCCCCAGGGCACAGAGGGGACCTGGGCACATTTTAGTGGGAGGAATCAGGGCGCCGTCCCCAGCATGCACCCATCGCCCGGGTGAAGGGCATCATCACAGCTGACCTGTCCTGTTTACATTAAACTGTAACGCTGGCGTCCAGAAGTCATGGAGGGCTGCTCGCATGGAATCCGGGATGCCCTGGCTATATGTTTTCTCTGTCAGGAGTGAGGCATGATGTGGAGAGCAAGGCGCCCAGGCGGGCCTGCACCCAGCGCCGGTGCTGACCGGGTTTTGGGTAGTCCTACTGCCTTGTGTGATGTGTATGACTGTGTATCCCTTTTGTAATAAAAACAGTTTGTTTTCTTTGAAAAGAATGATGTAAAAATTGGCTAAGTCACCCCAGGCATGTTTGAGCATTTCCTGGACATCCTCGCGGCCCAGCAGGGCTGGATGCCCCTCTGTCTGTGCCTGGAGAGCACGTGCCTGCCGGGATTCTGGCCTGTGGCCCTGGAGAGAGCGGGCACACGTCACTCAGCTGTGTGTCTGTGGGAGCCGCTGCAGGGGACGGGGCCACGTGGCCACCCTCTGGAGGTGCGGGCTCCATGGAAGCGTGGATCTCTGTGCTGGCAGGGCCTTGGGGACCTGCTCCCTGAAGGGTCTGGGGACAAGAACAGTTGGTTCCAGGCCCTCCCACAGCTGTTTCTTCCTTCAGCCATCCGCAGCGTGCGGAGTCTGCACAGATAGGGAGCTGCCTGAGTTCCTACCATGTGCTGGTGTCAGAGCCCTGCGTTTTAATACTTGCCTGCCACGGAGCGGCTAACTTTCTGTGCCTCAGTTTTCTCTTCTGTAAAATGGGGATAATGATCTACTTTATTTTTTATTTTATATAAAAAATATATTTTATTGATTTTTTACAGAGAGGAAGGGAGAAGGATAGAGTTAGAAACATCGATGAGAGAGAGACACTGATCAGCCGCCTCCTGCACACCTGCTACTGGGGATGTGCCCGAAACCAGGATACATGCCCTTGACCGGAATCGAACCTGGGACCTTTCAGTCCACAGGCCGACGCTCTATCCACTGAGCCAAACCGGTTTCAGCAATAATGATCTACTTTAAAGGGCTGCTGGGAGGAGGAAACAAATTAAAACAGGTGACAGCGCCTGCCACTTAGTCTGAGGCTTTGTTGCCCTCGTAATTGTTTTATTCTCATTCGGAGCTGGGTCCGTTTGCAGGTGAGGACCTGGCGCTCGGGAAGGTGCACTGATCTGTTCAGTCCTTCAGCCAACAGAGGGAGGGAGACCCTGCTTATTATCCCCCTCGCTTCCAGAGCAATAGAGTGTTCAACTAGATCCATCGCCACTCAGAATTAAGACCACATTTCCCAGCCTCCATTGCAGCCTGTGAAGTACATGTGACAAGCCCTGGCCAATAGGATGTGAGAAGGGACATGTGTGTCCATCCCAGGGAAGGGCGGGCCCTCTGGATCCTCCCCGTGGTCGGATGCAGACAGGGTGACGAATGGCCACAGCCCACATGATGACTCAGCAACTTACAGGCGAGAAAGAACCCACTGACGTCACGTCACAGAGCTCAAACCTTCATGGGAGGCAAAGGAATTCTCCAAACACCTTGTTTCAGCCACTGATGCTCTGGTTTCTGTTTAGTGCAGCTGACGCCATCTATGACACAGTCAAGCTTTAATGGTGGAGCGAGGGGCAGTGGCCGGGACACCCCCACTGTACCCGATTGTTGGCTTGACCTTGGGAATTACTCCTGGCCAGTCAGCCCCTAATCCTCCTCCCGGTACTCCTGGAGAAAATGCAAGCCAGCAACATCCTCTTAAGATCCTCTTTCTCTCTCTTTTTTTCCCCCTTTAAAACTTAATTCAGCCCAGCTGAGCTTCAGTTATGCGGAGGGGGAGCGGGAGGGATGGGAAGGGTCTGCTCAGGTCTGATATAGCCTTCTAGGTCACAATACCAACTTTGTTATTTTTCCTAAAAGCCACAGGAAGCTGATGAGAGGTTGAAGGGCTAACCTACAGTCACAAGGCCAGTCAATGGCAGAGCAGGGCTGGGAGGCAAGTGCTTTGCCCTGATCCTTTCACCAGAGTTCCTGCTATGCTGAGGATGGTGTGGGTCCAGAGAGACACACATCGCCAAGCTGGGGACACTCGGCTCACTCTCCCCCTTCTTGCCAGCTGTGCTGCCAGCAGCTGCCTGGGGAGTTTGCACTGATTAGAGCAAGAGGCTGGCAGAGGAGAAAGGTGGAAAACCCGAGTCCCAAGGGCATCGATGAGCTCTCCATAAACACCCCTCCCTCAACATTGGCCTGTCAGTTCCTTTTGACTTAGGCCAGATTCAGCCAGGATTCCTGTTGCTGGCCACCATGGTATCCTGCCGGGAACGCTGGGGCCTGGCACTCACGGCCTGCACACTGCCCTGGCTGAAGTGTTATGATGTTCTCAGAACTGTCTCTTCTCTGGACCAACCCTCCTGAGTCCCTTAGGCATTTGCTTAGGGCCCCGCCTCCTTTTTTTTCCTTCCACAGAAGGGACTCACAGCATCATGGGGGTCCCACAAATTGGGAGCAGGAGGGTGCAGCCCCTCCTGTGGTGCTGGGAGCTCCCAGGGTCCTCCCTCTGTCGGAGGCTCCTGGACGCTTGTGTCATCCTGGGCAGTGGCCCAGGGCCATAGGCCATAAGGTGTGACCTTGTTAGGCACATCTTCCGGGAGGGTAAGAGAAATGAGAAGGTCAGATGAGAGGAGGGGCCCAGAAGACACCCTCCCCCCACTTGCAGAGCTGTGGGTGTCACAGCACCCCTCTTTCTCTTAGCCTCTGGCCCCTCTAGTACTTGGTAGTGACCCAATTCCTCCCTTCCCGTGAGGCCTCTCTCAGCAACACTGAGCTGGCTTGCGACCCTCTCTGGGTCACCCTCCCACTTGTAGGAGAAAGGATGTGGGGAAGGAACACGGTTCCAGGTTTAGAAAAGCTGGCCTTGGGTGGTGGGTCTGCTCCTGACCAGTAGTGTGGGTGTAGGAAAGCAGCTGACTGTCCCTGCATCCCAGTTTCCATGTTTGTAAAGTAGGGACCAAAACCAGTCTCCCAAACGTGGGATTGTTTTGAGGATTTCGGGAGGTCAGCGGGTCCGAGAGGGGTCAGCAATTGTACAGGACCAGGAAGGGTGAGGTGTCGGCAGAACCAACTACCTAATGTGGGGGCCCAGTGCAAGATGAAAATAGGGGGCCCTTGGTTCTAACATCATGAACCTCAAGGTGGCTACCGCAGAGCCTTGAACCAAGTGTGGGTCATGCTCAGAGGACCCACATCCATCTCTTACACTCGCTGCTGTACCTCTAACACTCATGTCCTGGCCCAGCAAGCACCAAGGCAGTGGCGGGACTCCTCAGAGGCCAAGAAGTCAGTGGCTGATAATAATCCACTGCCCACTCCCGGGCCCTTTGCCTGTTGATGCAGGATCCGAGGGCTGCAGCATCCAGAGACATGGCTTTTTCACGGTGGAATCTGCCCCGTGGCTGTAAACTGCTGGGTGTAGGGAAGGGGCCGTGGCTTTTGGACAATCCCCCCATGAATGCAGGCCAAGGTCACAACCCCTTGGATCTGGAAACAGCTGAGTGCTGGTTCTGGGTTCCAAAGTGGTGGCCCTGCCCAGCGCAGTGACGTCTGTCAGGGTGGCCCCTGGACAGCATTGCAGTGTGACTTTATGGGAGTGGGTACAGGCCACAAGCTGTCAGGGTGGACGCTGCCCCTTGGCCCCTCTTCGTCCATTGCTGTTGTCTCACCCTCAAAGGCCTTGACCTCGGTAACCTTGGGCTCCGTAGTGAATGCTCTCACACGCGGGGGTCCCCATACGCTCTGCGGGCTCTCTTGCCACTCGGCGCCAACAGTGTTTCCAGGTGAAGTCTTGTTGGGGTAATAAATGGGATGAAAAAACAATACTTCACTGTATTTTTTCCTGGAACATCATGACAGATTGAGGGCCTATGGCTTGAGGCGCGTTGGCCAATTCCAGCTCCTGTGACCCCCCGAGGCAGGGGAGCAAATGGGCATGTCGCAGGCTTCCCTTACTTGGTCTGGCCTGGCTCCAAGGCCCCCTGGCCTCCTTCTCCCTGGCTATCCTGCCAGCGGCGCCTGTGGGAATGTTGTACCCGGGCCCATTTCTGCGGCCCTGAGAGCCTGCATAGCCTCATAGGTCCCGGGGGAGCGTGTCATGCAAATGGGCTGGCTGCCCGGCCCACAGCTGGCTGATCCTCCATCATCCAGGACAGGAAGGGCCCTCCCTGGGGTGGGGGGTGGTCTTGGCACCTGGCATCTCACTGGTTCCTCTAGATCAGTGGTCGGCAAGCTGCCCTTTGCTGTTCTGTTGAATCATGAGCTTGCCGACCACTGTCATATACTACCCTTTACCGCTTTGCACACAATATGCCACAATTACCTAATCCTCACAGCTTCCAACTACATGGTAACATTTAGTCTAGTCCAGTGATCTGCAAACTCATTAGTCAATAGAGCGGCAAACTGCGGCTCGCGAGCTGCATATGGCTCGAAAGCCACCGTTTGCCAACCACTGCTCTAGATTCTAGAAGAATGGCTGCTTCTTTGCCAACTGAGTGATGCTGCTTAGAGAAGCGAAGCTGGAGGAATAAGAATGATGAAATGGTCATTATTCTGTAACCATTCTCACTGTCCAAACCCAAAAGTCAATCTGATCCAGGTAGCCAGGGACACTGGTACTGTCATAAACATGGCACCTGTGTGCACTCCTGGGAGCTGTTCTGTTACAGGCATTGGATATATGTGACTTGAGCAAGGTTTCCTAATAGCTCCATATAATCTATAATAATAAAAGTGTAATATGCTAATTAAACCAGACAGCCGAATGACCATTCATATGAAACTAGGACTGTGATGGCTGAGCCCCTTGCACAAATTTGATGCATCAGGCCTCTAGTCCTATCTAATAAAAGAGTGATATGCAAATTAACCATCACTTTGCTACACCCACAAGCCATGCCCACCAGACAATTGCAAGCAAGTGTGCAAATTAACCCAACCAAGATGGCCGTGGCCATGGACCGAGTAGGAAGGCTTGGGTTTCCTCAGTAATGGTGGAAGTCAAGCTTTCCTCATACCCTGGTTGTCCTAGGCCTCCTCCACTCAAGGCTACCAAGTTTCAATTAAGGAAGATAAATAAATCCCAACAAAAAAGGCTACAGCCATGGAGCAAGCAGGAGGCTTGGCTCTGCTCCAGGCTAGAAAGTTTTAATTATAGAAGATAAATAAATCCCAGATACCAGAGTCTCCACTTGGGTAGCTGGGGGGCATGGCTGGCCTGCAAACCACCATAGGCCATTTGCCCAGGCCACCCAACACCCCAAGGGAATCTCCACCCTGATCCAGGACACCCTTTAGCACAAACCAGCTGACCCCCACCTATGCACCAGGCCTCTATCCTATCTAATAAAAGAGTAATATGCAGATTGACCATCACTCCAACACACAAGATGGCTGCCCCCATGTGGCCAAAGATGGCTGCCTCCATGTGGACACAAGATGGCTGCCACAAGATGGCCAGCAGGGGAGGACATTTGGGAGGGACCAGGCCTGCAAGGGAGGGGAGTTGGGAGTGATCAAGCCTGCAAGGGAGGGCAGTTAGGGGTGATCAGGCTGGCAGAGGAGGAAAGTTGGGGGCGACCAGGCCTGCAGGGGAGGGCAGTTGGGAGAACCAGGCCTGCAGAGGAAGGAAATTAGGGGTGACCAGTCCTGCAGGGGAGGGTAGTTAGGGGCAAATAGGCTGGCAGGAAAACAGTTAGGAATCAATCAGACTGGCAGGAGAATGGTTAGGGGGTGATCAGGTTGGCAGGCAGAAGTGGTTAGGGGCAATCAGGAAGGCAGGGAGGTGAGCAGTTAGGATCCAGCAGTCCTGGATTGTGAGAGGGATGTCTGACTGCCCATTTATGCCTGATCCTGGTAGGTAGGATTGGGTTTAAATGAGCAGTCAGACATCTCTTGAGGGGTCCTAGATTGGAGAGGGTACAGGCTGGGCTGAGGGACAGCCCCACCCCCATGCATGAATTTCATGCACTGGGCCTCTAGTAATAGTAATAAGAAACATATCACATTTACTAAGTGCTTGTCCCAGTGAATAGTATACATCGACTCTTTAGATTCTAATAACAATACTATGAGGTAGGCCCTTTAATCATCCCCATTTTGCAAATGAGAAATGAGACTCAGAGGGGTTTAGTGATTTGCCGTGTCCAGAAATAGAATTTCACTTAGCACAGCTACAGATAATATGTAAATGAATGGGTGTGGCCCTGTTCCAATAAAACTTTATTTACAAAACAAGCAGAGGGCCAGATTTGCCCCACTGGCAATAGTTTGTTGGCCTCTGTCTTAGAGTTTGGAGTATTTTCCAAATGATAGACCATGGAGTTCTTTTTCTCAAGGGGTGTTTATATCCCACAGAACATTTTCTTCACCTGGCAAGCCCTTGACCTTCAGTCATGGGGCCCATCCCCGTTGTTCATGCCCATCTTGTTCATGCCTATGTGGTTGGACAGTGGGATACTGTCTTATGAGGTTCAGATTTTATCCTAAGTAATTCCAACCACTTTGGGCTGGAAATTTAATCAGCTAGGGCCCTGATGTGGGATTTTTAAGTTCTTTGGGGGTTCAGCAGAACTTGAGATACTTCATCAGGGATGTTATCACAGTAGGTAGGCTTTTTCCTTCTTTCAAATCAGTCATTTTTCTCGTCCCTCTGGCCTGTGTTTATGGACGTGTTTGAGGAAGGTGGGAAGGGAGGTGGAAAGAAAGGGTTAAGGTGCACAGGGAGTGTTTAATGAAAGTATACATTCATCAGCTACTTTCACTTACTCTTATAAAAAGTGTTTAGTCTTTGTCTTTAAGCCGATGGCTCTGAATTAATTTTGGATGGAGCATTTTGGAAAAGGAGGGACTGTTTGTATTAAGAAGAACAGGGATATAGTCTTTCAAGGTATGAAATTTGTGCTGACTTAGTTCAAAACACAACCGCATCTGGTTATGTCTGGTCTCGAGTGCTCCAAAAATGTCCTAAATTCCAGACAACCTCTTGGGCTTAGAAATAAAAGTCATTAATCCTGCATTTGAATTTAATATTTGAAATTTTATCCTAATCTTTTTTTTCTTCCACATGAATTAACTTTTGAAAACTTGGAAAGAAACATGAGGGTTTTTTGCCTTTTTTTTTCTTTTACGGGAACATTCCTAACAAAAGGGTATAACATTAAACTGGGTTTGACCTTTTAAGTTAAGCAGATTTCCCACCTGGGCTGGGCAGGAAACGGGCCATGCGGGAGGAAGGCTTCCCCTCTGGCTCCTGGGAAGAAAAGCTGAATGCGTTCTCGAGGTGTGCGCTTCTTGGCCGAGCAGTGGCCATGGCTTCCTCATTGCCAGTTAATTGATAAGTGGTGAGAGCGGGTGTCTGGGTGGATGGCCTGTTCAACAGGGCAGTTCTAGCCAGCTTTGGTTCAGTCTCATCAGAACTATTTAAGCTGCCCCCCCTTGCTCCCCACCAAAAAAAAATGCACATAATTCTGCAGGCACCTCATATGTGGGTGGACAGTTCTATCTTGAGTTTCATCCACTCAGGGCCAACTTCTGTCTGGCAGGAGGGGTGCAAGCAGGGGGCACAGATCCAGCCACCCAGATAGTTCAGATGACCTGGTAAAAAGAATCTGGGAAAGGAGGGGGTTGGGGGACTGATGGGAGACAGGAGGTAGAGGAGCAAGAGGGAAGAGAACCAGGGGGCGGGGGTTGGAACCCTGAGTCAGGGGTTTGGGAAGCATGCCTTTGACTGTCACAGTTGCTGGGTCCTCCTGTGGGCAGAGGAAGGAGCTCACTCCTTTGGCTTCATCACCCAGCTGCTTTCAAGGGGTCTGTGAATTCTGGCAGCCTGGGTTTGAGTGCTGGCTGAGTAAAACTGGGCAGGTCACACTACCTCTCTTAGGCTCAGCCTCCTCACGTGTGAAACAGGAATAAAGTAACACCTTCCCCGTAGGACTTAAAAAAAGAGATGATGCATTTACTTGTCAGCCTGGGGCCTGGCACCAGAAATGGGCTTAAAAAATACTACCCTTATAGAACTAGAGATTATTTTTATTCTTGAGTTGATGGTGTTCGCCAAGGCAAAGGAGGGGCCTCATCCCCGTCCGCCCCCCTGCCCTCTTGGTGACTTGTTTTTCCTTTCAAGGGTGGTCTCTGCTCCTGTACCATGATGTCACTGCCTAAAAATGCCGGTGCAGGCGGGGGCTGCGGAAGGGGCACTCGCTGAGATCTCTCCCCAGCCAGCCTCACGCTCCCCAGGGGCAGCCCTGGCCCTGGCTCAGGAGTTCCAGGCTCCTTCCCAGCGGAATTTATGATTCCCTCCTCGCCCAGAGCTGGTTTGGTCCTCCAGAAATAAAACAAAGCCTGCCAAAGCTGAGACCACAGCCTCGACTTGCTTCTTCCTCCTCGATTCATCAGGCAGCTAACTAGCTGGTGGAGGAAAGCCCTCCGCAGACCTGGGCCCCAGCACTAAGTTTGCCATCAAATGGCCCTGGGGCCTTGGGCCAGTCACTCAGCATCCCCAGGCCTCAGTTTCTTCTGCTGGTTGGAAAGGGATTTGGACCAGTCACCTGTCAGTGAGTCAGTGTCAGCAGGTGAAATGAGTGTGTCCCACAGTGCAGGAGGTAGGGGAGTTTAGGTGACACAGGGTTGGGTATTTTGAATCTTTATTTAAATGGTTATACAGGAAGGGATTATGGGAGGCTGGTGAGGCACTGGATTTTTTTTTTCTTCTTAATATATTTCTATTGGTTTCAGAGAAGAAGGGAGAGGAAGAGAGATAGAAACATCAGTGATGAGAGAGAATCATTGATTGGCTGCCTCCTGCACTCCCCACACTGGGGATCTAGCCCGAAACCCAGGCACGTGCCCTGACCGTGACCTCCTGGTTCATAGGTTGATACTTAACCATGGAGCCATGCCAGCTGGGCAAGGCATTGGCTTTTGACACAAAATTTAAGGGATCAGCAAACAGACCAGAGTCATCAAAGTACACACTAGATTACAACATCTTATCTAATAAAAGAGTAATATGCAAATTATCCATCACTTCACTATATCCACAAGCCACACCCACAAGCCAATCAGGAGCGAGTATGCAAATTAACCCCAGCCAAGATGGCTCCAGCCATGGAGTGAAAAGAAGGGAGGCTTGGGTTTCTCTGGTGATGGAGGAAGCCAAGCTTTCCACACACCCTGGCAGGCCCAGCCTCCACTGAAGGCTAAAAAGTTTTAATTATAGAAGATAAAGAAATCCCAACAAAAATGGTGGCAGTCATGGAGCTGGAAAGAGTAAGAGGCTAGGGTTGCCCCAGGTGATGGAGGAAGCCAAGCTTTTGCAACCCTGGCCTGTCTTGACCTCCACTTAAGGCTACAAAGTTTCAATTATAGAAAATAAATAAATGCTAACAAAAATGGCTGCCACCACAGAGCAAGCAGGAAGCTTGGCTCCACTCCATGCTACAAAGTTTCAATTGTAGAAGATAAATAAATCCCAGATACCAGGGCCTCTGCTTGGGTCGCCAGGGAGTGTGGCCAGCCTGCAAACTACCACTGGCCCCTTGCCCAGGCCATCCTATACCCCAAGGGGAACCCCCACTCTGATCCGGCACACCCTTCAGGGCAAATCAGCTGGACCCCACCCATGCACCAGGCCTCTATCCTCCTATCTAATAAAGGATAATATGCAGATTGACCATCACTCCAACACACAAGATGGCTGACCCCATGTGGATACAAGATGGCTACCCTCCTGTGGACACAAGATGGCCACTACAAGATGGCAAGCAGGGGAGGGCAGTTGGGGGTGACCAGGTCTTCAGGGAAGGGCAATTGTGGGGGAAACAGGCCTGCAGAGGAAAGCAGTTGGGGGGACCAGGCCTGAAAGGGAGGGCAGTTAGAGGCAAGCAGGCTGGCAGGGAAGCAGTTAGGCATCAATCAGGCTGGCAGGGGAGTGGTTAGGAGCAATCAGGAAGGCAAGTAGGTGAGCAGTTGGGAGCCAGCAGTCCTGGATTGTGAGAGGGATGTCTGACTACCCGTTTAGGCCCAATTCTCGGGATCGGGCCTAAATGGGAGGTCAGACATCCCTCGAGGAGTCCCAGATTGGAGAGGGTGCAGGATTGTGCTGAGGGATACCCGACCCCTGAGCATGAATTTCGTGCACCAGGCCTCTAGTTTCAAAATAAAAATGCAAAAACATGTATGGTAAAATGTCAAAATTTTAAGTGAAGTCAGGATCCACATTATTATTCTTTCTTTGGCTTTAGGTTCCGATGTTGCTCACACATGTAATTTTACTTTAGAAAACATTTCTAACAACTGAAACCCATGTCTTCACAGATGCTACTGCCTAGGGAACAGCCACACTAAAGTTTAAAAAGTGAGTTTCTTCAAAAAAGAAAAGGGGAGGTTGCCCGGTGTATGATTAGGGGTGTGCAGAGATGGCAAAAGATTACAATAATGGAAAGAAGGCAGAGTTCGGGGAGCGGAGGTAGGCTGTGATGTGGTGGCTGGGTGGGGGAGGCAGACCCCACATAACTCTTTAACACCTGCCCTCTGTGCCTGGAAAGATGTTCTGGTGCCACGACTGTCCATCCCTTTGGCAATAGAGGACTGGTCCCGAGGTGCCCCGCTCAAGCCAGTGCCATCAGAATCCCTAGCGTCCAGGCTGGGCTGGTGTCCTCACTGGAAGACATGCACACTCAAGTCCTGGGCATAATCCTGCTCCACTCTGGACAGAGGAGCAGAGAGTGTTGGCTTACAGGGAGAGGAGACGGCACAGAAGCAGTGACAAAGGGGCCGAGCCAGCCTCCTGGCTCCTGGCACAACCTGCCCTGGCTCCCATAGATACCCTGCGTCTTTATCATCAACTCCCGCTTTGTTAAACTGGTTGAATTAGCTTTCTTTCTCTTAAAAATGAAAAGATTCCCATGGGACTGCATCCTTGATGTGCACCACCTACTGACTCCATGCTCTTGGACAGGACATTTCCTCTCTCTCTCTCCAGAAAACTCCCTGACATGTGCTAATACATCAGCCTGTTCCCATTCGATAATAGGACATCAAGCCTTGATTCTCAGAAGGCCAGGCTGAGGCATCTTCATTCATGATTCAGATAACATTTATTGAGCATCTACTACATGCACTGGGGATCCAGGAGGGAACAAGACAGGCACAGATCCTTCCCCTCACAGGGCCAACCTCAGGGCAGGGGTCCCAGGCTGGACTAGGGGGCGGGGTGGCCAGACGGAAAAGGGCAGGGATTAATGCATATGCCATTGAGGGGCAGGTGCCGCTGAGGGAAGCAGGGCTTATCATTTGGGGGATCTTTCAGGGCCTAAGAACCCACCTCAGTGCTGTGCCACCTGAGAGCCTGGCCTCCTTGCGGGTCACAGGTGTGCCCTGACGAGTGGATATCTGCATGCAGTTTGGAGAGAAGGGGAAGAAAATATATAGCGCCAGTCAGCATAGTCTGGGAAAGAAACACCTGGGGATGGGGGGGTGGGGACAATGAGACACCCTGTAGGGTCATAGCCCCTTCCATGCTTCTCTACAGGAGAACGTCCTTCTCCCAGCCTGCATCTTGGAGCCCACACAGTCTTCTTTCTGCCTGAAGGAAGTGGCACCTGTTCCTGAGGGGGTGGATCTGGGCTCCTAGGGTTCTCTCACCTCCCTCCGGTCCCTTCAGATGATCATGGCCAGGACATGCTGGACCATCTCTCCCACTGCTCACTCGTTGGAGGCCCCCAGAGCTGGAAGGTAGGTCTTCTCACGATCCCCAGTGGAGCCTGGAGCTGTACTGTCTATGCCAGCAAGAACATTATCTATTTCAGGCAAGGTATCCACATCCCGTGGATGAGGCTTTTCTGGAAGCTCACCATCCTTTCATGGGCTCCCTTTGTCTCAGAATCTCTGCCACTCTGAGTGGATTCTGTGCTATTGGTCCCAGAGGGGGCCCTTTGGTTTAACTGGACTGATCTTGTTTTTGTGGTGGGGAGTATGTGTTGTTACCGAACTTGAGGGGTTCGAAGCTTGGTGTGTTCTATTCAAGTCTCTTTACTTACTTGCATCAGGTAAGAAAGACAGGGATTCACATCCAAAGTTTTATCTCCCTGAAGGAAGGCTTAGCTATTGCTTATATACACCATGTGGTCAATTACACATTCATTTCTTCATTGCAGTTGGCTACACTTATCTGGTTGGGTTCCTATCAAGCTCCTTCTATTTACAGTTGGTCTACAAAATACTGTGGTATATTTTAACATTTAGCAAGAATAGAATTTAGTAAGAACCACCCAGACCTTGAGACCTTTGTCCTATCTAACATTTTTCTGGGGTTATGTGTTTGGCATCACTTCATTTGCAGAACCAACACTTCATTCCATCATAATCTGTGCATCTGGGGTAAGGCTGGCCCTGATTCCTGGCCCATGGACAGCATGTGACTCAGGCCTGGCCCCATTTGGAGTTCTCTGCACCTCCCCACCCTACGATGATAGATACAGAGATGGACATGGAGCCCTACCAAGTCAGCTGGTCCCCCAGGCCTTTCCCAGAGCCACTGGGAGAGATGCTCTCCTCTGTACCCAGGTTTCATGGATGGGGAAGACCTATTGCTGATGAAGAGCATTTTTTACTTGATAACAAAATCAAGACAACCAGCATCAAGAGATGCAGAGAAGGGAAGACAGCATCCTGGCCATCTCCTAGGCTTCCTGGATCCAAGCATGACTATGGCAAGACTCGCACCATCGATTGACTTTCTACTAAGCTTTAGTGACTAAGGGAACCAACGAATGGCCTGTTGGGTGAGGCTGGTTTGAGAGGGGTTTCTGGCACTCACAGCCAGGAGTCCCAGCTAATTCAACGGGAATTCAAAACCCAAAGCAAGGATTATCGGAAGGGCACTGGGCCTGGCGAGTCGAAGGAAGAGCAACACATTCAGACTCCATGAAGAAGGGGACCAGCCAGCATCGGGCTTCTTGGACCAGGAAGCCATGCAGTCCATCCAGGTGCTGCTGGCTCCAGGGGGCTAACACTCCATCGTACTGACCCAGCGTGGGTCCATGCCTGACCTGCAGGGGAGAGGTGTCTGAGGGTGAAGAGAAAACCAAGCAGTTGCACATCCAGATGCCCTCCTTAGCACGGTTCCTACAAAGGTCATTTTCTCTCTCAGTGGAGGCCTATCCCCTCAAGGACTTTCACTCCAAGGCTTGGCAGGAGGCTGCCCTGTGGTGGAAGGAATGTGGGGTTTGAAGAAGTTCAGGGTGAATGCTGTTCCCTCCATCCTTACTTGGACCTGGTTTGTCCTTTCATCTTGGTCTTTTCCCGCTGACAACTGAGACATAACAAAGCTGCCTGCTCAGAGCTCCCGGGGCGACCGAGTGGGATCCAGGCTCAGCAAGGCCATTGCAAATTATGCGTCTGCCTCTTTGTTAAAAGTACCCATTTCCTCTCTAGACTTGTAATTATATAAATGTCTAATCCCTATCACTATGTTGTACACCTGAATCAAATATAATATTGCATCTCAACTGTAATTGAAAAAAAAATTAAGAAAGTACCCATTTACATCCAAACTGCAGGCATGTTCCTCTCATTTCATAGTGTCTGCAGGGCCAGACCTGGTAAGGCTAACTTGCTATGTAAAGATGTCCTACTACGTAATGGAACCCCATCCTGACCTCACGTTCTAAAGCCCTCGATCCCCTTTGAGAACCACGGAGAGCTCAGTACTCTCTTTGACAGTAATTAAAATCAGATACTATGATAAAACCAGTCAAAAACTGTAGCTGAGTCTTTGTATTCAAGTTGCAACCGGGAATTCCATGGAAATCCTAATTAAAAAAACTAACTTCTGGATAAAAATATGGAAAAGACCTCCCTTAATTTTTAAGTGTCAGGAGTTATGGCACAACTGGAATCCAACTCTTGTCCTGGGGGTTGGACTCCATCACTGCCAGTTATTTCTGAGTAAGCTTGAGTAAGTCCTTTTACCTCTGAACCTCAGTTTACCCATCTGTAAACTGGGAATGATAACAGCCTGACTCGTGAAGTTAAACCAATCAATGCATTTATATCTATTAGGCTAGCTTGGCACATAGGAAGAACACAATAAATCTTCGCTTTCACTCCTACTTCCAATTAGTAAAGATTTGGACACGTCTAGCACTTTAAATGCCTAAATTGTGTGTACTCTCTCTGGAATTAGCTACATCCTGAATATAAAAAGGTCCCCTCGCCTAGGTCTGAAGCCATTTATAGCAATTCCTGTTTCCACTGTGGATTTCAGTTTTGCTGATATGGAGGGAAAATTTCAAGCCCTCTGCTGTATAAATTTAGTTAACATTTTATTGCTCTCAACTCCTTTATCACATGACTTTTGTTTCTCATTAAGTCGGTGAATGAGATTTACTAATAAGCCAAGTAAAATCTAATTAGGCAGGGTCCTTTTCCTGAAGAATTAATTCTGCTGCAGACCCACAGCTGTTAGGAATTCAGGGTGAGTAATGCCCAGTGTAGCCTTCACTGCTCGGAAACACAGGACCTGCACACACTCGCTTCGCATTTAGCACAAAAACTGGTGTAATTTTCATAGATTGGTTTCCTGAAAATGAATATTAGTTGCCTCAAGGATCAAAACCAAAAATAGATGTAAAGACCAATAGAATTGCCCTGGCAATGGAATACGTACATTATATGCAATTTTGCAATTCATACTTGATGGGACTATTATGAAAATAAGAAGAGATTTTTAGATTAATGTTGGGGTTTTTATTTCCTTTTTGGTTATTTAAAAGTTCTGCTTCCAAGGCATGAGAAAAGATAACTTATCTCCATCAAGTATCAGTATATCATTGACACTTATCCAGACTCATTTTCACACACACGCATGCATGCACACATGCACGCACACACACATACATATACAAGTTCATAATTTAAAAAACAACAACACCCAATTGATTGCCTTTTGAGAACAATAGCAAATCAGTGAATCATTGTGAGAACTGAGTAAAAGAATCGATCACTTATCCTCCCTTTCCTATATGAACAGTACCACCGGGTGAGCAAGTCAGAGAGGAGGGAAAGCGTCTCTGTATAAACTCATCCCAGCTAATAAATGAAAACAAGATAATAGAATGAGGATATTGCTCTTTTGCAGCCCTTAATGAATTAATGGAAAACCATTAAGCTTCAGCGGCTGCTAACATCAAAGCAGAGTGGAAATCGGGAATTAACTCCTGGAGTAAAAATTCCCAACTCTCTCCAGTAGGCAGGGGGAAGACAAATGCGAGAAACACACAGCAGTGATGTTAGCCCAACAGGTGGAGGGCTTTCTATCTTTCCAGGGCCTGTGAGTCTGGATGGCCCCGGAGTTCTCCCGGACCAGAATGAGGTCTGCTGCCCTGCCTGGTCTTCACCACGGCTGTCTGCTTCCACCGGAAGTCTACCCTGCTGAGCTCTGAGCTTCTGCCTTGGACTTGACAGAGGGACATGGAAGTGCCCAATACAGTCTGATGCCTCGGTGCTTCAGGGACTGCCCAGGTGGACGGGACTGGTCGGTTCCCAGCCCGATGTCCCCTGACAGCGGTACTCCTGTCTTCCTTTTGCTATTGTTCTATCTGTTGGGTCATTAGAAAGCACTAATATCATCAGTAAATCTGTCAAGTGTAATGGTCCTTTGCTCTTTTCCTTTCTCATCTGATATTCGTAATCTGTTTATGGGTACAAGAACCCAGCTTGTTACGGACCTGCAGTCCGTGCTCTGGGTACTCAGAGACCTTTCACACTTCCTTGTTCTCCAGGGAGAGTCCTGGGTAATGGAGACACCTGCTCAGTGGTCAGTGGCTATAGCGGAGGTCCTGATAGCTCGTGTGGACAGTGAAATGCTCCTCCGTGGAGAGAGGAGAAATGTTTCAGAGTCACAGTCTAGATGATTAGAAACTGTCTACAGCCTGAGAGGACAATGCCTTCCCCAGGGGAGGTCTGCAATGAGTCCCATGATGTAGGCTTTGACAATGCAACGGGCTGCAATTTTGATTTCCTGGTGCAAGTGGCCAGGTGGCCTCGTTGCTCCCCTGGGGTGTGTGTGGGGCAGGGCTGCCTGCCTGGAAGAGCCTGAGCTCTCTCTTCCTCTCCTAGGCAGTTAGAAGGGGACCAACAATTCCCGAGTCACCCTGGATCTCTGTCCCAGCATGTGGTCCTGCTGCACGGGGTCACGAATTGGGGGTCCAGGTTCCCCGTTGTTACAGCTCAGTGGCCAAGAACCCGGTTTGGCATCTGCATATGGGCATGAACCACGGGTAAGTCATCGCCCTCCCAAGCTTCACTTTCTACTTCCGTTAGGTGGGAATGACCAGGCCCACCCTCTAATATCATGGTGAGTTGTACTAATGTCTGCGAGTGCTTGACAAAATGCCAGGCATATAGAAAGTGCTCCTCTCAAAAAGAAAAAAAAATTGTATAGATGTTCGTCCTTATCATTATTGAAATAAGACGGTTAGCTACCCCGAGAGCAGGTAGTCATGCAATTGTTTTGTGATGTGTCTCCCCTACAAGCTGTCAGTTCCATGACGCCATTAACTGTGTCTGTTTTGTCTGAAGATGTGGGGACACCTCTCCCACCTGTGGTGGGCAGGCTAATGTCCCCAAAGACATCCGAGTCCTAATCCCTGGGCCTGTGGGTGTGTTCCCTTAGGTGGCAAAAGGGACGTGGCAGAGGTGATCAAGTTAAGAATCCTGAGATGGGAGGTTATCTTGGATCATCCAGTCACTCCAGGCGGCCTGAGACAGACAGCAGGGGAGCACAGGTGAGAGCATAACGAGGGCTTTAACCCAGTGTCAGTCAGGGGTCGGGCCAGGCAGCCCTGAGAGATTCAGACTCAACGTGAGAGTTGAAGGATGATGGAGTTGGCGCATGAGAGGAGGAAAGGAGGAACGTGCCAGGTGCGGGGCCAGAGTGCAGAAACAAAACAGCCTGGCGAGGTGGAATACTGGTTGCCAGTGAAAAACACTCTTCTGGCTCAGGAGGAGATGGGGCATGCACACGGGGCCTCCCCAAAGCCCAACGCGAGCTTCACACCCTCAGAGCGGCAGGAAAGAAATGCTGGGCGGCTCGTAGAACCATATGCAGCAGCTTCTAGTGGGCCAGGATGCAGAAGTATTAGGGTCCAGTCTCTGAGGGTATAAGCAGGGCAGGTACAGTACCCCCACCCCTCACCAGGCCCAGCATCGCCACCTGCAGCCTTAGCGCCGAGCTTCGTAAGTCAGCCCAGAAGCGGAAATATCCCCTCAATGACTTTAGCCATGCAAGACATTTGCCCGTCTGTTTTCCTTGCAGTTACTGAAATCCTCTGGCTCATGTTTAATGCCAGTTCCAGCTCGATTTTCGTTAAAATGTTGAAACCTAATTTTTTGTTGAGCGACTTTCAGTTTGAGGCCAGTGTCAAATTAGAGGCCTCCCCCGGCAGACCTGGCAATCCGGACTCACACCTACCCGGGACATTCAATACATTTTGTTCTGCTCAGTACAAGCAGCCCAGTCAGAAAATCCTGATTTATGGTATTGCTCAGGCTTCCTGTTACTTTAAACCCAGAGCGTTTCAAGCCGCGCCCTGTGTTCCTGGCCAGTGCAGCTGCCTCCGCACCTCCCTCCTATCGCCAGCCTCGCGCTTATGTAACGTCAGGAATGGAATAATGGCCTTTCCAGGGCTTTGCGTCGTCCTGCACCTCCATCTGCCTTTTTTTATTTTATTTTTTTAAAATGAGGTTAAATTCACACAACATAAAATGAATCTTTTTAAAGTGAACGATTCAGTGGCAATTTAGTGCAACCACCATCTCTGTCTAGTTCCAAATTCTTTTATCACCCCTAAAGGAGACTGTGTACCCCTTAGCAGTCGCTCCTCATTCCCCTCCTGCAGACTCTGGCAATGCTAATCTGGTTCCAGTCTCTATGGATTTGCCTGTTCTGGGCAGTGTGTATGGGTGGCATCGTTCAACATGTGGCCTCCTGGACTGGCTTCTTTCACGTAGCGTGTTTTTGAGGTTCAGTCCTGGCGAATGCATGCATCAGTAATCAACTCCTTAAAAATATATATATATATATATGTATATATATGTATATATATTTCAGAGAGGAAGGGAGAGAGATAGAAACATCAATGATGAGAGAGAATCATTGATTGACTACCTCCTGTACACCCCCCCTGCTGGGGATCAAGTCTGCAATCCAGGTAAGTGTCCTGACCAGGAATCGAACTGTGACCTCCTGGTTCCTGGGTCGATGCTCAACCACTGAGCCACACTGGCCAGGCCTCAATTCCTTTTTTTATGGCTGAATGACATTCCACTGTATGGATTTACTATAACTTGCGCATCCACTCATCCATCGATGGGCGTTGGGCTGCCTTCTGTGTTTTTGGTTGTTATGACCAGAGCTGCTAGGAGTCTTCGTGCACTGGTGTTTGCTGGAGAAGCAGTTTTCATTCCTGGGGCCTGTACCGGAGTGGAATTGCAGGGCCTGTGTGGCTTCCACGTTTAACTTTCCGAGGAGCTGCCGGGCTGTGGAGGCTGGGATGGTTTCCTGGGGAAGGTGCATCTAAGGGAGGACCTGCAGGAGCAGCAGGGACCACGGGAGGCATGTGGCCGGTCAGGGCAGCTCAGGCAAAGTGGCCCCAAACCATTCCCTCTCAGGGCCCAAGGCACAGACTCTGGTCATATTCAGGTCCCTGCAAGATCCACTAGGGAGGTGCCGGTGGAGACCCGTCCTCCTTCCTACCGCACTATTTCACTCCTGTGTTGGAGAGGAAGGGAGGTTGGAGGCCCTTGGATTTGGGATCCTATCCTGGCTCTGACATTTTCTTAGTTGTGTGGCTCTGGCACAAGTCTCTCCACCACTCTGACCCTTGTGCCGCACCAGCCAAGGGTGAACCTGAGAGGGGGCGGGGAAGGGCTTAGAAAAGACAGACGAGAGAATGAAAGCTGAGTCTTGGCAGGACGCTGCTTCTCTGATGGAGAGACAGCGAGCGACAGAGCTCACAAGCCAAATTTGTATTTTACAGCCAGATTCCACGGGGTAAAGTAAGGGTGTGCTCAAGATGTTAACAGTGTCCTAATCTACTCAATTACATGCACCTGACCTCTATCAAGCCCACATCACTCAGCCACATGGGACCACAGGTCACGCTGACAATGATAGCCATTGGCTATCATTGTGCTGGGAGGGCTTTGCCCTCTAAGCTGGGGCTTGCACGTGGCTTTGCCAAGAGAGGACTGTGCCCTCTCCTTAGTCTGAGACTTGAACCTGGCCCAACACTGGAGCCACTCTCTGCAGCCCCTTAGTGTCATCCTTAGGAAATGAAGAGAATCACACCAGACTGAGCACTCAGCCAGTATTTCACAGACACGGACTCATTCCATCCCCCCAGCCCATAGAAAGGGCATCGTTATTATCGCACAGACAAGGAAACTGAGGAACAGAGAGGCTGGCACATGTGCCCGTAGCCACACCCTTGGTTGGTGGCAGAGCTGAGCTTGGAGCCAGGCATTCCAGCGGAACCCTCTGGCTTTTAGCTCTTATACTGTAGAGCCCATTCATGACTGCTGTCCCTTAGTGCCATAATTTCTATGAAATTTCTACTTAAAGATGGACAGATCAGGATTAAAAAAAAAAAAGTGTTTATCACCCATCCTGGAAACCCTCTCTTTCCATGGCTAGTCCTTCAAAAATCTTTGAAGCGAATCCCAGACATACTATCATCGCATCGATAAATATTTCAGTATGTCTCTACAAGATGGTCTTGTTTTTAAGGGTTTATTCTCCCCTCTGCACTGGGTGTTCTTTGTGCATCTGAAGCCTTGAGCACGGGCCTGACCCAGAGAGAGCTCTTGCCAAGGGTTTGCTGAGTGAGTGCGTGAGTGAGTGACCAAGCGCAGTTTGTCTGGACCTCACGTTTTCCTCGGGTCCCTATGTGGGAGTCATTCTTGGTTTCCCCCAAGCCAGTCAGGAGCCCTCCTTTCCCGGTGCCTGGGAGAGCCAAGACCTCCCTGGAAACGCAGGCCTGGAATCCCTCAGTGGAAGTAGGTGACAATTTATGACATGGATAAGCGCACATAAGCCTCAAAGAAAAATACCGTGTGTTTGTGCAGGGCCTCCCGTCCAGCCGCTCGGAGGCCCTGCAGACGAGGCTTGGGAAGCTGCTGCCCAACCCGGGCCAAGTTGGACCGAAGCGTGGAGAGCCAGCCCACCCACTTTCCCCAGCCTGCCTGTGGTGGGGCCGTGGGTGTGCCCGTGTCTGTCTGGAGGGGCGGCCACCTGCGTGGCCCGAGAGGTCCAGCCAGACCGTGTCTCTACCCTCGGCCGCTGGAGAGAAGCCCTATCTCACACCCTGCCCCGCCCCAGGTTCCCTCAGGGCACCGCTGTGCCTGCGGCTGGCAGTGGAGGGCACGATGGAAGGAGAATGTGATCCTCCCGCCTCACAGGTCTGCCCTGTCTCTGTCCTTTGAAATTCTTCCGATCATTCATGCAAATGCCAGAGAGCTGGCGAGACTGCTGGCGGGGCTGCTGTCTCCAGAATGTGTCTCCTCTGCTCTCAAACAGCCTACTCTGTGTTCCCATGCCATCCGGTTCTCTGACTCGGACTGGCTCCCACTACTCAGTTCGGGCTGCGAGTTCCAAACGCTCCACAGATAGGGATCTTTGGGATCCGGAAGCAACGTATCGGAATTCCCGGGAAATTGCAAAAATTCCAGAAATCATAAATTATTCTAAAATTTCCACAGCACTTAATGTGATTTAAAGGAGAACAAGAGACTGTAACCATAAATTATTTTTCTGGGATAGGAATATATGAAAAATTTACTTTTTTAGTTTAAAAAGTTTACTGGTAAGTGTACACTTTATTATTGCTGTAAATCAAGATGCTTTGAGAATATTATGTAATTCAATAATTGATAGTATTTTACATTAATTTGTACCTGATTCAGATGTTTGATAATAAAAATATTAATAGAAAGACACATTAACACAAAATAAATGTCAAATAAAAATCATTTAAAATGTTGAAGTATCACAGATTTTTACTAATTAAAACTTAACCTTAACAATGAAAATTTAAAACACACAACCCATCTGAAGGTCTTACTGTTCAAATCCACATGTAGAAAAATTTCTTTTCTTTGGCATTCACATTGGCTGCGTTGCTGAGAGGAAATCTAAGCCCTGCTGACATGGCTCAATAGTTGAGCATCAACCTATGAACCAGGAGGTCATGGTTCGATTCCCGATCAGGGCACATTCCTGGGTTGTGGGCTCGATCCCCAGTGTGGGGTGTGCAGGAGGCAGCTGATCAATGATTCTCATAATTGATGTTTCTGTCTCTTTCTTCCTCTCCCTTCCTCTCTGAAATCAATAATAATAATAATAATAATAATAATAATAATAATAATGAAAGAACCAAGAACATCTGCAACTTGGGTGTTAGGTTCATGTCACATCTCGTGAGTTCAACCCCCTTTTTTAAAAATCCACACTCAAGGCTATGTTTTTATTAATTTTAGAGAGAGAAGGAGAGAGAGAGAAACATCAATGAGAGAGTAACATTGATCAGTGGCCTTCTGTACTCACTCCAACCTGGGATGGAACTTACAACCTAGATATGTAACCTGATCAGGAATTGAGTCTGCATCCTCTTTGGTGGATGGGAGGACACTCCAACCAGCTGAGCTACCTGGCCAGGGCCAACTCCTTTTTTAATGGAGGAAAACGTCCGCTGGCCTGATAATGATTTTACCATTGAAACTGGCTTTTGCAAGCTTCGGTAAGAGCCGTTTCTGATTTCTACAGTGATAGTCACCACTTCCTCTGTTTGCATTTCTGCTGTTGAAATATTTACAAAGATCAGTACCCTAAGTGACTAGTCAGACACCAGAAATAACGCCAAGCACAGATCTTGTAGAAACCTTAATTGCACTGCACAGAATCATGTGTCAAAATCGCCAGTTTAAGGACTTACTTTGCTTCATTATATTATATTATATTATATTATATTATATTATATTATATTATATTATATTATATT
>JAAGEH010000452.1:26695408-26734037 GCA_011751065.1 Lasiurus cinereus | reverse complement strand
TTATATTATATTATATTATATTATATTATATTATATTATATTATATTTTGCTCCTTTAAGATGTTAGTTCTTAGAACACCATTCATAGAATTTGAACAGAGTATATACTATGTATGTAAACTTATTTATATTTATTTTATTTGCAAAAATGACTCATCCCAAGAGACAGTATGGAACCTACAGCTCCAGGCAAGACTGGGCACCACTTCTCTCCAGCGGGCTCCTGCCCTGGTCCCTGGAAATGTTGACGTTACCTCAGCACCTTCCTCCTGGTCTGCCCCAGCATGTCACGCTGGATTGTAGTAACAGTCTCCTAACTGGCTGCCCCTTATCTCCCCACCGTGCCCTTCCCAGGGTAGCCTGAGTCCTAGTGTCAGACACCAAAACCTTCATATCCAAGGGGTAAGAACCAGGACTAGATGGGTCCCAGAAACCCTCCAAAACCTCAGAACTTTTTAGCCTTTTCTCTCCTCCCTTCCTCCCTCTCTTCTTCCCTCCTTTTTTTAAAATATTGAATATATTTTAGAGATATTTTCAGTTGATATAAAATTAAGCAGATAGTACAGGGAGTTCCCACACACTCCCATCTCCCTCACAATTTCTCCTACAATTTACATCTTACATTAATGGGGTACATCTGTGACAAGCGGTAAGCTATTCTGGATACGTGATTGCTAACTGACATCGGCAGGCTTTAGGCTGGGTGTTGTACACTCTTGGGATTTGGACAAGTCCCTGATGTCATGTGTGCACACGTAGTGTCGCTCAGGATAGTGTCACTGCCCTGAAGATGCCCTGTGGACGAGCTTTCATTAAAATGCAAATGTCCTAGTGCAGCGCCTTTGGGGCTGCTGGTGCCTCAAGGAAGTACTGCAGTCACCTCCTGGGGGGAGCCTCCTCCCAGCTTTGGGCCCTCCAGGGACCCACTCACGCCACGCCCTAGGTCCTGCCCCCAGGACAAGCTTCCTCAGCAGAAAAGGGCCAGGCAATTAGGCCGGCAGTGTTCTTACACAGCTCAAATGCCACCAGGAGCGGCCCCAGGGACTCCCCGAGTCAAAGGGCCACTGTGTGGTTATTGACTTTGGGATGGTCATTAACTGCCCTGCTGGGTCCTGACATCACAGCTCAGAGCCTGGGCAGCTCAGTCAGGGATCTGCAGCCCATGATGGAGGCCCAGAAAACAAGCAGTGACAGTGGGGCCATTGAGCCCCGGCAGCACAGACACGATGAGTGATGGTATCGGCTCTTCGTGGCTGCTGTGTGAGGTGGTTAGAGCTGGGTCATCCTAGCTCCCAGCATTCCTTTCCAGAGGCACAGCCCAGAAGAGGCCGCTGGCATCTACCAAGAAGTGTGCTTTGTCCTGCAAATGGGAAGAGCTAAAGAGGTAAGGTCATCCGGGGGCTCCAGGGCACTGCCTCTGTTACCCCTCCCTCACCCTTCCCCCCTAACAAGCCTCCCCCAAAGGGAGTGGTTTTGCACAGGATTTCATGTCCCTGATGATTCTGTGGGTGGCCCTGTCAGGGGTTCTGCTCTCGGTGCCTCGGGGCCGCTGGTGCCTCCACACGTAGGCTGTTCCGCCCTCCCCGGGGGTCTCTCCCCAGCAGTGACACCTCTGCTTCCTTCAGCAGGGCCCCTGGGCCCACAGCTAGCAAGTGCTCATCCAGCCACTGTTTCCTCACATCAGCTCACGTCCCATCTGCCAAAGCAAGTCCATGCCCAAGCCCAGATCATCATGGAGCGGGCAATCCAGGCCACAAGGGCTGGGGCAGGACCACCCATGTAACCAGAGGCCGCAGCTTCAGGCACCCCAGAGGGCACCCAGTGGTGGTTACACCCTGCACCACCCTGCACATAGGTATCCTGCAGCCCCGACCGGCGCTGAGTCTGGCCTCCCAAGCCTGCCCGAGGCTCTCTGCGGCCTCTCTCCCTCACCAGGAGCCCCTGAGCACTCCCCAGAGGCTCGGGAGGAAAGGGTGGAGCTTGGTGTTCCTCTGCGGAAGAGGTGCCAGCCCTGGGTTTGCCCAGCGATGCTGGTGACAGTCCTTATCCCATCAGCCACACATTCACAGGGTCACACCAGGAGGGGCAGGGCCCTCTTCCGGGCACTGGTTACCATCCCTCAGCCTGTCCCTCACAGCTCCCCAGGAGCCACTAAGCTCCGGGACTTTCAATCGTTATTTCTTTTAAGTCTCCCCCGCCCCCAGGCCTGCTCTCTCCTGCTGGAGGAGAGGCCTGAGCCCGTGCCAACCGAAGCCAGCCCCGGTAGACTGTGAGCTGGCAGCCCCAGCTCAGGGGCCCTTCCAACGTAATGGCCATGGGCAGGGTCTCGGTCTGCATCTGCAGCATTTGTGGGGACCCTTCTCTCCAAAGGCCCAGGAATCCCTGGAGACCCGGGAGCAGGGGGGGCTGCCTCTCTGCCGTTGAGCCCTCAGTGCAGAGAGTGCGCTATAGCAGCAACGGAGGCACCCGTTCTCCTTCCTCATTTTCAATCTCCTCCACTTTCTCCTGCCTTTGAAAGTGGCCACCGATGTAGTTTCTCCCAAAGAGCGAATTTTCTGATTCCCGGTCTGCCGCAGGCATGCCAACATAGCTCTCGGCCCTCCCCAGGAATTGTGATGGAGGAGTTGGGGAACTCATTGCCATTGCCCTCTGGGGGAGGCTTGGCTGAGGACTCCCCGAGGAGGCCAATGGGCCCCAGGAAGCAGCTCCCGGGGGAGGGCACTACCCCCCGTGATCTGATCTGGGCCTCAGATGCGCTCAGGCTCTGGAGGGGTGACTCAAACTCACCAGACTCACAAGAGACCAATGTGCAAATCAGGATGGTGTGGTTAGGAGAGGGGGCGGGGGCCAGATGTTGGTGTCAGTCGTCAGTGTATTCCCTCCCTGGGCCGAATGACTCCCTCATAGCTGAAAGGACAAAGCAGAAACGAACTCTCCTCCATCTTGTCTTATAGGGCTGGGCCCCCTGCCTAAACCCCCTCCCTTTTCTGGGAGTGGCCACAGGTGTGCCAGCAATGTCCTAGTTTCCCCGACCACCACCTGAATGGACCAATGAAGCTCCAGGGACACAGTCAGGGTCCTAAAAAGGCTAAACCACAGAAAAACCCTGACCCAAGTGACCAATCTCTGTGACCCTCGTCACTTCCCTAAGCCCGCCCAAATGACCAACCTCATATAACCCACTGTTCTTCCGGGGCTCGCTCTCTCGTCTCGCTGCTGTGCCAGAAAGAGGCTGGGAGTCAAACTCGGGTTTGAATAAAGACTCTTTGCTTTTGCATCGGAAAAAAGGCTCCTTGGTGGTTGATTATTGGGGACCCCGAACTCTGGGCATAACAATGGCCAGCCTCAAACGGTGTCTGGGCTGGATGCTGCCGGCAGCTTGGCCAGCATGTGTTCTCCACATCAGAAGGCTGTGTGAGGTGGAATTGTCCTCAGAGCCTGCTGAGTGAGGGTGGAATCCAGGCAGGGCAGTGAGCTGGGTGAAAGCCAGGGACAGAGGCGAAGCCAGGGCAAGGCCTGCTGGGGCTCCCGCCAAGCCCGTGTGGACACAGGGCCTGAGGTTGGGAACAGACAGAGGGGGGCCCTCTTCCAGGGTCAGGCAGGTGGAGCCCGTGGTCCTGGGCAAGGCCCTTCACCTCTCTGCGGTTTCATTCCTCACCGGCAACGTCAGGGTGAATGCCCACTCTCTGGGACACCCAGCCCTCCTGCCCTCTCTCCCTGGAGGCCGGCCCCTGTGGGCTCCGTCCTGACCTCTGCTTCCAGTTGGGTTTGGCTTGTGGGACCTTACGTGACAGGGAATGAGAGGAGTAGAAGGTCAGGGTCCCCAGCTCCCTCCATTAGAGAACGGCCTCATCCCTCACTGAAGATCACACAGCTCCTCAGAGGCAATGCCCTCTACCCAGCTCCTGGGTCCTGAGTTCTGGTAACTATGGTAACCACTCCCTGCCTTTATCAGATCCTTTTCTGGAATCAGCAAATATTGTCTGTGAAGGAACAGATCACAGATATTTTAGGCTCTGGGAACATGCATATGCTCCATTATTATTATTATTATTATTATTATTCTGCTTCCTCTTCTTTGTCTTCTTTTTAATATATTTTATTGATTTTTTACAAAGAGTAAGGGAGAGGGGTAGAGAGTTAGAAACATCGATGAGAGAGAGAGACATTGATCAGCCGCCTCCTGCACGCCCCCTACGGGGATGTGCCCGCAACCAAGGCACATACCCTTGACCTGAATCGAACTTGGGACCTTTCAGTCCTCAGGCCGACACTCTATCCACTGAGCCAAACCCATTTCGGCCCATATTCTTTTTACTTTTTACAACACTATTCACTCGAGCACCACAGTTAGCTCCCAGTTGTTCAAAAGCAGGCCACAGCCAACCTGGTCTGCCTGTGCCACCTGTGGCCCCACCATTCCCATGACCTCCCGGGAGCAGAGGCCTCACCCATGGGTGATACAGACTCGTGGCTGTCGGGGAGAGGAAGTAGCCATTGCTCTGGCAGTGTGGTGGGACATCACAGGGCAGGGTCCTCCCCCATCTTCAGTGCAGGTAGCTCCTGGGGCCCAGTCATCTCTGGCTGCTCCAGATCCCCTTTTGCACGGCTGACCCCGGCCCCACTCTGTTGGATAACCTGGTACCACGGGGCCTAGAGTTGGACATTGGGGGTCTTTCTCTTGCGGAGCCCTCGCTTCATCCGGGGGCTCGGCACTGAGGGCCTTGTCTGAAGGTCCGTCCCCAGTGTGCATTAGGCTTGGGAGACGCAGGCGCTGCGGGGGAGACTCAGCACCTGCCGGGGGCTGCCTGGTGTGGGCGGCAGGTTCCCACGGCAGGCAGGCAGCCCTCGAGCCTGTTCTTCACCTGGGGCTGGCTGGCCAGGCTGGGGCCATGTCGAGTTCCTTACACTCTGCTAGTCAAAGGCTCGTCCGTCATCTGTGGTGCCAGGATGGGGGCGCTTGTCACCCTGACGGAGTCGTCCCACGGAGCCTAAAGGAGCTCAGGAATGCAGTCCCTAGATCAAAAGGCTTCTTCCTGTCTGAGGGTGGAAACATTGGCAAGAGAATAAAGTCTTCGTCTGAAGAGGAGTGTCAAAGATGATGTCACCTAGGTGTTGAGCGTCGCTTGCGCAATCCCAGCTCCCCGTTTCGTGCGGTGGCTCGGCGAGGTGCGAGGCCTGTGGTTTCTTCTCTGCATCCACCGGGGACTGTTTTGGGTGTGAGCGCCGGGCTCTAGGCTGTCCTGCTAGAGGACCATGCAGTTGGGGAGGCCCATGTGGTGCCAAAAGGGAGTAAGGGGTGGCTGGGACTCACCTGTGTTCGCCATTCACCCTGTGTGTCACCGTGGGCCGGTTCTGTCACTTCCCCGCGTGTCGATTTTGTCATGTGGGGGTACACAGCCCCTCCTTTGTGTGGTGTCTGGGCACTTCCCATTGGACTATAATCTATTGGGGTAGGGGGTCTCCCTGTCTCACTGTATCCCCAGCTGAGTAAATATTCCATAGATGGAAGAATGACGTTGCAGAAAGTTGGTGCTCGACGTATCTCACCAGCATCATTACCACCGTTATTATTATTATTCTTTCTTCCAAAGCACTCAGAACCTCAAATCCCTCTCAGGAATGCATGAAGCCCAGTTGACACTCTGTGGCAGAGATCAGAAACTGCGGCCTCTGGGCCACATCGGCCCACTGCTTGCTTTTGTAAATAAAGCTTTATTGGAGCCCAGCATGCCCAGTTGTTGATGTAGTGTGGTTGTCTGCTCTGCAACAGCAGAGTGGAGTGGTTAGGACAGAGACCACGGCTCTCAGAGTCTAAATGATTTACCCTCTGAACCTTTTTGGAGGTCTGCTGGCCCTGCGCTGGGGTCCACGCCAGGGAGGGAAGACAGAGCCAGGCCTTTTGGACCCTCTCTTATTGCGAACAGTGTTTAGTGCGGAGGCCCGGGCAGGGAGGAAGGGTGAGGGAGAAAAGGAGGGGGAAGGGGATGGTCAGGAGGCGGTGGTCAGGAAGGAAGATGGGCTGGGTGGGCTGAGGAGGGAGGGAGATGAGAGGGGGGCTTCACCCTCATCTGCTCTGCCGAGGCGGGCCGACCTGGCTGGAAATGTCTCGCAGGCTCCATCATGAGCCAGTTTATCTCCTGATGTGTCTGTAGCATCAGCTGGAAGGAACATGGGAGAGAAGCCAGAGGGTAGTCATTCCTCTATGCAGTCCCCCGCCCCCCACCCCCTCGTGCCCAAACCTCACAGTGGCCTGGGGCTCTGCCAGGCAGGTCCCCACCTTACCCACTACCCTTCCTGCTCTGTTCCACGTCCTGGCCTTGGCCCTGCCCCCCACCTCCTGTTTTGTTTTCCTCCACAGCACTTCCCACCATCGGACCTGCCTGGGATTTATATTATTGATCATCTTATTTTCAAGCTCCCCCTGCCCCCCCACACACACCCTTGCAACTGGAATATACATTCCATAGGGCAGGAGCTTTTTCTGTCGTTTCGCTCACTGCTGCGATCACTGCTGAATCCCCCGTGCCTGACACATAGCGGGTGCTCGGCGACCATTTTGGAATGGATGGATTTACAAGAGAGCTCATCTCAGCCCTCTGCGCCAGGCTTCCAGCTCCCCCAGCTCTGCAAGCTGGAGAGCTGCCCTCTCCCAGCTCTCGATGAAATATCGGGGAGGGAGGCTGATGGGGCCCGTCACTGTGGGGGAGAGGATA
This sequence comes from Lasiurus cinereus, assembly GCA_011751065.1. NCBI lineage: Eukaryota > Metazoa > Chordata > Mammalia > Chiroptera > Vespertilionidae > Lasiurus > Lasiurus cinereus. Next base: position 26,727,321 of record JAAGEH010000452.1, on the reverse strand, counting down.
GAGACTCAGGGCTCTGATGTCCCAGCCTCGCTCATTCCAGCCTTTCTTGGGCCGCAGGCCAGGGCTACCTCGGTTTACCAGCTACATCCTTTTCTATCCAAAGTGACATCTAACCCCCGCCCCCCTCACCAAGGGGACTGGAGCCTTGCTTCTGGCACCATTCGGGATTTTCCTTGCTCTCTTTCTCTCACTCCTGGAAGTCTTCAACTCCACGCCTTCCTGCCAAGCGGAGCGCTTCTCCTGGCCTGGACGGAGGTCGCTTCTCCGGCTAGCCAGTTCACAGACGCCTGTCTCCGCCCAGCCACCCACCGTGACTTCGACACCCGGGAGCTCGGAAATGTCATGTAAAATAAGAAATATAAGCCTCGGTGACCCTTGCTCCAGAGGAGACGGAGAAAAGGCTTATAGCTCAGGAAATAAGAGCCAGCGATGTTTCCAACTGGCGGCTCCTGGGCGGACTGCACATGCTTTAGGCGCTCAGCGGCCGGGAGGCCGGAGGCTGGCTGGGCACGAGGCTCCGGAGGAAGGGGCATGCACGGGGCTGGGAGGAATATGGAGGCGCATGGGGGCGTGGCAGGCCACGGCTGTCAGGGTGAGATGGGGGGACTGAGGGAGTCACGGGGCATGCAAACGGAGGTGTGGGTGGCTGTGTCTCCCCAGGGTGGGAGCTGAGAATCCCCAGGCCCGAGGGTGGAGAGCTCCGAGTCCTTCCCATCTCTCTGGGCAGCAGCTTTCATTTTATAAATCACTGGCTAACCCAGGCTATCAACAGCTACGGAATAGGGAATCTTTAATGACCAAAGGGGTGTGGGATGAAGAGTTTTAATGGAAAGAATTCTAGACGGGAAGTCAGGAGCCCTGGCTCCGCCATCCAGCACAGCAGAGCAGTGTGCCAATTCTCTCCAATTTGCAGCTGAAATGAGTGAGGATCAGAGAGGGTCAGTATCTTGCTTAATGACATACAGCTTAGATGGTGGCAAGGGGGATTTAAACTCGGATAGCTCTTGGGAGTAAATGACAGTCATAGCAACAAGGCACATCAAGAGTCTTTGCTCTCAAGAGTCCTTGACCTGTCCGGCTGGTGTAGCTCAGTGATTCCATTCCCATCAGGACGCAGGACCCAGTTGCAGACTCCATCCCCAGTGTGGGGCGTGCAGGAGGCAGCTGATCAATGATTCTCTATCACCATGGATGTTTCTATGTCTCTCCCTCTCCCATTCTTTCTGAAATTAATAAAAAAATACACCTATCTTTTAAAAAGTCTTTGACCCAGCACTTCAGTCACCTCTTTCGGTGGAGAGAAGAGCAGGAATTTCTCACCTCCTCTTGCTCTGACCCTGCAGGAAGGTCATAAAGATCTTTCCTTGTGGTTCAAGGAGTCCTGGGAGGAAATCTTGAGTTCCCTCTTTAAGTAGAGGCTTCTGGGAAAACAGTTTTACAGAGATATGTTTTATATATCATAACTTTCGACCCATTTCAAATGTACAATGCAATGATTTTAGTAACTACTTAAAAAAAAGTGGTACAATCGTCACAACAAATTAATTTTAGAAATTTTAGGTATTTTTGTATCTTTATAAAAATTTCAGAATTTCCTTGTCAATTTCTGCCAAAAAAAAAAAAGCCCTCTGGAATTTTGATAGAAATTGCATTGCATCCATAACTCAATTTGGGAGAATTGCCATTTTAACCATAAATGAGTATTCCAACCCATGAATGTGGACTGCCCGTTTACCTACATCTGCTTTGCTTTCCTTTTCCAAGTTTAATAATGTTTTATCTCTGATTCACGCACATTTAAACACTTTATTCCTAAGTATTATGTTTTTGTGATGCCGTTGTGAATGGAATTGTATCCTTAGTTTCATTTTTGGATTGTGCATTGCTAGTAAATAGAAACAACTGATATTTTTGTATTGATTTTGCATTCTGTGACCTTGTGTACTACTCTCAATAGATATATGTGTGAGTGTGTGTGTGTGTGTGTGTGTGTGTGTGTACGAATCCCTTGGGAGTCTCCATATACAGGATCATGTCCTCTTATCCCACAAGGCGATAAGACCTCCATACCAGGTTGCGTAGGAATAATGTGAACAGAGTGAGGAAAGTTAACTTTACTTCTTCCCGTTCAATCAGGATGCCTTTTATTTTCTTTTCTGATTGGATGGTACGCCCCTGGGAATTTGCCTCCACATCAACTAGCTGCGACCACCGGTCTCTGCTCTCCCGTGGCTTCTCCTCCTCCAGCCTGAAGTTCACCGTGAGGTCTCTGGGCACCCCGCTCCCACTCTCAGAAGCCTGGTGGTCAGCCAGTTGGCTGGGTTTGCATCCTGGCTTCATCGTTTATTTGCTCTGTGCCCTCTGGAAAGCTATTGACCTCTCTGTGTGTCTCAGCCTCCTAGTCTTTGCAGAAAGGTGGCGATGATGCCACTGTGTGCGCCCCCTAGGACAGGATGGGTCCGTCTGTGTAACACAGCAGCATCTGGCACACAGTCCCTCCTCAGCACGTGTGGGCTGTGCTATCGCCCTGTTAGTCCAAAGGTGAAGTTAGATCCTGTCTAGATCTTTGGTGATCTAAAACCCATTATCCTGCTGCACCCTCACTTTGCACATGAAGGAACTGAAGCCTGAGAAGGTCAGCATGTGTCTGAGGCCTTGCCAGTTGGAACATTCCGCCAGGATCTCTTATCCACCCACCCCTCTCCCCGCTTGGTGAGCACAGGAGGCTCAGTTCCTCCCGGAGTCCTTTTCCTTTGGGGTTTCACTGCTGGTCAAGTCCAGCACCCCCTGCCCGCCCATATTTAAAATGGATTAAACGGCAACACATAAACACAGATTACAGCTGTCTGGGTGCCTTTCCGTCCAAACAGGCTCGCTGTCTGCTGCGAAAGCCATCACCGTCCGAGTGCCCGCACCCTGGCTTTGCCTCCTGAGATGTTCTCTGTGATAAATCACCGGCCGGCCAGCCTTCTTCCCTACAGCGGGGCTTGCAGGCCTTCTGCCCCCACCAGACCTGCCTCGCCCTGGGTGGGGTCACAACTCACAGAATTGTGTGGCCTTGGGCAAGTTGATTTGTGCCTTTGAGCCTTGGTTTCCCTATCTCTGAGCCTCAGTTTTTGCGTTCATGCACACAAGGTGATAAGATCTCCATCCGTCCGAGGTTGTTTAGGAATGATGGGCACTGAGTAAGAACCTCAGTTGGGAGCCAGCTCCATGTGTGTCACTCAGATCTGGCTTTCTGCCTGGATCCCAGGGCCTAGTGCAGGGCTTAGTGCACAGTGGATGGTAAACACACATTTAACAAGGGAATGGAAATGAATTGTTTTAGATCCTCACTTCCCTGAAGTTGCAATTTTAAACAGAGTGGTCCAGAAGGCCTCTGGAGATGATGAAACTTAAGGGAGGACCTGCAGAGGGTGAGAAAAGGGGGTGTGAGGGTTTTGGGGGCAGGGAATTCTGGAGGACGGGAACGTCTAAGGCAGTGGTTCTCAACCTTCCTAATGCCGCGACCCTTTAATACAGTTCCTCATGTTGTGGTGACCCCCAACCATAAAATTATTTTTGTTGCTACTTCATAACTATAATTTTGCAACTGTTATGAGTCGTATCTGTGTTTTCTGATAGGCTTAGGCGACCCTTGTGAAAGGGTTGTTCGACCCCCAAAGGGGTCGCGACCCACAGGTTGAGAACCGCTGATCTAAGGTGAGGAGGGCAGTGTGGCTGATTTCAGCAAATGACCTTGTGGGAATGAGAGGCAATAAGGCCAGGAAGGTGAGGGGGTAGATCTTTTAGGATGAGACCCCCATGTGGACTCCCAGCTACCCAAATTGGTTACTTCACCCCAGAACATTTGCAGGCAGTTAACAGGCGGGGCAGGGGCGGGGCTGGTGGAGGAGGCACCCAGAGCTCTCTGCTTAGGGCTGTATGAAGAAGAGCAGGGCCTGCTAGACAGCTTTTCCTTAGGCCTGGAGCATCAGGAGGGGGGTGGGGCAAGCCAGGGTCTGGTCCCACTTCTCCAGAAGCACCCTCACTGGCTTGGGACTTGGGGGGACAGAGGCAATAGAGGGGGCGATTCCTAATAGCACAGCAAGAACTTCGCGGTCTGAGCCTCCCTGGCCTCCAACCTGCTCCTGTGTTTCTGATCCCCAGGCGGACACAGGAATGTGGGGGCAGCTGTCAAAAGGGCTCATGAAGCCCCAAGGGGTTTTCGAGGGCCTGGGTGCAGGTTGGAGCTGTGCCCCTCACCCGCAGCCAGGACGGCAGGAAGTGTGGGAGCAGAAGCCCTGTGCAGGCTCTCTGAGACAGAGGTTGGAGGGTGCAGTTTCCGTCCCAGTCATGAGAGCACCTGTGGCCCTCCTCCCTTTGATTAGGCAGTTGCTTTGCTCCGGGTGGAGGAGAAACTGGTTCTCTGACCCTCGAGGGTCTGCGCCTCGGCAGTTCCTCTTGGGGTGTGTCAGCTCCAGGCCCCACTGTGTGAGGACGCAGAGCTGCTGGGAGGAGTGGCACTATCTTGCCTTTCAAAGCAGCGGTTCTCAACCTGGGGGTCGCAACCCCTTCGGGGATCAAACGACCCTTTCACAGGGGTCGCCTAAGACCATCGGAAAACACAGATATTTACATTACGATTCATAGCAGTAGCAAAATTACGGTTATGAAGTAGCAACAAAAATAATTTCATGGTTGGGGGTCACCACAACATGAGGAACTGTATTAAGGGGTCGCGGCATTAGGAAGGTTGAGAACCTCTGGTTTAAAGAGACACATTCACTTCCAAGTCTGTGTTGGACATTTCCGTGCCAAAAGGCAAGGACCAATAGAGGACGGCGAGTTGCCTCTGGCTGCTGAGCTGCACCAGGAGTGCTTCCTGGAGAAGGTGAGGTTGCAGCCCTGCCTTGTAGGAGGCGCAGGACTGGGGGCTGAGAAGTGAGGAGAGCTTACCTGGAGGCCCACGATGAGCCCAGGTCAGGCTTGGAGGCAGATGTTGGCCAGCTGGGCTGGGCTTCTTTCTCATCAGCCCTGACTGGGAAAGCCACAGCATCTGGCAATACATGTGCACATGTGTGTGTGTGTGTGTGTGTGTGCATGCATGTATGTGCATGTGCATGTGTGTGTGTGTGTGTGTGTGTGTGTGTGTGTGTGTGTAACAAGAGGGAGAATCCCTCCACAATGCCCACGGAAGCAGGTATTCAAGGGCTGCTAGGCCACATCCCCTCGGAAGCCCTCTATCCCCTCTTCCTCTGATGGGCTGGAATTTCCCACCCTCCCAATCCAGGAGTCAGGGTAATAAAGGCAGAGTCAGAGATGGTGAGAGAAGAGTCAGAGGACATGGGAGAAGTAAGAGAAAGAAAGAAGAACGAGAAAGAGACGAGTGAGAGGGGGGAGGGAGGGAGAGAAAGGAGGGAGGGAGGGGGAGAGCAAGGAGCAGCACAGGGAGAGCGGAAGCCTTGCTAAGGTGGAGAGTTCTGGCCTCCTTTCTGAGGCCGTTTGTCAGGGAGAGGAAATTGGTGGCTGGCTGAAACCTGAGACGCGCAGCTGTGTGGGTGAGAACCAGCCTTCTTGGGCACACAGACTCCTCAGTGTGGGCAAGGCCAGTGCCAACTGCTCTCCCACTGGGCTGGGGCCTGACAGCCTGGGCTGGGCGTGCTCAGGTGATTGAAAGGCCGGGCTGAGAAGGGGACCTCTGAAGAAATGTCACTTTGGGGAGGAAGGGGGGCTGTGGAAAAGGACTCCTTTGGTGTCTGAGGAATAAAGAGGTCTTTGTGCGCAGCCGAGGGGCAGGCGTGCTGCCGACTGGCCACAAGGTGGAAGGACACCTTGCCTGCCTTTCAAGTCCAGGCTCTGTGGAAGGCGCGGCTGTTGGCCCGCTGCTGCGTTTCTCCTGGACAGAGTTAAGGCCCAGCCCCTGGGTGACCTCACTGGGACCCCAAACCTTGCCTTCGTGGCTCAAGCTGGGTCCTTGAGCTCAACAGCTGGACTGAAACACGTGCAGTGAGAGAGGAAAGGCCCAGAGCGGAGGGGGACTCAGCTCCCCTGCTCCCAGGCGTGGGGAGGTGAGACAGGGAAGGGACCTTCCTGTCTCAAGGCCTCTCCTCCCTTGGGGGCTCTGTAGCCTGTGCCCTCCCTCTCCCCCCCAGGCCTTGGGAAGGATGGGGAGAACAGAGTCTGAACATCACTCACAGCTCTTGGCAAGGTGACTGGGGTTTTCCCAGTGTTGCTTGGGCCTCCGTGCCCTGCGTTCCCGCAGGCCAGCCTCCCTCCCCCCAGCACTGTGAGGCGGTCTCCTCGCCTAAGTTTTTTCACTGGCAGGAGGCTGCTCTGCGTGGCCCTGGGCAGCGCAAGTGGCCAAGAACAAACACCCAGGGCGGCCCCACCGATGCCGGCTGGTGCACAAATGCCTGGCTCCCTCTGCTCAGAGAGGCAGGTTGACCCTGGGGTGGAAAACCCACAGATGTCCTCATCCTAAGCCCTGGCATCTGCATCACGTTACCTGCTACACGAAGGGGTGACGACCGCCATAGAACTAAGGCTGCTCTCCCTGCCGGACTATCTGGTGGCCCCAGTATCGTTACAAGGTTCTACGGAGAGAGAGGCAGAAGAGAAGGGCAGAGAGACGCAGCTGAGAAGATCCGGCCTGCCATTGCTCCTGCCAAGGACTGCGGGGCCTCGAGGGGCTGGAAAAGGTAAGGAAAGTCACCCTCCCCGGAGCCTCCAGAGCAACCAGCCCTGCAACGCCTCGGTTTTTGCCCCGGGGAGACCTGTGTCCGATTTCTGCCCTTCAGACTGTGAGATAACACGTTGGCATTTTTCAAGGATAAATGTATGGTGTGTTGTTGTTATAGCAGCAAGAGGAACCTTCTACTCACTGATGGAGTCTCAGCAGACTAAGCCTCGCCACCCACAGTGGGAACTTCTTGATAACACATCTCTCTGGCTGTCCCTTCCCTGTCTCACTGCCCACTCCCGCCAGGGCTTCTCGGGGCCACCTCCCTGAAACTGCCTCGGTCCCCAATGCTTGTCTCAGAGCCCAAGACACTTCCTGGGTTTAATTAAACTTTCTTCCAGGACCTTATGGGTGCCTGTTTGTGCCAGCTCCCTAGCACAGCTGCCAGGCTGGCCACAAAGCCCTGCTCGCCATTCTCGTTTGTTCGGGAATGCTGGGCACTCGTGTCTCTACACCAGGAGCGGTAAGCTTGAAACACACCATGACACTTGGAGGGAACTCGGTTATCAGCAGCAGCCCATTTTACAGATGAGCAATTGAAGACACAGAGAAACGAGGTCCCCTTTGCTCAGGGCCCCCCAGCTAGGAGAGGCAGAGGTGGCGCTGGCACTGGGAGCCAGGCATTCTGACTCCGTGGCACCTGTCTTTCCATGCACACCCCGGTGTGGTGCTTACCAGAGGGTAAGTGCGTGGGAGGGGCCTGGGGGCTGTCAGGCTGTTACTTATTCAAATGTTACGTTGTTTTTTCTGGATTGTGTGACATTTGTTAAACTGGTTAGTTTTTAAACTTTGGAGTTAACTGGCTTTCTTTGCTCACTCCAAATCATTATTGTAGGCAGCCCGGAACTTGCTCACACGTGGAAATTCTAGGGCAGTGGTTCTCAACCTGTGGGTCAAGACCGCTTTGGGGGTCAAACGACACTTTCACAGGGGTCGCCTAAGACCATCGGAAAACACAGGTATTTACATTATAATTCATAACAATAGCAAAATTACAGTTATGAAGTATGGTTGGGGGTCACCACAACATGAGGAACTGTATTAAAGGGTCGCGGCGTTAGGAAGGTCGAGAACCACTGTTCTAGGAGCAGATAAGCCTCAGGCTGCCGGTGGAAGCTTGCTGTTTCGCTAGCCCACACTGCTTGTCCCTGATATCTGGCACCAGTCTTTCTCGCCCTGTGAAGCAGAGGCGCGTGAAATAAGAGGAGGGGCCAGTCCCCAACGCTCCTGCTGAGAGGTGATCACTGCTGCCTCCATTTCTGCAGCTCCTGTGGCATTCCACCCACTCACCGGCTTTAGCTCCCAGAACCCTCTCAACAACCTGTGGGAGCCGGGGCTGCTGGTGGTATTATTATCCCGCTGCACAGGCCAGTGACTGAGGCCAGAGCTCGGGGATGCTCACGGCCACGTGTCTTACACAGTGTCAGTGCCACGCATACTTCTGAGGCTCTGGAAAGTCCTGCAGGGAAAGCAAACAGAAATACCCGTTAAATGTCTGCAATCCAGAGGCTGTGTGGACTCTCAGGCTATCCACTGGCCACTCGTCTAAGTACCAATGTGAGGACCTGCACCCCTAAGTATAAAGCCTGCCCGTCCCTGGTACAGAGTAGGTATTTGACAAACCTTTCTGAACGAGTGAATGGAGGAGTGGAGTGAGTGGTGACTGCAGGTCTGTCTGCACCGCTCTTACCTGGCTGGCCTGCCCCTCCACCCGGGACCCTCCCAATAATCTCTAGTGTTGGGTGGCAGAGAGGACCAGGAAGAATGATGTCCCCTCACAAAACAAGCAAGTGCAGGCTGGTTACTTCACTTTGGCCCCTTGTTTCCAGCTCCTAGTGGATGCAAGATGCTGGCGGTGTCTCCGGGCTTCAGACCCCACAGCCTTCAGAGGCAGGGGGCAGATCCTCTCCAGGAGCCGCCCTCTGTGGGGGAGGAGGATCCCCCTGCCGGAGCCCCAGCAGGGCCCTTGTTCCTTTGGCTGTGGTTGGGTTACCAGCTCAGCTCCAGCCCCCTCTGGGCTGGGTACTGTTAGGTATCTGCACTGTCAGCCTGTGGATCTCAAAAGGGCAAGTGAGGGTGAGAAACGCCATCCCTAATGCTCCCAGCACGCAGAGACTGTGCATCCTGATGCTTGTCTTGCTTCTGAGGTTGCTGCTCTTTCCATCCGCTCAGTAGCAGATACCTGTCTGCTGAGCATTTATTATGCGCCTGGGGCTGTTTACACACTTGAACTCCTATTATCCATGTCTCAGTGCTACGGGACAGTCACTTCGCTTTCACTTTACAGAGGGGGAAACTGAGGCCCAGAGATGCTAAAGAATGTGCCCACAGGGACACACAGATGGGCGGGGTGGGGCTGAGATGTAGGTGTGAGCCTGTTGCCCTCCCACTGAGCGGGGCCCCCTCAGCTGGCCGACCGGGTGTGGCCATCACACTCCGCGTCCGCGCCGGGCGTTGGCACAGGGCAGGCAGACATCATTACCCCCAAGGACAGATCGCAGCCGGCGGGCGAGTTGTCAACTTCACGAACTCCAAAGAGGCTGGACGTGCCTGACTAAAATCCATTTAAGAAAATTAACCCTCTGCTTGGAGTTCGTGGGCGGCAGGAGCTACAAAGTTCTTAAAAGGTGTGAGGGCAGATTAATGGAGTCCATATGCCTCAAATTGAGAATATCGCTGTGCTGGGTGGGCTTATCATCAAACTCTTAGGATAACAAAGGGTGGGAGAGTTCAAAGGGCTGGCTCTGCAGACGCTGGGCTCTTTCGGGGGCTCCGCTCAGCCCTGCTGAACAAATATTGCCGTCCCCCCTCTGCCTTTGAGCCCGGGCCTTTGTCTTCACTTGTTTTTCCTTTTCCTTTTTTACCCTTTGACAGTGACGCGAGTGCGGGCGTTTTGTGGGAACCAGCCCTGTAAAAGGAGTGATTTATAACTCCATTTGGGAGTAAAATGATCTCGGATGAGCCATACCTGAGCGGGTGGGGGCCATGGGGATGAGTAGGGCTGCGGCTTGTCCAGCTCGGAGCTGACAGCCAACCCGTGGGCGGAGTGAGGGGGGAAGACTCCCTCATCGGCATGGCCCTGCTGGCGAAGGAGAATGTCTGCAGGACAGCCGGCGGCTGGACTCAGGGTCACTGTCCCCCCACGGGATCCAGTGACAAGGAGTTATTTTCCCTGGCTTGCTCTGTGAGAGACTCATCAATCCACTCTGTGCAGACGCCCCAGGCGGGACACGCTTGTCCAGATTGATGGCCACGGGGCCTCAAAGATCAGCCGTTGCCAACTCTTGCTTTGCCGCTGCTGTTGCTCATAGTTGAAGCCTGCGCTGTGATCAGCACTGGGCGGTTACTAGCCTGATGTTGACAATGCACTTGAACTACAGACCCCCTAGGCTCACAAACAAGCATTTAAAGATCCAGGGATCCGATATTTAACCAGAAACTGACCTGGGCTTTCAGAACACCCACTAAGAACAGGCTTTTTACTAAGATGGGAGACAGTAACAACAACAATAGCAATAATGTTTCATATCTGCCCTGCATTCTGGTCCTGGGTCCTGGGTGCAGAATTGCCCACCTCCTCCAGGAAGCCTTCTGGGAGCACATCTGCCTCACAGTCAGCATTTCTCCCCTTCTTGCCCATCACCCAACAGTTGTCAAACGCTGTCCCTTCTTCCTCCAGAACATGTTCTGGGTGGATGGGAAGCTGCCCAGTTCAGAGGAGAGAACACACCTCTCTGAGTCTCAGTTTCCAAATCTGTCAGTCAAGGTAGCGATAAAGTCTCTCTGCAGGGAAGCTTGGAGAGACAGCGATGCTGTGTCTGAGGTGGATTCTGACCCTGCCAGAGCCGGCGGGGGTGACTCTCATCCTTGGCTGCCTTTGCTTCCTCAGAGCAACATGCGCTTGGACGCTATGCCTTATTTTCTGGGTCTGTTCCAGAATCTGTCAGAGATCTCTTCATAGCTAGCCTTTGCCTCCTTTAATGCCTCTAACACCTTCCTGGTCTTATCTTGGGCTCCTCCCAAAGCTGGGAGTTTATTTGGGAGGTGGTCCAGGATGCAGGAGTGAGGGAGCAGGGGCCACAGGTGTTCAGTCCTACCAACACCTCGTAAGAAGCTCACAGAACACCTTCCAGAGCAGTCTTTCCCAAAGATGGGGCCAGAAGTACTGGTCCATTGATTGCCTTCCCCCATTGGTCAAGTGTAAATTCCAAATGGTGGGGGTGGGGGGCGCACAGGGACCTCCATGTCAGAGTAAGGACCAGCAGCCTGTGCTTGAGGTGAGATGTGGGCAGCATGAAGGGCTGGAAGCCTGCATGGAGGGTCCACTGGGCATGGTGCAGTCAGAGGAGAAGCGGGCACCTGTGAGCTGGGCCAGTGGATGTGTCTGTCTCCCCTTCAGTCTCATCTTCTCCCTCATCTTCTCTAGGCTCTGGCCAGGTCCCCATCCTCCTCATAAATCTGCTGATCCCCTTCTTCATAACAACGTTCTTGCCAAGAAAGAGCTGTTTGATCTCAGGATGGTAAGAAATACTGTAGTAAGCAAATTTGGATTGGATTCTTTACTGCAGGAGTTCTTAGAGCCTTGATTGTGGTTCGCGAGCCTGGGACTTCTTAACAAGAAAACAGGCAATGAAGCTTCTTCTGAAACTTATTGAATATGGAGCTCTTACATCTTAGGTGCAGCTCAGGGGACCCAAGTTTCCGGGGAAATGCTGGTAGCAGCACTGCCTTGAACTTGGTCTGAAATGCTAGCACCTTCATGATCTTGATCCAGCAGCGTTTTCAGCTTTGCTTTCTACTGCTTCTCAGGCACTCAGGTCTGACAGAATGCCCCTTACTTTCCAACCTCTAGGTCTTGACAACCTCTATTCCTTCTCCCTGGAATGGCATTTAACATCACAAATCCAGCTCCCCTTCAAATGTCCACTCAGCCCCTTGAGACGGACCCTATCAGATGGAACGCTGAGCTGCTATAGATATTATGTGCCACTGAGGCGCCTGTGCAGAGTACTCACGCACAAATATCTAATGTCTCATCTCCTCCACTAACCATGTGTGCTCCAAGCAAGGATCTTACCTGGTTCGCCAATCTGTTGGTCAATTCCTTCTCCATCAGTCAGGCTAGGTTACGCTGGCTCTCATGACAAGCAGCTCCACATCTCTGCGATGTGACACAACTCCCACTCATGCCACACCCATTGCAGGGTCAGGAAACCCTCCAGGGCAACAATGGTCCTCACATGGTAACTCAGCGATCCAGGCTGCTTCCATCTCATTGCTCCATCATTTCAGTGGGAGGCTCTGACACTGGCCACAATGGAGAAGAAAGCACCTGAGAAGAAGCATCTGCTCTTTCCTGACTCAGCCTGGCAATTCCCCATGTCCCCCAGGCTCAGAGACACACCAGAACCAGGCACATGCTGCCTTCCCAGTGGCGGGAGGGCTGAGAAACACGTCTTCCTTTTGCTCAGGACAAAGAGAAGCTTGTGTATGCTCCCACTAACCATGTCCAGCGGTAGACCTCGCTTCCCTCTCTCTCGCCTGCACCCACTCCAGCAAAGATGCCCTGCACTAGAAGGCGCCCTCAACACATTTGTGCAACAAGGGATGAGTGCCTGGTGATCTCTCCCTGTCGTCGGAGTTCAGGGCCCTCACAGCTGGAACCACTTACTGGGCATTTGAACACGTACTGTCTTAGTGGAGCTCTTGGAATGTTGTATGTGGTTCAAATCTAGAACCAAAATGTGTCCCAGGAGTTGCTTCATGAAAAGAGGTTTCCTTGTCCAGATAACTGGGGCAACACAGCAACTTTCTATTTATTTATTGGCCATTCACAGTGCACATAAACATGGTCAAGGCTCTGAAAAGTCCTGCACGTGAAGTAAACACAAAAATCTGTTTCAATGTCCTTAGTGCAGCATTTCCCAAAACTCGGCCCACTGTGGTGCCGGTTAACTGTGATGAGATCTGATAAACAAAGTGCCTGGTGACTCACAAGTGTTCACCAAAGGGTAGCTGGCATTATCAGCTCTCTCTAGGCCTCAGCTTTCCCACATGTGAGAGAGGACAGGTAGACAGATGCACCCTTACAATTCTTCACCTCCGCCTTCTGTAGCAGAGCTATTGGTGTTTTCACGTCTTTGGGCTTGAACGAATCTGGGGTGTGGGTTTCTCACTCAAATATTTACATTCTCTTTTCTGGTGAGGCCGAGTATAGAAGGTAATGTCTGAATTAAACTCACAGTTTTAGCCATAGATTGGCTTGCTGTATGTCTCACCTAAACTTTCCTCCCTGGGCCCATTTCTCCTATCTAAAATTATGCTGAATTAGATGATCACTAACACCCTTGCTTTTCCTGAGGTTAGGATATCATGATTCTACTCAGCAATGCTGAACCCATTTGATTTCTGGGTTGTTGAAAAGTTACCTATTCCCACTCCAGGTTCTCTCTGCTCACCCACTGAGTTTGCTCCAGGATCTCACTGTTCAATAAGGAACTGGGTCCCTCGGGGAGGACATACATAGTCTATAATTCTTGCTAGAGTACGAATGACTGACAGGAAAGATACTTGCCACACAATAGTGTGATGGGGAGCAAAGGGCTAAAGTGAGGGGTAACAGGTGCCTGGATAAGGGGAGACGGTGGCCACGGAAGTGTTAGAAGTGGGGTTTGGTTGAATTGTTGGAAATAAATGTAGCTGACCTCATTTGAGGATGGGGAAGGGGATGTGATTTAGGGTGGTTGATCGGGAGCATATGACCCTTAGCTATATGACTTTGGCCAAGTTACATGACGCCTCCATGCCTTGGGGCTGTCGTCTGTAAAATGGGGTTATAGGAATGCCTGGTTTGTAAGGTTGTTGTACATATTAACAGACTTAACATGCACCAAGCACTTGGAACTGGGGCTGGTATGTTGCATGAGCCTCTTCACTATAGAGAAGCTATTAAAAAAGGCAGGGGAAGCTCAGAAGCAAACGAGCTACCTTCATATGCCGCTGCTGACACTGAGTAGGTGTCTTTGCATTTATGGTTTACCCGGAAGCTGTAGGAATAGGCACTGCATGTGGCTGCACAGGTTATGCACCGCACTGCTGTATTCCAAGAGGTGAAGATGAAACGGCGCCCCCTAGAGGTGTACCATGTGTGCGGGTGCGCACGCACACACACGCAGCCATGAAATCAGCCTGGTCCCACGCTTCCGCTGGGCTGTGAAGCCACGACTTCTCACGGCGCACACAGGAGGTTCTGCTGTGAAAGCCTGTTTGGCACTACTGGGGTTTTTCCAGGTCTTGCCACCTCAGCTACCCCCAGGCCAGGCTCTGGAAGAACAGAACTGAGAGGGATTTGTTATTATTCTGCCCAATTAGTCTCTGATTAAAGGTTTAAAGGGCTTAAACAGACAGGACGGAGAGGGGAGCGGGAGGAAGAGGAGGGAGAGAGCGTGGGCTGTTTATGGAGCAATAAAAGGAACATTATGCTTCCAGGCTCTGCTAAGCGTCTCCACAGAAGCCGACCCTCTTGCCAGCTAATTCAGGGCGTAATAAATACTAATCCATGGAGGGGCCCTGGAAGCCATCGGGAAGCACTATCTCCCTGTAATCAGCGCCGCATTAAGCTCGGTCTCCTTGCACTCAGCGCCCCAGCCCCAGGCAGAGGCTGTGGGCCTCTCGCTGGATCTGGATCGGGATGTGGGAGCCTGGAGCCCACCGGCTGGGCTGTCCCTACCTCCACCTCCTCCTCAGCGTCTCTGCAGGTGCCCTGCGGGCTGCTCCGTTTCGGGGACATCTGCGTGAGGCCCCTGGTTCAGGCCCTCCTTCTGCCTCGGTCACCTGCCCACCTCACTGCCCCACGGAGCACTGGTTGCTCTGGGAGCAGTGCGAAGGCCAGCACATGTGTGACCCCTTCCCCCAGACACTGGGGTAGGTGTCCCCCTTACACAGCGGGGGCAGCGAGGCCCGGCATGAATAAGCCCCTTACCCGGGGGTCACAGCCAGAAGTGATGGAGTGGGGTTTGGAGCTAGGGCCACTCTTAACCTCTCAACCACCTGGCCTGGGGGCTCCTGACTGGGATAGCCAGAACCCTGATGCACCCCATAATCTTGCATCAGAGTGTGCATTTGTCTACTTCACAGGGTGCCTGGACCCCCAAATACCTTCCATTTAATTATCTGGAGGGCCACCTAAAGACAGGAGGGGTACCTCCAATAGGCCACTTCTTTACTCTATGCCCTAGCTTTCCCACTCCTGAAATGGAGCTGGCACTGGCCCCGTTCACAGGGCTGCTGTGAGGGTTAACCATGAGTGCAAGGACAATTCCCAGCAAATGCTCGACCGCAGGGGACCATCTCCCAGGCCTGGGCTGGCATCTTCTGAAGCGCCTCTTTGTCCTGTGTCTGCACACGCCATCCTTCCCTCCCCCCCAACCCCCTCACCCCGACCCTATCCCGGGCCACGCTGAAGTCGTGGCCTAATCACATAGCCCTCAAGACTAAAAATAGCACAGGGACATCTCGGGGGCTCCTGATGACCTGCGTGAGTCTGGTCAAGTGTACATGCCCCTTCTAAGTTAATTAGCCCTGGCCTCTGACCCCTCCACATCTGTATTTGGGTTCAAGGGGGAGGACAAGGTCCTGCTCCCTAAACAGCCAGACACATTCGGCACTCGGATGGGGCATCTCGTGGCTCCTGCTGCTGACTGGGGGGCATTCTTCTCTCAGAGCGTCTGCCTGGGACCTCGTGAACCTGGGGCTCCTGGGGCAGCCGTGGAAGCTGTGGCCATGGCCAAGGGAGAAAGTCTGGGGGCACCGTTTTGGTCCAGGGCCTGCGGAGAAGATGGCCCCAAATCACAGTTTCTCCAGTCCCTTCCTCTCGGCACCTTCAGGCATCTTGCCGCGGAGGCTCACTGGGGTTGACCAGGAGAACGGGTCCCGAGTTAGAGTCCTCCGTGAGCGGACCTGTGTGGGCATTGTGCCAGCCTCCTGAGGTCACCGCCATACCTCATCACCATGTGGTCTTACCACAGAAATGTACTGTTGGAGGCCACGAGTCCCAAACCGCGGTGTGGACTGGGCTGCATTTCCTCCAAGGCTCCAGAGAAGGACCCTTCTGCCTCTTGCAGCTCCTGGGGGCTCCAGGTGTTCCTTGCTTGTGGCCACATCACTTTTGTCTCAGCCTCTACTGTCACCTGGCCTCTCTGCCTGTCTCTGTGTCACTTCTCCTCTTTTGATAAGGACACCAGTCATAGGATTAGGGCCCATTCTCCTCCAGCATGACCTCGTCTTAACTAATAGCATCTGCAATGACCCTATTTCCAAATAAGGTCACACTCTGAGGTTCCAGGTGAACATGACTTTCAAAGGGGACACTCTTCCACCTCACTATGCATTCATTCTCTAATATTTTATTTCCCTTTTCCAGAGGAGAAAACCAAGGTTCTGCACCGTCTCACACCTTGGTGTCGACCCTTAGCAATACCTGAGGGCATCTCTCTGTCACTGCATGAATTCAACATCTATTGAGCACCTACTATGCACTTGACACTAGTCTAGAACCTGGAGATACAGCAGCCAAGAGCCAGTGACCCGCCCTGTGGAGCTTGGGGCCAGCAGTGGAGTCTGTTATTTTCAGTGGATGCGAAGGTTCAGCTGGGTGGGTGCACCAAAAACTTTTGATTTTTAATGAACAAACATGTTTCATATATATATATATATATATATATATATATATATATATATTTTTACAGAAAGGAAGGGAGAGGGATAGAGAGTTAGAAACATCGATGAGAGAGAGACACCGATCAGCCACCTCCTGTACATCTCCTACTGGGGAAGTGTTGGCAACAAGAATACATGCCCTTGACCGGAATCAAACCTCGAACCCTTCAGTCCACAGGCCGACGCTCTATCCACTAAGCCAAACTGGTTTCGGCATGAACAAAGATCTTTAAAAAATTAGGAACAAGAGCCCAGAAGATATTCTTAGCCTACAGCAGAGTTCACTGCAAGGATCACCAGGGTTCGTGGTAAGATGTGGGTTCTGATTTAAGGGTCGGCCGTCTGATGCCACTGGTGCCCGGGCCACACCGAGTGCCAATGCATAGGAATGTGGCCTTCCAGTGCCTCCTGGGGTGGGGCAAGGTCACGTAGGCTGGCAAGAGGCTCTGTGGAGCCAGTCTCAGCCCAGCAGCCAGGAGCCTGCACCTCAGGTCCTCGGCACCTTGAAGAAGCCAATGCAGTGCTGTGGTCCGTCCTCCTGCCTGGGCCGCCTTGTGAACCGCTGCCCACCTCTGCCAGGTTCCCAGGGAGTTGGAGACCTTTTGGAAAGCCTCTGAGTAACCAACCACCTTCCTGGGACACCAGGCCACCTCCCTGCCCCACCCCTCAGGACCCAGCCCACATTCCAAAGGAAGGAGGTCTTTCTGCCCAAAGGCCATTTATTGCTGAGCAATTTGTAACTAATTAGCCAACATGCAATGATTAGAAGCTTGCATAATAATTACAGGTAATTGCCTCTTGACACAAGGAGCCGTTCCACTGACCGACTCAGAATGTCTTCTCAAATCAATGTCAAGGGCCCGTCAAGGGCCCTGGGAGGCCCTTGGAAAGAGCCTCGCCTTCTCGTTCTCTGACACTTTCGGTGAAGACCAGCCTGGGGGGTCATCCAGTGGGTGCCAGGCCCTGACAGCGACTCCAGCCTCCCTCAATTGATTCCAGATGTGGCCATCAAATGGTCCCCTACCTTCTATACAGAGCTCCCCGGTCTGGCCCCTCAGCAGAGACAGACAGCTCTGCCGTCCCTTGAGACCCCTGCGGAGGGTGGACTTTGAGACTGTCTGGCATCTGAGGCCCACGCACTTCTGCCATTCCTCTCCCCATCCTTCGAAAGACACACCTCAATTCTAACGTTGGGCCCCATTTCCCCAACAATCAGAAGGTTGCCTTTTGAGCTGCCTTTGGGGTGTTTTCTCTAGAGTTGGGAGAAGAGGGGATTCGTCCTGTATCCCAGGAGAAAATAAACTCCAAGAGAATAGGAACCTTAATGCCTTGTTCAGAACACTGCCCCCGAGTCCAGGACTGTGCCCCACGTGGTAAAATGACCCCTTCAGCAGGGTGGGGGGAGGGGGGAAGGGCAGTGTCCCTGGACTCAGTGTTACTCTAACAGTGACAGGACGGCAGTCTGCTTTGTGGGTCCTGGGCTTCCCCGCAGGCTCCAGCCGCAGTCTGTGCGGTGGAGGAAACTCAGCAGAAGTTGTGATGCGGAGTCCGGAGCCACGGTCAGATCACGGGCTCTGAGCAATGAGATGTTGAGATGGAGAGTCTCATCCCTGCCCACTCCCGCCCTGCTTTCTGGACCGTGTTCCAACGTCAGTCAGGCTCGGGGCGGCACATGTGGCAGAGCTCCCATCTGGAACCTGCTTTTGTAGAAATCATGCACAATGGGTGGTTTCCTGAGTGTTTGGCAGTGGTTGGACACCACCCCGCACCGAGGCAGTGGGGGAGCGGTAGGGGGAGGGGGAGGGGTAGGAGGGAGGGGCGGGGGGCCAGGCGGCTTTGAGCTGCCTCTCTTCTTCCCCTCCCCCGTCAGATATGTGGATCTATAAACACGTCAGGACAGTTGTAAAAGAGATGGATTTTGCTTCCCAACCATATCCCCATCGGTCTGTCACCAGATAATTCATGACTGCGTTTTATGGTTGCGTTCCCCTGCTGTGTGTCCAGCACCATCTGACCCAGCAGCGAGGGCTGCAGGCCTGCCTCTACCCCTCACCCACGCCATGGCCTGGAGCAAATCGATTACCATCACTGTGCCTCAGTTTCTCCACCAACAAAAGGAGGATTTAAAAAATAGAATGTCTCAGCTTGCTTATTAAGTTAGGCATGCACCAAGCCTCAGGGATTCCCACTGTTATTGATTAGAAGGTGAAGGTGTGTCCTCTCACCCAGAGCCAGCACACACTGGGAACGCAGGGAGAGGGGTGGGTGGGAATGGGGGGAGGGAGGTTGGGGGAGTAAATCCGAAAGTAGGTCTTTTAAATCCAGAGTCATGTAAATGCATTTCCTACTACACATCATAAAGATCACTTAAAGCCATCACTATCTAAAACCTATTCTAGGATAAAGCTGTTTCACTTATTTATTTTAAAATATATTTTTATTGATTTCAGAGAGGAAGGGAGAGGGAGAGTTAGAAACATCAATGATGAGACAGAATCATTGATCAGCTGCCTCCTGCATGCCCTCTACTGGGGATGGAGCCCACAACCTGGGCATGTGTCCTTGACCAGAATCAAACCTGCGACCCTTCAGTCCGTAGGTCGATGCTCTATTCACGGAGCCAAACCGGCTAGGGCATGTTTCACTTTTTTTTTTTTTTGATCTAGACACATACCAGTAAGGAGGGCACATCTCAATCCGCTCAGTAGGTTTCTCCATGGCTTATGCATACACCCATGTAACTGTCACTCAGGCCCATATATCTGGAACATTCCTGTTCTCCACAGACACCCTCAGGCCCCCCTCTGGTAATCCCACCCCCTTCAGCAGCGGGGAGTCTTATTGCCGCCGCTATCCGTTAGCCATGGGTTCTTGAATTCCTGATGATGGGGCCGTGTCGTGCTCTCTTAGGTGTCCTGCTTCTTGCTCTCAGCAGAGCGTCTGTGAGAATCACCCTGCCGTTGCGTTTTAGAGGGAACAAATATGGTGGAGAATTCCTCTCAGGGGCTTCATTAATTGCTCTGGGAAACTTCTAGGGGAAACACATTTTTACAAAATCCACTTCTCTGTGCCAGGAACAGTGTGAGTCTTATAATAATAAATCCCCTAATTGTCATGAATATGTGTATTTAGAATGTATCTCAAAGAAATGAATTACCCAGATGAACTGTAAAGTAAGAAAATGGCACGCCGAGTGAGAACTCGCAGACTCACAGCATGCGCCACACCATGCAGGCCTGGGAACAGAAGCACTTGCCCTGGAGCTGTTCAGAACTGAAGGGGAATCGCCATCCACTTACCAACACTTGTTTCTCGGGCACCTACTATGTACCAGGCACGGTTAGTCCCAAGGACTCATCTGCCAGCAAGTGGTCCCTTTGGATAGTGTGTGGCCCCAGAACTCAGGGCAGGGTGGGGGTCAGAGGGCAGCTCTGGGCCCCTCAGCCCTTTAACTGAGGGCAGTTCTGTGTCTTAAATGGCCCTCATCTCTGATCTCTCCCCAGCCCACCCTTGAAGGAGCCCAGAATAGCTTTGCTTTTCCCTTTTGTCTCTGAGCTCCTGCATCCTGTTCCCACTTTCCGGGCTTCTGGGCAGCCAGGGTCGTAGTCTCACGCTTTTACAAGCACCTCACACTTGGAGGCATCTCATGGCCTGCTGGTCTACCTGCTCCTTCCTCGTGGAGTGGCCCTCTGTGCCCTGCTTCATTCCATGGCCGCACCCCTCCAGCACCTTGAGAAGGGTCTCCCGCAGGCCATGCTGCTGCCTACAGCCCTGGGTGGACACTGCGCCTAGTTCATCTCTGCACCAGATCCCACTCTCCCACCTGAGGCCTGCCCCAGGGCCACACCTGCCTTGCCGCTAGGGTTGGGGAAGACAGCATGCGACATGAAAATCCACATTGAAGCTAACTGATCATCCCACAGTGACCAGCCCTGTTGGGACAGAGGGGGCGTGGGAACACACCTGAACCTGGCAGGAGACTGCATCTAACACTTGCCTTTGTCTAAAAGGTACTTCTTTGGTGCCAATGGGTGTCCATGAGTGTCTGGCTGGAAAAGGCTTTGCTGAGGGCTATTTGGAATTCTTTTTTTAAAAATATGTTTTATTTGAATGTTTACAGAGAGTAAAGGAGAGCGATAGAGAGTTAGAAACATCAATGAGAGAGAAACATCAATCAGCTGCCTCCTGCACGCCCCCTACTGGGGATGTGCCCACAACCGAGGTATGTGTCTTTGACCGGAATCGAACCTGGGACCCTTTAGTCTGCAGGCCGACGCTCTATCCACTGAGCCAAACCGGTTTCAGCAGCTGAGGGCTTTTTGGGAACAGGCATCATCTCCAGGGAGGAGTTGCAGGTATTACCCTGTAACTTTCCCTGAAGTTATATCATATCTAAATGTACATGTGCATTTTCACACAATGAGCACACCAGGACCCCAAATTGATCCCTCGACAATGTTCCCAGCCCCATCGCCCCAGGATAACTACTCTGATTGATTTCCTGCATCGGAGTAAGTCTCGCCCACTTGGTACACAACACCGAGGACCAGCCTTTGCTCACTCCCGCTGCCTCTGTGAAAGCCGCCTGCATTGTTTCCTGTATGTAGTGACGTTTCACGCCTCTCTGCAGTCTCCCATTCTGTGACTGTCACTAATGGCTCACGGCCTCCGCTGCCGATGGACATTGGCAGTGTAGTCTGGGCGCTGAGGAACCTTCCTGTCCTGGTCTTGGTGGACTCACGTGCCTGGTGGGGGTGTGCCCAGGAGAGGACCTGCTGGGCGTGGGCACACGAGATCTGCTTCATCAAGACATCTCCCTGCTTTGAATCCTCCCGCCAACCTAAGATGTGGGTGTTTACACACGAGGAACCTGAGGCGTGGGTCGGGAAAAGCGGCTGCCCAAGTTCACTCTCGTAAGCCGAGGAGCTGGGTTCAGCTCAGGAAGTCAGATCCCAGACTCCGACGCTGAACTTTTAACCACCTCCATTCGCCGGGACAGACTCGCCGGCCCCACTTAGAGGGGAGGCCCGGGTCACTCTTGCTCTGAAAGCCTTGATCTGTATCTTAAACTCACAGCTTCCTCTAATGAAGGGGTCAGTCTCTGAGGACACAGCCCTTCTGTAAGAGAAAAAAAATATTTTTAGCTCACCCAGGATCAAATTTGGCTCAGTGACGGCATAGCTGTGTGACCCTGGACAACTGCATGCGAGTTGATAACTAGATAAGCCCCATGTGGTGAGGCCTCTTTGGATAATCTCCCTCAGATCCCCCAATAAAGACAATTTACTTGTGATTAAGGGAAAGTTCCTGAAAGATGGAGAGATTCACCATCCCTTTCTTTGCATTGACTTGGGAGGACTATCCCTGTAAGAGCTGCAGTGAATGCCAGAACATGACATGAACCTAACAGAACATGGTATTAACCGATCTTTTAAACATGTTTTCAAGGTTTCTTACATTTTAATACCCTGAAACCATCTCTCTCATAAAAGAATTAATACTTAAATGGATAAAAATAAACAAGACAACATGAAATTTATTGTAGACAAAATAGTTTTGCAGGGAACTTCTCTCAGAGAGAATCTTAAAGTGCTCTTGCTCTACCCCACGCCAGGCAATGCTAGTGTTGAGTTTATCTGGATTTGAGGCCCAGGCTCCCAGGGTCCTAAGAACTAGGAACAAGAAGAGATGGATGCACTTTCCACGAGAGGCTTCCAACTTTGACACTGAAGGACAGGTGGGGTGCAGGTGGCCAGACATGAGAAAAAACAAGGCTAATGATGGAGATAAAAAAATTGTCTGTATATATCATAGGGCTGTTCATGTGTTCTTTGTCATTCGTGCATTCATTCATTCACACATTTATCCATCCTTCCATCTATCTATCTTTTCACCTTCCTTCCTTCCATCCATCCATTTATCTATCACCCATCCATTCATCCATCCACCGATATGGCTCATTTCTCACCTCTCCTCCATAAGCCCTTCACAATCCCTGCTACAAAATTTTTTTACTCTCCAGGTACAACATTTCTTATATTCCTTCACAGATTTCTATTTTTTTCTTCGCACTTAGCATGGTCAGAAACATATTTTACTTATTTTCTTGTTACTGACTCTCTCTCCAACCAGAATGGGAGCCTGTTTCTATCTCTTCCACTCACTGCTCAGAACGTCTGGGGACACAGTTGGTACTCAAAAATATTTGTTGTCAAATCCAATCAAATTCACCCATTCCATTCATTCTCTGAGCCGCTGGTGTGTACCAAGCACTGAGCTAGGTTCAGAGAATGAATGGGATGGATGAATTTGATTGGCTGCCACAGTGATGAACATGGCCATGGCACCCATGGAGGACGTGAGGAAGCCTCTTGAGGCAAGAGCATCTTAATGAGACTTGGAGGCTGAGTCAAAGCTAGGCAGGTGCAGAAGAATCTGAGGAGGGCTCAGGGAGAAGTGGCCATCAGACTCAGACCTGGGACACTGGCCACCAAGAGGATTAAAAGCAGGTTGGCCTGGCTGGGACATACGATTTGTGGTGGGAAGTGGCAGGGCAGTTACTATGGAGAAGAATTAAATGAGCACAATCAGAGGCCAGAGCAGAGTGTGTCCCAAATTCAGATGGACTGAACACTAGCATTGCCTGGAGTGGGATTCATATGTTTTGGGGGCTTGGACTTGACCCTGGGGACGCTAGAAGAACACTGGGGATTCTCAGAGGGCAGGCCCCGAATGCTGAAGGCAGTGAGTGCAGTGAGCAGCACCTGCCACAGGGAGTGCCTGGCCCCAGCCTCCATTCCCGCTCCCTGCCGGCTTTAGAAGCAGATGTTGTGCCAGATGTTCCTGCCTCGTTGGCTGTGCTCATCCATTTGAGGCTGCCTGCAGCACCTCACATACTCAGGGCCCCTTCTGAGGCCTCTCGTTTTCACCTGCTTCCTGCTTCCCGCTTCCGCTGGGCTTCGAAAGGCCTCTGTCCTCAGTCCAAACTGCCCAGAGGCTGCCAAACAGCTGGGACATGGCCGCTGACAGCCAGAGCCAGAATGAAGTCCACGTGAGGGCTGCATGCGTGGAGCACTTCTCTTGTGCTATTCCCTGTGGCATCTAATCCCAACACCGTCCATTAGGACAGATGTGATTATTCCCCCTTCTGCAGGTGAGGGCATTTTAGCTCTGAGGAGTCAAGTGGCTTTCCAATACATTGGTACCTCGAGATACGAGTGCCCTAACATACGAGATTTTTGAGATACGAGCCGTCAAGCGAGTGATTTTTGCTTTGAAATCCGAGCAACATTGGAGATACGAGTAATCACTCGGATCAGCCGGCTGCACACGACCCACCAGTTTACCGTGACTCGAGCGCCTCATAGTTTCCCACCCCTCAAGGTTAGGGAACGAATTAAACTCGTATCTCGAGGTACCACTGTACTCAGTCCTAGTCAGAGGTGGCATTCCGGAAGTGAGGTGATGCTGACACTTGCCACAGGCTGTTTTGCCGTATTGCCTCTGCCCCTTGGTGGGGACGATGGCAGTAGACTTGGGCCTGGCACATGATGGCCAAACGAGATTGGGGCAGGGGCAGGTCTCTGTGAGCCTTTGCCTCTTGGTGAAGATTCAGGGTTTGCCCCCTGGATGCCCATCTAAATTCCTCCAAGAGCATTTGAAAAACACACATGCCCGGGCCCCACTGAGTCAGCAAGCCCTGGGGCTGGGGAGGAGCAGGGCTGAGCAGGTTAAGCTTTCTGGGATCCACAGCATCCAGGCTGGGACCAACATTGGAAAACTCCCGGCGAGACTCTTCTCCAGGGGTCTTTTCCCACTCCAACCTTCTGGAATTCTGTGGCACAAAGGACTCCCAGAGTGGGCAGATGGTGTAGATCTCAAACCTGAGTGACCTGTTCACCCAAGACCGTCCAGTATCCTTAGTCCAAAAAGTTTGAAGGAGATGCTGGAATTCCAGTAGGAACCACACACATTGAATACACTATCCAGGAATTTTTAATGCGATAGAAAGGTCAAAATTAGCTTTCAATTTCAATTAATCTGGGGTGGAGCCAGCGAGAGGGTGTTCGATGTGGTGCTTAGAGCACTGTGAACAGACTGTGATACTTTCTCTGTGGTTTGGCTGAGGGTCTTCTGTGTGCCCGGGGGCCTCACGCAGGATGCAAAAGTGATGTCATGAAGGCCTGCTAAAGTCTGAATAATGTTTGGCCGCTACATCAAAATGACAGTAATCGACCCCAGATACATTAATAATGAAAAATATATCTTTTTATTTATCTGCAGATTTGGAATTTACTTATTCAAACCATCTGGGTGTCACATTAACATTTAGGTATTTAATCGCTTGTTGTAAAGAAAGGAACACCTGAGATGCGGCTGTCTAGAACAGTGGTCCGCAAACTCATTAGTCAACAGAGTGCAAACCGCGGCTTGAGAGCCGCATGTGGCTTGCGAGCCACAGTTTGCCGACCACTGGTCTAGAAGAACCGCCTCTGACATGACATCAGGGTAAGGTGTTACCAGCCCCAAACGCTGCCGTGTGTCAGGGACTCTCGCTGGCTCTTGGCGTCTCTTCAATGCCCTCCGACCCCAACATCTGTTTTAGCTCTCCCACCGACCTGTCTCTCCTGAGTCAGGGCCTCGTGATGGATCGTACCACGTGTCTACCCGTCAATCACCAGACAACCGGTGGACTCACATGGGTGACTCCAACTGGGTCATCTTAAGGCCCCAAGTAATTCACCATGTCTGGTTCTCTCTTCCATTAATACCGAGTGGGAAAACAACTTACAAAGGGTCAGGCACTTGGCGGGCGCCTCAGGAACATTCGAACAAGTCCCCTTTTTGGAGAAGGCATCTTGAGGCATGTTTACATTCCATACTTGTTGCCTCTCTACCGCCATCATTGTAGCGGAATAGTTGATTCTCATTTCTAGATCCCGTCTAAGCATAATTTCTGGTGCTTCCTCTTTTCTTCTTAGCACATTCCTGGGTTTATATTAATAATTTGGTGTTCACCTGTTTCCAGTTGACTGAATTCTGCACACCCAAGTCATATGTAAAGCCATGGCCTCTAATGTGATGGTGTTTGGAGACGGAGTTTGGGGGGGATGATTAGGATTAGATGAAGTCCTGAGGGTAGGGCTCATAATATGGGATTAGTGTCCTTATAAGAAAAGAAAGAGACACAAGAGCTCTCTCCTCTGGCTTCACTGCTCCTCAGCTGGGGGTCTCTCTGAATCTCAGTGTCCTCATCACCACCAGAGCAGTCATTATTATACATACCTTGTACCGTTTCCTGTGGAGTACATGGGTTGCGGTAATCATCTTCTATCATCAGATTCTAAGTTCCTTGCAATAGAGAAAAATGTTTTTCCTTTTCCACATGATCAAAGTGTCTGGCTCCATGGATACGTGCCTTCATATCAGCTGAATTAGTGAAAGCACAAAAGTGCTAGCCCAGTGCCCGTGTGCCATAAGCCTCCAGAGTCATGCGTGCAAGAGCATTGAAATTAGTTCACCTTCCATGGATGGATTTGCAAATAAGGGAAACAGGACATACTGGAAAGGACACAGGCTCTGGAGTAAATGGCATTCAGGGGAATCCCTACTCTGCCTTTGAGCAAATTAAATAACTCTCTGAGCCTCACTTTCCTCATCAGTGAAATGGGTTTGTGGGCTCTACCTTGAAATGCAGGAAAGCGCTTCAATGTGGATTCTAACAAGGCACGTAGCAACCACTCCATGCATCATACTTATTGTTATTTTAAAATAAGATATTCTAGGCATAGGGTTTCATAAACCAGAGGCCCCAAATCAAACATCTTGTTTTCCTAATAGTGGTAGCCACTTTTATCTGTGCCAGTCTCAAAGCATTTTTGCACCCCATATGTGCACATGTAATAGGCTCAAAAAACAACAACAAAAAACACCAGACATCCACATCAAATCCCTAAAAGCTGTGGTGAAGTCCAGAAATAGAGAGGGAGGTTAGTGTCTGAAGACATTGTTTGAAACCTGGAGCAAGCCATGCTTGAATCCCACAAACTACTCTTGAGTTATTCTGTTAGACAAGCCAGAAAGCTCCTTTGACAGAGGGGCAAGATGGGAATGTCATCCTTGTGTGTCCAAAATGTGTGGCAAGACAGATCCAGAACTTGGACTGGGGTCCCAGATCTGGGTTCTGAGGCTCATTCACCTCCTTATTCCAGTCTTTGCGAAGTACCTGGTCCCCTCTGTGGAACCCTGCCTGCACCCAGATTAGTATCAGCAGTAAGACCCCCTCTTTCAAGACCCCCTTCCTTTGACCCCCCACCTGCCTGGAGCTCAGGGGTGGCGTGGGAAGTACAGACATTGACTTCCAATCAGATAAGACCCTGGTGGCTGCATGACGCCTCTTTCGCAGGACATGTTGGGGTTAGGTTTCATGGGCCGACACATTTATAACAGCACAGTCTCTGTGCAGAAAGCGAAGGGAGGGCAGCAGGGGTTGGTGGGAGATTTATCACCTTAATAGTGGCTCTGACAGGCCTTGGAGTGAGATGTCATGGATCCTTGGGGGGAAGGGGAGTAGGGATAGGGCCAGGGCTGATCTGAAACATAAATTCTGGGAGAGCAGCTGGGGGACAGCTGGGCCCACCTCTGAGGAGCCACAAGCTGCCCTTGGATGTAATAGGAAGAGCTGATGGGTCTCAAGATGCCACAGGAAGCGTGTTATTTGCATTGATCGATTTGATCTCTCAGCAACCTTCAGTGGTGGTGCTACTTTCTTACAGGTGAGGAAACTGAGGCACAGAGAGGTTAAGCGAGTTGCCTTAGACCACACCGTTAGTAAGTGGCAATGCTGGAACTAGAACATGGGTCTGTCTCATTCCGAGATGTTTTGGATCCATCATAGGAAGATTTCCATCACCCACCAAGCATGTCCCATTGCATCTATAACAGACCAGCACCAGCAGCTTCATTTTCCCGGGCAGCATCATTCGGGACACATGTGCCGGCGGCAGAGATGGCTTTGATCCCAACCCCTCTCCCTACCTCCGCCGGCATGCTACATGGTACAGGTGAATTTGCCTCTCCGATTCTTAGATTCCACCTGGAGAGAATGGAGACCATGCACCGTTGAGGGTTGCGAGGCTAAAACACAAAGAATAATGGAACACTAATTCAGAAAACTCATGCACCAGCTTCAGCTCAGGGATTCCACCTGTGGACATGCACCCTCCAGGAAGCAGGTTCAGGCACAGGCCCCCACCCCCAGCTTTGTCAAACACCTATTGTTGAGCACATGGCATAAGCCAGGAGCAGGGAGGCCTGCTCCAGGCTGCCTCTGCTGCCAGGTGACCCTGGGCAGTTCACGCTTTTCTGGGGACTCGATTTTCCCCCATCTGATAGGCACCCAGGGAGGGCGACAGGGGAAGATGGAGCAGAGGGGAGCGAGGCTCTGCAAGCCGAGGAACATCAGATGGTCAGCAGACATGCAGGCCGGGGAGAGGCCGCACAGATCCTCCTCTCAGATCCAGAGGCACCAGCCCCACTGACACCTTGCTCTCGGGCAGCGGTGAGCACATTTCTGCTGTTTGACACCTGGGCGTATGGTGAGTCGTGTAGCTGCCCTGGGGCTCACACACCAGGTGGTTCTAATGTCCGGCCGACTGGAAATAGGAAACAGCTAAGGGGCCTTCTGGTGAACGATGATGCTCTGGAGCACTTTGGGGACAGAACTAAATTCTCAAGGACCATGGTCTCTTTTCCAGGCTCTGCTTCTTGGGGGTGACCGGTAGAAGGATCTAGGTGAAGAGAGAGGGCCTTGACCTTGGGTGCAGATCAGTGGGCATGGGAAAGGTCACTTTGGATTTCACCCCAGGCAGAGGATGCCATGGCTGCTTGCTGATAACCCCCCCCCCCAGGGGACAGCGTGGATGGGAGGTAGTATTGGTGCAAACACTCAGATAAGGCAAAGCAAACAGGGCCTGGCTATCATTTCTGGCAGGCCATCAAAGCCCGTCACCCACCAAGGCAGCGGGTGTTCCGGAAACCTCCCCTGTTTGCAGCTGGTCACACGGTCCTCTTGCCTCCCTTTGCACCCACCCACCTCTGGCCGCTGGCTGGACATCGAGAGGAGGGCCAGGGTCTTTAAAGAGCGGCTGCAGTCGTGGGGGCTTGTCAGGAATAGAAGGCCGGAGCTAGAAGGCACGCCAGGGAACCAAGAAGTGAGGCTGGGAGAGGATGGCCACGTGCCAGGTCCTTTTATCACTGTTCCTGAACGAGGACGGGAAGTCTGAGGGTCTCAGGAAGGCAGGCTGTTGAGGTCTCAGGGCCAGTTGGTAACAGATAAGGATGAGAGCGTGATGCCTTTGGGACCTGGTGACAATGATGATGTATTTAGGGATCATCCAGGGTTCTAGCTCCACCCTTGGCCCAGGGGAGGCGCTCTTCTTATGCCCAACCCGGCCGAGGTCTAAGGCTGGCTTGGGTCTGCGGGAGACCATTGGGCCAGGAACCTGGGAGCTCAGGAGCCTGGCGCTGTGCCATCCCCTGTGGGTGCGGGTTCTCAGTGTGGGTGATTGTAACCCACAGGGGACACTGGGCGATGACAGCAGACACTGGTGGGCGAATGCTACTGGCATTTAGTGGATGGAGGCCAGGGATGAGGCTTCCATGCACAGAGAAAATTCCAAACCTGCATGGTCCTGCCCATCATCTCCTTGACCCCACTTGGCCCCACTGGATGCTCAACACACACTCCCAGTGCCAGGCCTCAGGGCCTTTGCACAGAAGTCCCTTCCACCTGCAAGAATCCCTGGCTGTGCTCAGCACTCATTTCTTTACCTCTGCAGGTCTGTCATCAGCGGGACCTCTGGTGAGCTCCCCATCTAAAGCAGCACTCCTGTTCCTTCCTTCTCTACCCCTCACCTCACTACATTTTTCTCTGTAGCTTTTGTCAGCACATGACATATTTATTTATCCATTTATTCTTATGAATGAATGTTTACTGTCTGTCTCCCCCACTGGCACATGAACTGGGGCCGGCTGGGCCGTGGTGAGTTGTGGCTCTTGCTGCGTCCTCAGCTCTGAGAATAAGGTAGGGGATGACCAGGACCAAGGTCCCCTGAGGGGGTTTTGGCAGAGCCAAGACCAGCGTGACTGGCCCTGTCCCAGCTCCGTTCTCCCCCAGGACAGCCCTGGGAGGTGATGGTCCTTCATGCACTTGCTCAGAAGAAAGAAAATGCACTGTAGAGGGTTGAATGTCGAGCCCCCACCCGCCCCCCATCGCAGAACCGGTGTCTTAGTTAATGAATGTGAGTATGCTCAGCATCTTAGAGGAGATCATCCTGGAAGACCAGGGCCCCTAAATCCAATGACATGCTTCTTATAAGAGACACAGAGCAAAGACACACACTGCGAAGATGGAGGCAGAGATTGGGGTGATGCGGCCACAAGCCAAGGGACACCTGGAGCCCCCAGGAGCTGGAAGAGGCAGGAAGGATCCTCTCCTAGAGCCCCTGGAGGGAGCATGGTCCTGCTAACACCCTGATTTCAGACTTCTGGTCCCCAGAACTGGGAGACACTACATTTCTCTGATTTTAAACCATCCAGTTTGTAGCAATTGGTTACAGCAGCCCTAGGGACCGCATGCCTCACCTGTTTCGATCTGCAGAAGTCTGAATGTTTCTTTCAACAGTACTGTAATTCTCGAGTGCACAGGCTAGGTAGAATGTTGGCTCACAGTATGGTGTCTGCAAGGAACGAGGGAGTTGCTGAGAAATCAGCCAGCGTCGCATTCCTGCAGTCGAGGGCAGAGAGAGTTGAGGGGTTGAGATGGGGAACAGATTTCCTTGTAATCAAATCCAGAAGCCGCCTTGTAAACCTTATTCCGAGAGACCCTCTGGGCCCTGAGCGTGGGCAGTGAACAGTGCATTTTATTCCTCCAAGCAGGCAGATTCCTGGGGGTTGGCGGTCTGCTGATTCTGGGCGAGGATCGCGGGGGGACGTTCCAGGAGTGTCATCAAGCAGCTCTGACCTGTCTCGGGGACAGAGTGAGCAGCTGGTTGTCGTCGTTCTCACAACTCACCTGGAGCTGGGCAGCCCCTGGGTGCTGAGCGGCGGGATTCTGCTGGGACCCTAACTGTGAACCTTCTGTCCGGAGGCGGAGAAGGGCTGGGCTGCCCCTCATCGGCGCCCCCTGGGAGAAGATTGGAAAAGACGCAACCGTGAATCTACTTGCCAACTAAGACTAGGATCAACCGGGTGAGACTTGGAGGCAGAATTCCCAGCCGTGGAATTGCTGTGTTGGGTATAGAGGGGTGGGCACTGGAAACGGGGAGACCTATGTCCCATCCAAACTGCCCATTATTGATGGCCTGGGGGGCTTGGACATGTCATGTGCCTGCTCAGAATCCCAGGACTGCAGGAGGACTTCTGAGAGGGCTGTTATGGGGTGCAGTGAGAATGTAGAAAGCCTTCGGCATCTCGGAAGCACCTTTGCCCTAGCCAGCTTGGCTCAGTGGATACAGCACTGGTCTGCGGACTGAAAGGTCCCAGGTTTGATTCCAGTCAAGGCACGTGCCCAGGTTTCGGGCTCCATCCCCAGTCAGGGGCGTGCAGGAAGCAGCCAATCAATTATTCTCTCTCGTCATTGATGTTTCTATCTCTCTCTCTCTCCCTCTCCCTACCTCTCTGAAATCAATAAAAATATATATTTTTTAAAAAGGGAAGCACTTTTTAATGCCCACATTGCAAGGGTCTGGGTGTCAAATGACTTGAGTTCTAAGACAGTGGCTACTGCTCTCAACTGTGTGACCTTGAATAATTTACTTACCTTCTCTGGGCTTCCATTTTCCTTTGTCTGAAAAATGATGATTCAAGGACCCATCTCATGACTGCTTGCGACGATGAAATGAGGTTGCGATGATGAAGAATAGATGGTGGCTTCTAGCCATCCTGTCGCTACAGCAACACTCCACCAGCGCATGACAATGGCTTTCTCTGCAGATGGGGTGTGCACAACCCGGGTCCCAGGCAGAGGACCGAGAAGATTCCTTCATCCAGCGTCTAGCCTAGCATCATTCTTTGCCTCCACTTAGGGTCAGTGGCCTCCATGAAGCTTGAATTCCAGGGAGGGAGAGAGAAGAGAAGAAGTAAACAGACAAGTAGCAAAAATAATTTCAGATACTGTAAATTCAAGAAGATGACAGCTGCCTCTCTTTGTGCCCTAACTCTGCAGAGTCAGGCTAAGCCCTGCCCACCCATTACCTCACTAACACTCACCCCTCACTGGTCTCTTATTGAGAAACCAAGGCACAGAGAGGTTAAATCATCTACCAAGGCCACATGGCAGAGGCAGGAACTGAACTAAAACAGTCTGTTTCCAGCACCTGTCTTCCTCCTCCGCTGCTTCTTCTTCTTCTTCTTCTTCTTCTTCTTCTTCTTCTTCTTCTTCTTCTTCTTCTTCTTCTTCTTCTTCTTCTTCTTC
>JAAGEH010000452.1:26597873-26695398 GCA_011751065.1 Lasiurus cinereus | reverse complement strand
TCTTCTTCTTCTTCTTCTTCTTCTTCTTCTTCTTCTTCTTCTTCTTCCTCTTCTTCTTCTTCTTCTTCATAAATCTTTATTATTCAGTTTATTACAGATGTTCCTCTTTTTTTCCCTCCACCTGATTCCCTCCCCCCTCCCCATGCCCTTACCCCCTGCCACTGTCCTCATCTTCTAATCACCTTGCTATATTGCGCATGAGTGCGTTAGTGTGTGCATAGCTAGATGTATGTTGCATGTAAGTGTGTCCACACACACCTTAGTGGGCATAGCTGAATTGTACATGTATATATACCTGGCACCTCTCTCTTCCCATCTCATGTCTCATTCCTATCCAGGTGTTCTGTCCACAAGGTGCCCAGACCCTTCATCTCAGCTGGACCCACTTCCACTCTGCGTACCCCCTGCTTCCTCCAGGCCTCTTGGGCCTCCCCTCTGTGGACTTGGGGCTGGGCACGGGCCCTCTCTGCTCAGCCACCTGGCCTCCGAGGCCTCCATCTGCCATCAGGACCCACTTTCCTAGCTGCTGGGCAGCCAAACCGGGGACTGATGGCTTTTACATCCTGCGCCCTCTCAGAAGGGAATAGCTGTCTCCAAATGCTGAATACGAGACACATTTTTCAAATTCTTTGATGGAATGCTTTTCACAGGGTCGAGGAGCTGATAAATCTTCCTGGAGCCCCGCCTTCTGGGCCTCTGTGAAGTCAGGATGGGCCCAGTGAGCTGGGGTTGCTCCCATTTTCTCCAGGAGATGTGGGGGCACTGAGAGGTGGGCGCTGGGGGCCAAGCCCTGTGGTTCAGGAAGAAGGCCTTGGTAGCGCCTAGAAGGAGGTTTAGAGCTTTAGAGCAGGAACCGATGCGGGATGCTGAGGATGTGGGAACAGGACAGGCCTGGTGGTCCTACCCTTGTGATCCCAGTCCAGCCGGGAGGCTGACTCTGGTCTTATACATCCTCAGAAAGTGCTGACCACCCGAGAGAGGCCCACATTAGGACCCCAGCTCTTCCTAGGGGGTGACCCTCAGAGGGAGGGGCTGGCATGTGAAGAGCAGGCTGAGATGGGGAGGCCATGGGGGTGAATAAAAATACACCATGCAAATGGAGGCTAAAGTAGAACAGGCTTACCACCACCTCTGGTTATGTGTTTAACCTTCATATGTGCACAGTCATGTGCATGATTACACATACATATCTACACACATGTTTACACATGTGCCATCCCCCACATCCACGTGTGTGCAGCCACACATGATCACATGCATGCAGCTACATTGCACTGTTACACGTGTGTTTGTGTGTTTGCAGTTACATTCATGTTCACACATACACACTTACACACAGGTTCCCATGCACGCAGTTACATGTACTCTTGGTTGTCAAAACGTCTTGAAGTATACTTTTCTGATGGACTTGCGTTTCCCCTCCTGGGTATATAATACTTCATTAAAAGGTTTAAAACACATTTGTGGCCCAAAGCCCCTGGAAACACACCATATTTAAAGATGTGTGCTGCTCCTGGATGGCGAGATTCTGAGGGATTCACTGCTCCTCACCCCATGTTTTCTCATCTGTGTTCCTATATTCTAGTATATTCAGTATTTAAAAATGCCCACTCTCTCCTGGATGAGGCTCTTCTGCCCGCACAGGAGAGGGGAAGGATTTGAGTCACACCTCGTGTCCAGGTGTGGCTCCTTATCGGAGCAGTGGGCCCATGGATTAGCAGGCCTAGGCCCAGAGTCTTCCATCAAACACCAGCAGACACCCTTATCTCATTGCATTGTGCAGCTGACAGGCCCGGGAGACCCTCCCAGGTTAGTCTCGGTGAGGGCGGAGCTACAAGAGAAGGCAAGCTGATGCCATTGGTCAGGGGGCCCTCAGTGCAGACTAGGGAGGTTATCAGAGCCAGGGCCTTTCCTTTAAAACTTTAGATCAACTGCTGGGTCCATCCACCATCCACCCATCCACCCACCCATCCATCCATCCATCCATCCACCCATCCATTCATCCACCCACCATCCACCTACCAATCCACCCATCCATCCTCCATCCATTCATCCACCCACCATCCACCTACCAATCCACCCATCCATCATCCATCCATCCATCCATCCATCCATCCAGGAAATACTAGATGAGCATCTGCTAAAGGAAAGATCCTATTCCAGATATTGGGGATATGGCTATGAATCAAAGTCATGCTCTCAGGGGGTTGTATTTTAATGTGTGGGGGATGGGGGGGGCAGGGTGGGTATAGATGTTCCAAATCACAAGGAATAGTAAGTTTTAAAAATATTACCAGTGCAAGGAAGGGGTAGAGAGAGATAGAGATGCTCTTTTAGTCAGGTGGGAGACAGGCTTCTTTGACAAGATAATGTTAGAGCAGAAACATCAATGAGAGACTGGGAAAGGCAGAGGGAAAAAGCAACGCCAAGGTCTTGGGGTGACTATGTGCTCAGAGATTTCATGGACAGAGAAGGAGGCAGCTGGGGTGGCTGGGGTGACGTGATTGAGGAGGAGGGTGTTGGCAATGAGGCCTGAGTGGCAAAGGGATGGGCACTCCAGGTGGTCTTGGTAAGGGCTCTGGTTTTATTTTGAGTGAGATTGGAAGCCACTGGACCATACAGGATGTCCCCATGTGATGGTGTCACCACACAGCTGCAAACTCCATGCCATGGAGAGGTGGGCCCATGACCCTGCCCTTGAGTCTGGGTGGGCTGGTGACTGAGCAACAGAATGGAGTGAAAATGATGCTCCAGCTCTCACAATGCTGGGCTACCGAAGGTCATGAGACTGTCTCCTGGTGCGTAAAAACATTTGCTCTTGGAAGCCTGACAGCCGTGTACAAAGTCCATTGGCCATATTGTCACAAAGGATGGGACAATTTGGTCTAAGTTTCTTCATTGTTGCAGAAGACCACTTGAACCCCTGGCTCCCACAGCCAACCTACCCAATCTCTTCATTTATGCCCCCTGAAGCTGGCCACATATGTCCAGATTGTTCCATGGGAGAAAATACTGAACACACTGAGAACAAGATCCAGTGTTTTAACCTATAGCACATTCAACTTGGATAGCTCTGTAGATGGTGTTCTAGCATCTATACCCACCCTCCACCCACCAGCCCCAATACACACACACACACTTCCCTTCCTATAAGCTTTGATGGATTCAAGTGGAAAAGTGGGCCGTCTGAGGCCATGTGGACCTCCTCTCAGGGCATCACCTGATGCTTTTCTGAGATGTGCTGAGGAGGGAAGAGGGATGCCCCAAAGCCCTGGCTAGCAGAGACTGATCTGGGGTGTGAGACTTGTCAAAGGGGTTTGTCAGGATGGCCATACAGGATGACCCCATATGATGGTGTCACCACACAGCTGCAAACTCCATGCCATGGAAAGGTGAGCTCATGACCCTGCCCTTGAGTCTGGGTGGGCTGGTGACTGAGAAACAGAATGCAGTGAAAATGATGCTCCAGCTCTCACAATGCTGGGCTACCAAAGGTCATGGGACTATCTCCTGGTGCGTAAAAACATTTGCTCTTGGAAGCCTGACAGCCGTGTACAAAGTCCATTGGCCATATTGTCACAAAGGATGGGACAATTTGGTCTAAGTTTTTCACTGTTGCAGGAGACCACTTGGACCCCTGGTTCCCACAGCCAACCTACCCAATCTCTTCATTTATGCCCCCTGAAAGCTGGCCACATATGTCCAGAACCCCACTAGGGCTCAGCTTTGTGGGTCTGTCCCTGTCAGCTATTGCTCTGTAAGAAATGCCCCACGCCGTTGGCTCACCGATCCAGGAAGTGCCTGGGCTCCATGAGGAGGTCCTCACTCAGATCCTCGCATGACCGCGGTCAGATGGTACCTGGGCCTCGGACCATCTGAAAGGCTTTTTTTCTCCTGACATCGGGGCTGAAGGACTCAAATAGCTGGGCTCCTTGAGCATTTCCCTCCGGATGGGGTCCCACCAGCCAGACTTACTAAACAATGGCGCAGGGCTTCTAAGTGCTTTACACACGTGACTCCCTGGTCCACTGTGCAACGATCCCATGGAAAAGTGTTCGGGGCAGAAGGAACAGCAATTGCAAAGCCTCTGAGCTAGGAATGGTGTTGCTTTAGTTTTCCTCTCTGCAATGAGAATGATAATTCCTTATATTTGCTGTTGCTCAGTGAACTGAATGAAATGAAGCTGGTGAGCTGGGGATGCAGTGCCCTGTGCAGAGAATTAGGGAACCCACACACTGGAAAGTCACACACCCGAGGCTAGGAAACGTTCTCTCAGGGGATAATCATACATGGAGGGTAGTCTGACCTGCATGCAGCTCATCCTCACAGATGCCACGTGCCAGCTCAGGGCCTAGGGGCCGACTGGAGACTGGAATCTGGACATGGGGACATTTGTCACCATGGCAGGGCATTTCTGCTGTCTCTTAAAACCAGAATTATGAACGGCTCCTCTGTGCTCTGCCCACACCCACAGCGGCCCTCCACATGTCACCCGTCAATAACGCTATTAGCAGCAGCCAGCACTGGGGAAGCTGAAACCTACCCTTGAAAGCATCATATAACCTTGCAGCTGCCTGGGTGGAGGGCGAGGGTGGGGAGCGGGACTTGGGGATGGGTCAGAGGACAGGTCACGTTTGTTTCTCAGGGTGGGACACTGGGGCCCAGTCTCTGGGTGGCCGCTCTTAAGGAGGCGGGAGGCTGAGCTGAGCCTGACGCCTCTGTCCCTGTCCATCTTGGTGCCCAGCCTGTGATTGTGGAGATGTGGGGTGAGCTCTTGGACATGGGCTGCTGGCTTACGAGGCCTGTGCTTTCCATGAGGCCTGACATGCGGGTAACTTAGAGCATCTGCCCTGTACTGAGTGCCCAGGGACCTGGCTGGTCTCATATCTGCTGTTCCAGGCTGGGGGGCTCCACTGCTAAGGGAGACCCACCCAGAGCAGGGGTCCTGTAGCAGCCATTTCTCTCTCCAAGTAGGAGGAGGAGGCAACTGAAAGTGGTGAGAGAGGGACCAAGATGCTTGCCCACATGCCAGGGAAACAGTTGGCAGAGTCCGCACTCCTAGCCTAAACATCTTTTGTCCTGGCTTCATCAGCTTGTGTTGGGACATTTAGAGGAAATACTCAGTCTGACACTTCTTAAACTAAAGCAACTGTAATTTTTCTTTGAGGAAGTAATAGATACTCATTAAGTATGTTGTTGTTAATCCTCACATGAGGATATTTTTCTCATTGATTTTTTAGAGAAAGTGGAAGAAAAGGAGGAACGGGGGTGGGAGGGAGAGAGAGAGATAGAGAAAGATAGAGAGAGAAAGAGAAACATCGATGTGAGAGAGAGACATCAATTGGTTACCTCCCGCACACACCCTGGCCAGGGCCGGGGAACAAACCAGGTCCATGCCTTCCCTTGACGGAAATTGAACTCATGACCCTTCGGTCCACAGGTCAACACTCTAACCACGGAACAATGTTGAATAGGGCCATTAAACATATTTTAT
This sequence comes from Lasiurus cinereus, assembly GCA_011751065.1. Taxonomy (NCBI): domain Eukaryota; kingdom Metazoa; phylum Chordata; class Mammalia; order Chiroptera; family Vespertilionidae; genus Lasiurus; species Lasiurus cinereus. The sequence continues at coordinate 26,689,904 of JAAGEH010000452.1, read as the reverse complement.
TACATAAAATGGTCTAAAAAAAAAACCCACATGAATTGATACCACCAATCAGAGAAAATCACCCTTTAACCACTTAGTGTATATTGTCCTAGACCTTTATATGTTGTGATCATGGTTTACTTTACTATTTACATGTATGTGTGATTTTTAATAGGCTCAGACTAATCCTCGTGATCACTCCCCTTTTCTTATTCCTATGCCTGTTATCCTGACCCCTTTCTCCCCTCCCAGCCAGTTCCCCTTAGAATTGAGGCCTAATTTCTCCAAGCGAGCCACAGCCCAGAGGATTCTGGGAGAGAGCCTGGGCAGTGGGGGAGGGGCAGAGGCAAGACAATGGGGCCTTGTTTCCTCTGTGGGCAAAACTCTGCTGGACCCCACTGGCAAGTGAGTTTGGCTCCTTGCGGAGTCAGCAATCTGCCCTGAGCGAGCGCGGGAGGCTAATTAAGAGGGGCTCACTCCAGCTCGAGCACTGGCTGCACATCAGAGGGCCCTCAGTGATGACTGTTTTGGTCAGGAAGCTGGGGACATTGTCACGGGGGAGGACAACCCAGGCACAGAGGTGCCGGCTGTCAGCCTCCCCCCAGCTCCTGCCCTTTATCAGTTTCCTCCTCCCTCTGGCTGCAAACAAAAGGCCCCCGGTACCTGGGGGCCGGGGAGACACTGTGACACAGGATGTTCCCAGCATTTTGGATATTTCCTCCATGGTCTGACTGATATGTCCTAGAGAGAGCGCTGGGGTTCTCCAGGGAGCGCGGGGCTGTAAAAACTCCAAAACACAGTAATAACAAAGTCATAAATCTGGCCTGCCGCGGCCAGCGGCTCTCACCGAGGGCATCCAGCTCGGGCCACACCGCGTGGCCAGGGGAAGCCCGAGAGCGCAGAAGTAGCCAGAATCCCAAGCAATTCAACTTGGCCTGGGGCAACGCGTTTCCCATTTTCCACAGCCGCAGCCTGGGCTGGCTTTTGTTGGGTGTTCGAGCATGTCCAGAGGCCCACTCCTACAATGCAGCAGACGGGAGAGGGACAGGCTGGGGATTGGGGACGGCAGTGGGACGCAGGGCCTTGGCACCCAGAAGGGCAGGGACTGGATCTCATCTCTGTTCTAAGATGAGCAAGTTGATTAACGATAGGGCGCTCATCTTTCCTCCTCTGTAAAAGGGGCTGACGTTAGCACCTGCCTGCAAAGTCTGATCACTAGGCATGTAGTATGTGATGCCAAGGAGACAGTTTGCTCTCACGGCATATCCACCTTCCCGGCCACCTGGCCTTCCCATGAGCCACCTGTTCCTCTCACGAGCACTGTGTCCTCTTTCCTCCTCTTCTCATGAGCAGCGGTTCCTACCATGAGCAGGATTTAATACAGGCATGTGTTTTTACAGCTGATGAGCAAGTGGAGACATCAAGTAGGGGTGGTGAGGCACCACGGGGTTTAGAAAGGGCTTCTGCTTGAGCTGGAAGGACAAAGGAAGAGGTGGTATCCTGGGCCCCAGGAGCTAGGCTCCTCTGGGGGTTCTGTCTGCTGGGAACAGAGACCACGGAAAGGGGAGCATTTCCATGGAGCTGGAGCCACTGAGGAGACAGGCAGAAAGAGAAAGGAGAAACACCCGGACCCTCTCTTCTCCTGTTCCGATTTCTCCACAAGTGCTCTCCTTTGGCTGAGCCTGTCAAGAGGTCAGAGAGCAGTGGAGCATGGGAGATGTAGTTCCTGAGACACAAAGCAGTCAGAAGGGGGAGGGCACAGTCCCAGCCCAGCACAGACCAAGAATCATGTTGGCTAAGGGCAGAGGTTTGGGAGGAGAGATGTTTCTGGCCTTGAAAACCCTTACTTTTTAGCCAAGTGGTCTTAAGAGAATTATATATAACATCTCTTGGCCTTGGTTTCTCATCCATAAAGTGGGGATACTGAGCATTTTAACTACCTGGGTTGCTATGGAGAGCAAACAAGATACATCTATGAAACCATTAGCCGCAGGCTGGGTCCAGTCCACATCCTCAATACATGTCAGCCATCGCACAAACTGGATTCAAGCAGAGATCAGCTCAAGGCCTGAACGTGCCAGCAAACATTGCCCAGCTTGCATCATGGTACTTGGCATATCTGGGCTTGGGTCCCTTTTCAAAGAAGCAGGTATAACAACCACTCTCTTGGGAAGAAATCACTCATCAGGGCTGGCCAGAGCCCCTGCCAAGAATGACATAAGCTCCATGCTGGAAGGTGGCGGTGGAGGGAAGGAAACAGGTTGAGGGCATCTCCCTGTCACACACATTCTTCAGGAATTAGGAAACCATTAGCTGTGACCGCAGTGGAGACAGTCAGCAATGGCTGCTGTTCTTCGGAAACTCAGGCAAGTCCCTGCTTCTCATTCCCCCGAGCAGGGAGCCCTGCGTGCCGGCACCGTAGCACAGCCTGCTGGCGCGGCTTCTCACGCTGGTGGGTACACAGTGAGCTCACCCACGGTAAGAAGGCGCTCTGTTTCTGGACGGGAGCCTCTGGAGTAACGTCTTCACTTCCTGCGCAGGTCTTGAGAGCCCATGAAGTAATACTCACCACGCCCCGGCCCGACCTGCCAACTGGAACACTCAGGGTACCAGCCTTTCTCTAGGCCCCTTGCCTTTGTCATGCTGACGTCAAAGTGGGTTAGCTGAATCCAACCTGCTGGTGAAGCTGGGGAAACCAGACGTCAGACATGCTTTGGATTGCTTCTCAACTAGCTCTGAACCGAGACTGCAATGTCTGACATGAGAATAAGTCTTTGTTCCCACAAAGCATCTATAGAGGAAGTGATGATGATGGTGATGATGGTGGTGGTGGTGGTGATGATGTTTGTGATGATGGTGACGATGGTGATAATGTTCATCATAATCGTGATGGTGATAGTAATGATGGTGATAACATCATTTTTGATGTTTGTTATCAGCCAGGCACTGTGCCAAGTGCTCTATGCATTCCATTTAATTCTTCCAGTGAGCCAAAAGCTCTTTTGTAAAGTTGCCCCCATTTTACAGGTGAAGAAACTGAGGCTGGGAGGAGTTAGTAATCTACCTGGGGTCATAGCACTGGTGGGTGGCTGGGTACAGTTGTTGTGGGTCTATCTGATGCCACAGCCCACATACATCTGCTGGTCCCATACTGGACACACTCTTTACTGTCCCTTCAAAGCCACCAAGTCTACCAGGTTCTGAGCTCCAACCCCATCCAAGAGTGGAGAGCAAAGTCCTCTGTCTTGGGAGGGTGCATAAGGGTCAGGGCTAGAATGGTCTCCCTACACGTCTCCCCACATGTTGTCAGTGCTGAGTAGTCTATGGAGGCTGGGGTCTGGCAGGGAAGAGGTGAGGAAAAGACACACCAGTTTGGATATGTGTTGGGAGCTGCATTTTGGGGGTTGAAAGGTGGCAGATAAAGAAACGTAAACCCTTAACTGGCCAACCCATGAGGCAGTATGTACAGACATGCATGACCTGGGCTTTGGAGATTCAGGATTCCAGAAGCTACAGTCCTTAGTCCCACTCCTTTGGACAGGAGACTTCACCTTCTTTCAGTTTCCTCATCTTTACCCAGCAACTGTCAGAGTCACTCATTCCTAAAGCTGTTAAAGGTGACAACAAGCCAGTGCACCTGATGCCTCTTATTGAGCCTGCCCCAGAGCCCGTCTGTGTGGGCTCTATGCTCAGGTGAGCGCATTGGAGCTTTGGTGCTTGTCAGCTACATCGTGATGAGGGCCTTGCCCCATGTGACCGATCAGGAAACGGGCGGGGAGAGGCCAGGGCTACGTGGCAGGGCCAGGATGGTAACTCAAGACCTCAGAGGCCTGGCCGCGGCTCAGGAACAAGGCCGAGCAGCTTTCCTGCCCCCAAGTTCTTCCTCACGGTCACTTGTTCCCGGCTCCAGCAACACCTTCTTGTTTCATACAGAACGCCTAGGCATCATGTATTATACATGTGATATAGTACAGTATGTGAAATAGTAGGCAATGTATACTTGGGTAACCTGTGATGTCATTTGTGTAGAGGAAGGTGGGTTGCGTTCTGTTCCATCCAGAACAGCATGAGCCCTAGAAGATGGCTGGGGACACCCTGGTGACTTAGAGATCCGAGCAGGGACCTGCTGTATCAGGTGCCCACGTGCTCTTGAAGAAACTAGAAGACAGCTGCTGTTAATCCCAACAGCTCCTTAAAAGAGAGCAATATCTTCATGTCAAAAAGGAAAATAGTGGGGTGAAGAGGTAACTTGTTCTGCCTATGACTTTCAGAACCACAGTGAGGCCCTTGCCGGTCTGACTCAGTGGATAGAGCATTGGCCTGCGGACTGAAGGTGCCCAGGTTTGATTCCGGTCAAGGGCAGGTACCTTGGTTGCTGGCACATCCCCAGTAGGTGGTGTGCAGGAGGCGGCTCATCGATGTTTCTCTCTCATTGGTGTTTCTAACTCTCTATCCTTCTCCCTTCCTATCTTAAAAAAAAAATCAATAAAATATACAGTGGTACCTCGAGATACGAGTGCCCTAACATACGAGATTTTTGAGATGCGAGCTATCAAGCGAGCGATTTTTGCTTTGACATACGAGCAACATTTGAGATAGGAGTCATCGCGAGGATCGGCCGGCTGCACACGACCCACCAGTTTACCGCGACTCTAGCGTCTCATAGTTTCCCACGCCTCAAGGTTACGGAACGAATTAAACTCGTATCTTGAGGTACCACTGTATTTTTTTAAAAAAGAACCACGAGAAGAGTGACTGCTCGTGGGTCACGGGTGGGCAGGACAGCTTGCGTTCATCACGTCAGCGAATCCTTCCAGTGACACCTGTGTGTGGACACAGGGCTGGCTCGCTCCCATCTGCAGGTGAGAAAATGCTGGCCAGGGCCCCATTCTGGGCCGGGATTCCTCCTGCTCTGGCTCCAGAGCTCTTGGCAGGTCTCCAGGCTGCGAGATAAGGCTCCTGAGCGGCGTATTCCAGCTCATCCTGTGGGATAGGAAGGAAAGACTCCAGACATAATTAGAAGTGTTTCGGAGTGAGTGGAAAGTTCTCAGGAAACGTATTATCATTAGAGCTGGCCTCCCCTCCCGGGAGAGAGCGAGTGCATGGGTGTTTGTTGTGCATGCATTCACCTCCCCACTTCCCATCTGAAGTCCTTTTCATCAGACTCGAAGCAAAACATCAGGCTTGCTTCCCTGTGTGAGCTTTTCTTTCTGCCGTGTTTCAAAGATGATCTGAGAGGCTGTCAGCCCCTATGCATGCACACCTGGTTTTAGGGGATTTCCGATCACCCTGTTGATGGAGACGCTTTGCCTGCCCATGCCTCAGTTTCCCCACCTACAAATGGCCTGGGAGCACCGAGAGAAGGGTGTTGCTTGGAGGATCCTCTTCATCCCCAAGAGTCTTTTTATTTCCTGGCAAAGGCAACGCAGAGAAGACAGCATGACCTGTGACTGACAGCAGGGGCTCCGGGATTTCGACTGCCGGTCACCGGGCTCTGATGTGGCCGCAGGTGACTGCATGCCCCAGGCAAGGTACAGTGTTCTCCATTCTGCGTCTCCTCCCTCCTGCTCTTTCCCTTCACCATCTTTCTCGCCTCACTCCGAGATGCATATTCAATGTCTGGTGTCTTGGTTAGATGGTTATGCCCCTTCCCACGTGGGGATGGTAGAGGTGAGATGGGGCTCAGTGGCCTGGCCCAGACCAGCTTGTGAAATGCTTTCTCCTTCTCATTCCCTCCCTCCCCCACCCCCACCCCGCCAGAATGTGACCACTGCTAGTCACTTTCAGGGACAACTGCCAGGGCAACAGGTGCGCCCAGCCCATCTTGCAGATGGGGAACTGAGATCCTCCTCCAGACACTGCATGTTGTCAAGGCTCCTCCTGAAAGGTCTATGTCCTGCCGTGGCTGACCAGGCCCAGCGCTGCCCTCGGCCTGGGCCCTGCAGCCGCCTGTGGTCCAGGTGGCTCCTGCGGTGCGGCCTCTCTCAAGGACACTTGTGCAACACCGGGAGGGGGACCCTTAAACAAACTCCAGGAAGAGAAGATCTGCTCTCCCCACTTTCCCAGAACCCAAAGGCTTCCACACTTAGGGAGCGTGTTGATTTTGAACCTGAGCCCACCGTGGACCTGGACATCGATCAAAGAGGGTGTATTGTTTTTCCTAAAAGTGTTCGGACAGATCGGGTCAGCAGAATTTCAGGTGCTGTGACTCAGCGTTTCCTCCGTTGCTCCCACCTTCCCTCCCTGGGCCTGAGCGAGGTTTCCTCAGGGAGGCGCCCTCGTGGTGCCTGAGGTCGTGGGACTGAAATCGGACAAAAATGGTTTTAAGTGTGCCGTTTACCATCTGCTCAGAATGACCCAGGGCCACCTCCTCTGCCTGCCTGACTCTCAGCGTCTCATGTTTAAAATGGGATAAGAATGAAGATCAGACTGCCCGCTTCATGGGCATGGTCAGGACGGAATGGGACGTGGCAGATGCATGCAAGGCACGGAGTGCACACAGCACACTTGTCAGTGACCCATCCTTCCCTCAGCCTCTCCCCAGGTCACCTGACACACAGCTTTCTCCTCTACGCACCTGCTTCTCTTCACCCCTTGGCTCAGAGAGCGAAGCCGTGCAGCCACCCAGGGCCCCAGAGTGGTCCCCGACAATGAGAGACAAGAGGAGGCGGGCAAGCACCCAGCTTTTTCATCCCTCAGGGAAAAAGTCCCAAGGTGTCTTCCACCTGATGCCCCAGGACAGCACTCAATCGCCCCGGCAGCAGCTTCTTTATTCATGCTCCCCGGCGGGCTCCCTCCCTTCCCCCACTCTCCTCCAGGTGCTTCCTGAATTCACCCCCCCAAAACTGCTCACCTGCTCCCCGAATCCTTGTTTCTCTTGTCCCCATGTGATCTTGGGAGGGGTCTTACCAAGACAGTGCTCAGTGAGTAGTCACTATTTTTATTGCTCAAACAGGCTGGATGCAGAATGAGAATAAATTAATGGTCCAATTTGTTCATTTCTTTTTTTTGGTAGACAAGAGGGTTTATCCATATGATCTGGAAGCACTTGTTTGTTTATTTACTTAGTTATTTATCATGCAGAGTTTTCTAGAGAAGCTGGTAGGCAAGCAGTGCTGGGCACATAGCGAGGGACCTGGCACTCACTGGACAGGTAACGCAGAAAGCTGGGCTTCCTCGCAAGTTAGGAGCTAGGGGGTATTTGCAGCGACAGATACCATCATACCTGAGTTTAAATCAGCGGCCTGGAACTGAGACGTCATGGTGTTATTTGGAATTCTTGTCCTCTGGGAGGAGAGTGCATCACTGTATAAGGAAAAAATACATATTCTTTTAAAATATATTTTTTTAATTTTTTACAGAGAGGAAGGGAGAGGAATAGAGAGTTAGAAACATCGATGAGAGACATCGATCAGCTGCCTCTTGCACGCCCCCTATTGGGGATGTGCCCGCAACCAAGGTACATGCCCTTGACTAGAATCGAACCTGGGACCTTTCAGTCCGCAGACCAACACTCTATCCACTGAGCCAAACAGGTTTCGGCAAAATACATATTTTGAAGCCCAAAGAACATGGTGAGTGGGTGCAGTATGCAGGCTGCTGTGGAGGGGGTGTGGAGTTGGGCAGCTTCAAGAGTTGGCCTCAGACTTTGGAGTAGAGGGATTTCCGTGGGAACTCCATAAAGCTCATGTAATTCCGTCGCAGGAAAATGGGGAATGGGCTTCCACGTGGAATTCTGCACCCAACTCAGGTGGACTCGCAAAGCCACTAAAAGCAGAAGTGGGTCCAGCATAAGGACAACTCGATATGAAAGAATCTCCTGACAACTCAGGCAAGAGGTTTTGAGGACTTTAGAGCAGAGAACTTGACTGACTTGATGCCCGGAGGGGCCCACTGCCCCACCAGGAGAGCACACGTGCAGTGAGGTATTTCTGATGAAAACATGTGTGGGGTTCATGGAGGCCAGGCGAGGTGGCTTGTCTGCAATTGGATACAGGCAACCCTTTCACTGCAGGTGAGTTAAACTGTCCCTGGCGCTGAACCCGACTCTGCAGATTTAGATTCAGCAAGAGCGTTAGACCCCAAGGACATCTGCGCGCGCGCACACACACACACACACACACACACACACGCGCGGCTGTTAGTGACTGCTGGTGGCTCTCCAGTCGTCTCTCCCCAGAGCTGGCGCTGACCTGTCCCTGCTCCCTGGGCCGCCACACTCCCGCTCAAGGCCACCGCCCGGCCTCGCTTCAATGACACAAAATGTCTTATGCACAAGTGCTCCCAGGATTTCCAAGTCTGCTATTGATTTTCCAACTGCAAACAAAAATGCATTCATTCGCTGGGCCTAGCCATAGCCTTACATTATCCACTTAGAGTCACATTACAAAAATAGCTTTCAACCGTTTTGCTTGAAATATTGGACACATCCACTCACTGACAGGGAGGTTTTGTTTGGTTGTCTAGCTCAGCTTCGGGGCATAACTTTTCACACTGATGGTGTACACACCCGTCACTTTGACACAAGCGGGGATGTCGGTATTTATTTTTGCCTCGAGAAAATGATGGGGGAGCAGGCAGGATAAAAAGAATTTCCAGAAAGGCCTGCACCAAACTCACCACATCTGTGGGCACTGACATTTTCCCCAGCCCTGGAATTCCTTTGGTTTGAGGGGAGAGTCTCTTTTCCAGCCCTAAATGAGACCTGGCTGGAAACGCGGGCTTCTCCCGCCCCTGACTGCCCATTGACACCATTTGGGGAGCTCTTTAAAAAGGCCGGTGCCGAGCCCCACCTAAAGCCCCAAAGTCCTCATTCCTCTGTGGTCTCGATGAGCAGGCAGCCAGGGAGGCCCTGTTCTACCTTCCCTGCCCGTGGGGGACAGAAGGAGGTCATCACAGCCGCTTGGAAGCAGCGGAGTGACTTCTCCAGGTGATCATGTCAGGGCACCAGTGTGGGTCCCCTGTCTCCTGTGGCCACCTTGGCCCAAGCCGGCCACCGTCCCACCTGATGGCCCCATCCTTCTATTTTTTATTTTATTTATTTTATTTATTTTTGTGTGTGTGTGTGTCATGCACTTTACTTTCATTTAAAAAGGAGCTTTTTACTTTGAGATAATTGTAGATTCCCATGCGGTTGTAAGAAATAATACAGAGAAATCCCAAGTGAACTTCACCCAGTTTTCCCCATAGTAACCCCTGTGCTCCTCTAGCATTCGTACAAACAGGAAATTGACATGGATGCTGCCCACCGATTTCATTCTGATGTCACCAGTTTTACACGTACTCACTTACGTGTGTGTGTGTGTGTGTGTGTGTGTGTGTGCACATTTTGTTTTTATGCAATTTTATCACATGGGTACATTCATGTGACCACAGTCAACATACGAAACAGTCTATCACTTCACAAGGGGCCCTCCTGCTACCTTTTCACAGCCAGTCACCCACCTCCAGATGTCACCCCTGACCCCTGGGCCCTGGAACTCCATGGGCGGCCCTCCCTGCAGTGCCTGCCTCCAGCGCCCCACCCCCCACTTCACTTCCCCACTGATAGATGAACAGTGACGGGACGCAGAGGCACGGGCCACCGTGGCTGGGTGGGATCCTGGCCCTGCCACTGGGGGAGTTGCTCAGCCACTCTGCGCTTCAGTCTCCATCTGTGCCGAGGAGGCTTAACATGGTGTTGCCCCCACCTGGGGCTGGCACCCGTGATCTTAAATGAAAATCCATCACAGGCACAGCCAGAGTGCCAGGCGGGGGGTGGGGGGGCCCTGCCTGTCGGGCCTTGTAATCCAGTTACAGGATTAAAAGACTCTCAGGGCCTACCCCGTGGAAGATACCGGTTATCACCTACTAGTTCTGAAAATGTCATGAACCGTCACAACAAGTATCAGATGGAACCATTCTGGATATTACATATAGATTAAAAATGAGCTATATGAAAGGACATCCAGTATAGTTCATTAGCTTCTTATATGGAAATATTAATAATGCGGGGAACTGGAGAACTAACTTATCCATGTGTCCAAATTCCTTTTGTCCTCTCAACATCTCTAGAAAGTAGTTGTTATTATTCCATTTGGCCAACAGGTAAACTGAGGCTCTGGAGAGTAAGGTATCTGGACAAATGGTGCCTGGAATGGTATCTGGAATCGAACCCCAGTGCTCCTGGCTCCAGGAACCACTCCCTTCATATTTCATACTCTGAGTTCTCTCTTACAAAATTCTTTAGCCCTGCCGAAACCCGTTTGGCTCAGTGGATAGAGCATCGGCCTTCAAACTGAAAGGTCCCAGGTTCGAATCCGGTCAAGGGCATGTACCTTGGTTGTGGGCACATCCCCAGTAGGCGGTGTGCAGGAGGCAGCTGATCGATGTCTCTCTCTCATCGATGTTTCTAACTCTCTATCCCTCTCCCTTCCTCTCTGTAAAAAATCAATAAAACACATTTTTAAAAAAATTCTTTAGCCCCAAGACAGCCTCTCATTTTTTCAAGCTCCACGGGGACGCCTCTTCCCACAGACGGCCACAGCAGACTTGTGAGTCAGTTGGGTCCCCAGAGTTCACTTGGGCTACCTGAAATGCTCCAGCCCCCAGACAATATTTGTTTTTGTCCTGTGAGTATTTCCATTTGCTCTGGATGGAAAAACAAGCCTTTCTGTTGTTGTGAGCATTTCAAAGGGCCCCGCTGTCCCACAAGATATCCGCTGGAACGCCGCACCAGGAACCACGCGTTGTTTCAGATGTATTGATTTTATCAGCTTTTGACCCCATTTATTTATGAAAAATATCTGGCTCCCAAATATGACTGCTTTGAAGGCACCGTGATAAGGCACAGTGTCCCAAAGTGCACAGGATCTTGCGTGCCCACACCCGGCACAGCCAGTCTCCACCTGGACATGGACTTGTGTCCGGGAATTGAATGAAAACAGAGCCTGCACTGTACCGTCCCAGGGGCAACTGGGGTGTGGAAATCGGTGATGCCTTTGGTGCTAAAAGAAGGAGAGCAAAAGTCAGTGTCAGGAGAGGGTTGCTGTGAGATGGACATGATCTCATTCTGGGTTCATCGGATCCATGAGTTTGTCTTCTGCACGTGGGACACTCTTAGTGAGGAAATGGCCAGGCATCTGTGACTTGGGGAAAGGAAGACTTCTAGGGAGCCTGGGTCCCTGGAAGGGGCTGACCTGCACCACAGACCCTCTCTGTGCCTCATTGTCTGGACAGTGAGGGATGGGACAGAGGCTATGTCTGCTTCATAATGTTATTGACAACTGAGGTCCTACCTGTGGAAGATGACAATGGGATATGACAACAAAAAGGAATGAAGCCCTGACACACTAACACACGGGTAGAGAGAAGGCAGATGCGAAGGCCCATACACCAGATGGCTTCATTGATAATGCGCCGTCCAGAACAGGCACAACCATAGAGGCAGAAAGCAGAGGAGTGGTTGCGGGGACTGTGGGCTAAGGGGCCTGGACTGGTGATGGCTGAGGGGTGCTGAGTTTCTTTGGGGGGTGATGAAGATGTTCTGAAGTCGGCTGTGGTGGTGGTTGCACAGCTCTAGGAGAACGCGAGAGCCCATTGAATCGTACACTGTAAAAGGGCGAATTGTCTGGAATGTAAATGACATCTCAATAAAATTGTTAAGAACATGGAGGGTTGGGAATTCCTGAGGCTGAATACCTTTGTTCAGTGTGATTTCCTAAGAGGATGGTACTCCCTGAACTCTGGAGACAATTGATCTTTGTGCGTGTGTGTGGGTGGGTGGGTCGTGCTCAGGTACGCGCTTGTAGTGCAGAACCGCACTAGGGCCTGCTGCTCGGAGGCACACACGTGGGGGACTCCTGGGAAAGTGAGCTTGTCTCGTAGAGGTTTGCATCCTGCCATGGCCCAACATGTGTGGGTTTGAGCAGCAGAGCTGAAGCCACGTTTGCCGAGTTGGCAGCTCCATTGCCCAGGTGTCCGAAGGCCAGCGCCCCGGTGAGGGGCCAGGCCCAGCACAGACTCCTGGCTGCACTGAGAAAATCTCTGCTGTTTCCTGTCTGCTGCAGACACCCACATAAGCCACCCCACTTCCTCATTCCCTGACTTTAAGCACAGTCTCGGATAACCTGTGACCCAGAACAAATTGGTCTGTGATGACCGTCGGAACTCCCTAAAGTTATATTGTGGCTGAGACGGCCCGTTGCCCTCTACGTGGCCGGTATGGAGCTCCTCCTGCCTTTCCCAGGGGGCGCGTTGGGCCTGAGTTGGCAGCAACTCCTTGTTTGCCTCTTTCTAAGAGAACTGTCCTCGGCGAGGCTGGGGGGCACCCCTCGCTTCCTGTTCTGACATGGGGAGAGGTAGGCGGGTCAAGAAGAACCCCCTGGGCCTCGCCTCCTCTCCCCGGCTCTGCGGCCTCTGCCCTTCAGCTTTGTGGCGCCGGTGTGTGTGAAAGGGTGGACATGGGGATGTACAATGACCAGCCCTTTTCAACAAATGACTTGAATACTCCAATTTCCTCTGATAAACATCTTTGTAGCTAATGTTTTTAAATCGTGAAATATACTCGGCATCTAGGAAATACCAATAGATAACAGTAAATCTACCTTCTGGGTTTGTAAACTTTTTTTAAAAAGAAACTTTTTCTTTTTCTTTTTTTTTTTTTTTATTGCAGTATAAAGAGACAGTCTGCAAAGGGTGCAAACCCTCAGGGCGGAACTGTCATGAAGACCCCAGTGGCACCAGCACCCAGAGAGAGAAGCAGAATGTGACCCACCAGGAGCCTTATTCCCCTCCAGGCCATGCCCTTGAGCCTCATCCCCTGCCCTGTCACCGAGCGGATTAGTGATGCTTGTTCTCGGACTGAATGAACTCTATAGAAACAGTCAGATATGCCCCTTCTTGTCCTTTTCCTCCAACCACCACACTTCTGTGACCCTCTGCCACCACGTGTGGTTGTGCCTGATATATTCTTTATTGTAGGACCCACAATCGATGGGCACTGGGCATAGGTTTTTATCACGACTGGAGCTGCTGGGAAGGTCCCTGCAGGTGTCCTTGGTAAACAGAGGCACTGTTTTGGCAAACATAGGCATCCATCCAGGAGTGGCATTGTGGGTTATGGGGTGTGGGGATGCCTGGATTTACGAGACACTGCCAAACAGCCTCCCAGGGTGGCGGTGCCACTCCTACCAGATACACCGAGTTCTGGGTGCTCCACGTGCTAGGCCACACTCAGAGTGCGATTTCGCCTCTGCCCACTGGACAGGCGTGGGTGGTGTGCAAAGGCTTTAACCTCTACTTCCCAGACAACTAGTCTAACAGACACCTTTTCATATGTTTTTGGGCTGTTTGAATGTCCTGCCTCTCAGGGTTAGTCCATGTTTCAGTTTTGTCTACTTAAAAGCATTGTGGGTAGAGCACTTTGCCGCCTTCCTCCCTCCCCAGAGGTAACCTCTGTCAGAAGTTGAGGTTTCCCTCTGTTCGTACCTCATACTTCCATTGCACTCATAGGAAGGTACCTAAAATAAGATGTATTCCTATTTCACAGTTACATCTTTAACGAAAAACGTTTTCTTTCCTTTGCACTATTACCTCTTACCCATGCTCCTGGCTTCCTGTCTGGGACGTTTCCATCACCTCACATTGCCACCTACTCAACATTCATGACACCATACTCGACCTCACACCACACCTTCTATGCACACCACACCTCACACTCACACATACATCACACTTACACCACAGCTCACACGCACATTACACTCATGCTCACACCAAACCTTACACTCCATGCACAACACTCACACCACACCTCACATGCACATCACACTCATGCTAGCAAACATGGCATCTCACACTCACATGCACATCACACATCTCACACATACATCACACTCATGCCCACACCATACCTCACACTCAGACACACATCACACATGCACATCACACTCATGCTCACACTGCATCTCACACTCACACACAACTCAAACTCATGCATTCCACACTCAATCTCACACCACTCCACATGCTCACACTGCACTTCTTGCACTTCCACACTTGGTCCCATCTGCCAGAGACACATATCAACCCAGCTGCTTTTTTCCATATTTGTTGAAGGGGAAGGGAATATGATGACAGAAGATGGGACCTTGAATACCAGATATTACCTGCAGTGTCTCCCAAAATTTATACATTGGAGTCCTAATCTCTGAGGTGGTGGTATTGGGAGGTGGAGCCTTTGGGAATTAATAGGGTAGTGAGGGTAGAGCCCCATGAATGGGATTAGTGCCCTACAAAACAGATCCCAAGATCTCCTTTGCCCCTTCTGCCATCTGAGGACCCGGCAAGGAATCTGCGACCTGAAAGAGGGCCTTCATTTCCCTCTGTTGACCCCTGATCTCAGACTTCCAGCCTTTGGAACTGTGAGATAAGCCACCAGTCTGAGGTATTTTGTCACAATAGGCCAAGTGGACTCAGGCATTATCCCACACTTATATTGCCTCATGTAATCTTCACAGGCGCCAGAGAGAGAGGTGTTATGGACTTCATTTAAGAAATGTGCCAAATGCAGCTCAGAGAGGCTAAGTGTCTTACCTACCGGCACGTAACTAGGCAGTATCAGAACAAGAATTCTAAGCCAGGTCTGACCCAGGCTTTTGTCCCTAGGAAGGGGGAAGTGGTCAACATAGCCGTACTCAAGCTCCTCCCCTCAACGCACATGGGTCAACTGGGACAAGACCAGCCATTGCAGTGGCCACTGCACAGTCAACAGTAGGGCAGGTGGCTGGATCCATAAAAGACATTTCCCTCATCTCTTAGATCCAAATTGTTCCTGTTCAGCGCCTGGAAAACGTGCTGCTAACCCCTCCGTGGGAGACGAGCAGGACATTAATTCCTAATTGATTCTGGCTGCTCCTCGGCCTCTGGTCCTCACACAAATTTATCTTTATGTAACACAGACTTTCTAAACACTTCAACATTGCTATGAAAATCAAGATAATTTCTGGCAATTAGAGTTCTGACTCACCCATTGTTTCTGCTCATTGTCATTTTAGGAAATTCCTCCAAATGGGGCTCCTGTGGGTCCAGGCGAATGGGCCTCCCAGTGACCTGCCCGCCATGTGTCAGGTCACCTTTCACCTACTGGAGAGAAGCGCTTTCCAGATTTTATCAGAACTCACTGCTGCTCTCGGCCTGGTCTTTCCTGGAAGGAGTCGGCTTTCCCAACACTTCCTGGATTCACCAGTTCCGGTCTCACTGGTATTCTTTCCCAGCCTTTATTTCTTTCACTTTATTATTTTTGGATTAATGTAAATGAAGTCTGTCTTTGGTACTCCAAATTAATGAAGGGCTTGCTAGGGTCAGAAATTTCAAAGTTGGCTTTGCTGAAAAAGGAATAATAAAAGACATACTTCAACTTCACCTTCCTTTTCTTATTATAAGACAAGGAGGAAAAAGAGGAGGAGGAGGAAGAAGAAAAGAAGGAGGAGGAGGAGGAAGAGGAGGAGGAGGAGGAGAAGCCAGACTTGCTTCCAAAGTCATGTCTGCATTCCAGACAGAAGGATGAAGGGAAAGGGGTCATATATGCATGTCTGGAGTTGGACATCATTTTTGCTCACATCCCATTGGCTAGAATTTAGACCCAGAGTTGCACCATCTGAGAGCTTGTGTTTCTTTCACTTACCATCCTCGTATTTCTGGAAAGAGTGGCTAATTTCATTGGCCCAGATGGAGTCTGGGATGGTAAGTCTTTGGGAAGGACAGTCATATGCCCAGTAATAATTCATGTTATCACTTAAGAAAGAAAACTGATATTGAAGTGAATTGGCAATTTCCACCTTTTAATCTGGGGACAGACATTCTATCAGAGAAACCCAGAGAACCCCGTTTCTGCGCACAATTCTCTCTTCAGTGTGCAGCCTCCTTGCTGGTCTTTCTGTATGGTACAATCTCTCATAGTCTCAGTTTGGATCCCCCAACACAAACCAGTGTCAGAGTGCCAGAGTCCAGAGAAGTGACCTTAGAAGGCAATGGGGGAATAGAGAAGGACAGAGGGAAAGGAGGGGACCAATACAGGGGGTATTTTTTTAAATTGATTTTAGAGAGAGGAAGGGAAACAAGGAGGAGAAGATGGAGAAGGAGGAATAGGAGAAAACCTGACTGGCAATCAAACCCACTATCTTTCAGTGCATGGGACGACACTCCAGCCAACTGAGCCACAACAGCCAGGGCTACAGGGCATATTCTTGATCAGCTGACCACTGTGGTCAACCGGGATCACTCCCTTTGGGGAATTGGTTGGACCACCCCTCAGTTTCTTACCTGAGCAGCAAGGGAGCTGGGCAGTGCCCACCAGCTCTCACTGTCATCAGTTGAGGACAGCTTGCAAGGTCAGTGACCTCGGCATTTCCGACCTGCCCATCTGTGAGGGGTCTGAGCAGACAAAACAGAGAAGCTCCCAGGTGAAAGACTGAAGGCACTTGCTACAGGAAGTCATTGCTGTGTCCAGGATGATGCCTGCCAATGAGCATGCATCCAGCCATGCTCATGCACCAACAGCAAAGCTCCAGCCATGTTCTGAGCTGGACAGGACCTCCCTGGCACCCCACAGAGCCAGTCAAAGAATCCTCTGCTGTCCAGAGTGGAGCATGTGCTGAAGACCATCTGATGGAAAGGTCTCTCCTCTGAGGGTCTCAGGCATTCATTCTCTTGGGTCTGTCTTTCAGGAGCATGGGTATGTATCAGTTTGCTGGGGCTGCTGTAACAAAGAACTCCAAACTAGGGAGCTTAAACAACAAGCATTTATTCTCTCACAGTTCTGGAGGCCAGAAATCCAAGACCAAGGTGTTGGCAGGTTGGTTCCTGCTGAGGCTGTGAGGGACAGCCTGTCCCAGGCTTCCCAGCTCCTGGTGACTTGCTGGCAGTTCTTAGTGTTGCTTGACTTGTAGACGCAGCACCCTGACCTCTGTTTTACAGGGTGTTCTTCCCATGTGTGTGCCTGTCCACGTTTCATATTCCATTGGAGGCCTATCCTATTCAGTGCGACCTCATCTTAACCGATTACATCTTCAAGCATCCTATTTCCAAAATGGCCACATTTGGAGGTCCTGTGAGTTAGGACATCATATGAATTTGGGGAAGACACAATTAAAACCATAACATGGAAGGAGGAGGCTGAGGGGGGGGGGCTGCCACAATACATGTGAGATAATTGACTCTTGAGGGTGTAGCCCACAGCTGGGTGATGGTGTGTGCCAGATTCCCCCAGAAGGCAGGGGCACCAACAAGAATTCCTTTGAGACACTTGATCTTTGAACCAGTGCTTCAGGTAGTAACCCCAAGGGGGCATTTTAATCTGCATTGGACTTACAACACTTTCTGTGCAGCTCACTACTGCCTTTGGTTTTGAGCACATTGAGGGTCCAGGAGACACTGTCACCTTTTCAGTTCTGAGGAGACAGTCCTGGAGTCTTGCCTGAACCAGGTGGAAAGGAGTGGGGTGTGGAGGCTCCCCACCCCCGCAACTGGCCAGCAGGAAGCAGACTCCTGTGGCCTGGTGGCTGCTACTGCGCCTGTATTCAACCTCAGGGTGCTGGGTCTGGGCAGGAAGGGAGCCGATGGCTTGCACTCCCCACACAGACTCAGAATCTGAATGCAGTCCAGGTTTTCAGCATTTGAGTCCCCAGAGCTAGTCCCTAGCCGTCTGCCTCCCTCTGGAGAATAGTCCATTTAAAACTTCTGAGCTGTCTAGACTTGTTATCTGGCCCCTAATTCCTGAGAGCCCAGAGCGGGCAGCAGCGGGACTGTTGAGATAGCAAGAGGGTGAAGTCATTGGCGTAAATCCTGAGGCAGGAAGTCGGTTCCAGGAACGATGGATGAGCGTGGGGCTGGTGCCCGCACGGGGGGCAAGATAACGCGTCTAGACTCCACTGGCCATTTCCTCCTCTTCCGTTAGGTGTCCTATCGGCCGCCCCCCTGCCTTCCTGCTCTCTCTTCCCGTGCCGCACAGGAGAGCCCCTCTCAGGAAGATCTCGCTTCATTTCCAGTGGAAGGGGCTGCCAGTGGCTCTTGGCCTCGGCTGGGCGTGGGTGATTTCTCTGAGCCACGGGCCTGAGGCCTTTCTGGAAAGCCCTTGCTGGCCTTTGTCACTTTGTCATTTCTGAGAGTTCAATGGGCTAGGGAAAAAATGACGTTTTTCTCGCCAGTACCCAAAGGTCAATGGAAGGTCATTGGTGGGACCGGGAGGACACAAGTTGATGTCAAACAGACCCAGAGATTTCCACAAGTCCTGGGGAAAAAAAGAGCCCAGAGCAAGTCTTATCTAAGAGAGCCCCTGGGAGCTGTAGAACACTGAATAACCCCGTATTTCCGGAAAGAGTGGCTAATTTCATTGGCCCATGTGCATGCTGGGTGATCCTGAATTCTGGAGCTAGGGGTGGGAGAGAGGTCAAAAGGTCATCTGGTTCAATCCCCTGCCTCCAGGCAGGATTCTCCCAGAAAGAGCCATGGTGTGTGTTCCAATATACAAGGACGCACGTGGGGACTGTGGGAGAGGAAACAGGCTTGGAGCACCTGTAGAGAATGATGAAGTGGTAATCCCCGCCAGCTGGTTTGAGTCTGTGAGCCCTGCTAGTGCTCTGGATTTTGAACAACCGAACTGCAATCTGTGGGGACATCTGTGTGGAAGAGCACAAGGTATCAGGAGACCATCACTGCCGTGGCAACAACAATTGCACAGCAACATCAATGACAACAATAAAAGCGAAAATGTCTTGAGCACTTGGCATGTGCTAGTTTATGTCAAATGGCTAGACTTACCACTTAATTTCATTTGATCTCATTTAATCATCAAAATCAGCCTATAAACCTGTGAAGTGGGTACTACAATCATTCTTCCCAAACGGGAGCTCAGAGAGGAAAGCTGTCTGCCCAAGGTCACTGGCTTGTAAGCAGTGGAGGTAAGATCAGGTGGAGCTGACTTCAGAGCTCAGGATGGAATGACTAAATGCTGTGCCCTCCTGTACTTGTGTTCTGTTCACAGACACCTCCTGTGTCTTCTTCACCACCTTTTGGGCAGGTGAAAGTTGTTGGAGAAAGTCCAGATTGCCAACCTACATCTTTAGCCCCCAAATCCTCCATTGCTCCACTGGGCCCTACCTGTGCCCCCATGTGAAGTGACCTCTGGGGAAATCAAAATGCTCCTTTATTAGCCATGGGGACCTGGAGGAAAGTCTCTCCATCGGGATTTACTTTTCCTACCCTCCATTCAGGGATGATGATCCAGTACCTACTATACTCCTGAGTCTCACCCAGCCACAAACAGAGCCTCAGGTTGGAGCTGGACCTAAGAAAGGGCACATTATAGATTGTACAGAGAAAAAAGGAAGGACGTGACCTAAGAGTGACCAGCAGTCCCAGATGGCCATAATAGGGACACTGCCTAATACTTGAATCCATGAGAAAACTGATCAAGGCCCTATCTTAAGGACCAGTTAAATAAATAGATGATGAATGGGCCATTCCAGGGAAGAGTATGCAGCCATGAAAAAGAATCAAGAGTTCTTTCTATAACAACTAGAGGCCCAATGCATGAAATTCATGCAAGGGGCTTGACCCTCACAGCCTCTGTCAGCCCTCACAGCCCCGGCTTCATCTGGAAGGTTGTCTGGATGGGCCTTCTGCTGTTCGGTCTAATTAGCATATAAGATCTTTATTATCTAGTATATGTAAATAGATTAATGAAAATCAACAAGATTTTACAGACATACAGACATGTAAGTATACGTACTACACATGTTAGATGTTTATAGGCCTAAAATATCTCTTGATGTTGGCATTCTTGGGAAGGTGGCTGTGGGAAAAGATGAGAGAGAGATACCTATTTTTGTATCTTGAATATTTAACTGTGTGAATATATGACGTGAAAAATAAAAGCTCCAACCTGTCCTCTAAGCTTTGTGTTCTCTTGAATAATAAACAACTCTCTCTGTGTGGAGGAACTCTTATCTTTCCCTCCACTCCCAGGTGTGCCAGAGTAAGCAAAGGGTATGTTTGTAGGCAGCGAAAGTGACCCTGAGCATGAGGTGCTCAGTGCCCCCAGGTCCTTCACCGGCTCTCAGTTACCCCGCCCAACCTGGACAACATTGCTCAGCCATGATGCCGTGATGCATAAACACGGGTGGCAATCTGCCGCACGCAGAGTCCAGAACCCACGCAGAAATCTGTCTTCAGTCCCACCAATGCTCTAAGCAGCTTCCTGTGGTTTTAGCAAAAGCATTCTTTTAAGAAGTTTAAGTGCTTTCTACCAGGCAGGAGGCCGGAATCCTGGGAGGGCAACACCCAAGGATTTATTGGCCTCCTCAAGGCTCGGATTTTTGCCTGGCCCGTTGAAAGAGGCAGGGGTCAGGGGTTATCTCCGGGTGGGCAGTTGGGGGCTGCCTGTGACCCCTCCCTTCAAGGCATCTGCTGGAACCATTAAGGGCCACCCCCTTAGCTACAGTGGTGTCTCCAGCGCCTAGCTCAGGTTACCGACCTCTGAGCTGCACATACACCCGGCAGACCCCGGGTGAGGCTGAAAGGGTGTCTCACGATGAAAATGAAGAGGCACCGTGGGCAAGGGGGATGTGGGGAAGAGGAACAAAGGAGTCAGTCCCCTGGTAGACAGATCTGAGGCCTTCGAATGTGACAGTGGGGGGCAGGCGGGAGACATCTGTTTGTGCTGTTGAGGTCCAGAGGCAATCCTAACAATTGGCAACAAGCGGGTCATCTGGGAGACCTAGGATCAAAGGCAAAAAGTCACCGAGAGAGGGACACGGGATTTCAGATCCCCAGTTCAGGCTGCCAGAAGGCAGCGTGGTGAGGGCAGGTGGTGCTGGCCGTGGGACATTGCTGAGTTGGGCCATGCCCCAGGCCTCTGTTACACGTCTGTGAAATGGGACTAATAAACCGCTTCTAAAGAGTTTATAATGATGAGATGACAAGATGCAGAGCAAGTTCATGGCAGTTATAACAGCCTTTCTAAGGCCCCCAGCATGCCAGGCACCCCCCAAGAGCTTCACCCAGGGTGGCCCAGTTAATTCCTACTTTACAGATAAAGAAATCGAAGCTAAGAGAGCTGAGAACCTGGCCTAGGTCTTGGAGCCAGTGACGAGTGGGGCTCGGATTCAAACGCATGCCCACACTCCGCGGTCTCCATGCAGCGCCCGTCGGCAGCCAGGCCTCTCTCCACGTGTCACTCAGCCAGCCCACCCCACAGGCTGCTTTCCCGCCGTGGTTCAGGCTCATGGAGGCTGATTTTCCTTCGCCACGGGGTCCCTGTGCAACTCAAGCTCTCGTCTGCACAGGTGACCTTTGATTTAATGCCCTTGGTTGTTTCTCAGACGCCATTTAACCTGGAGAACGCCCTTTCTCAAGGCCCAGTGAGGGAGGAAGCCATCCTTTCTGCAATCTCCAGAGAGATTTATGCTGTTTGGTGGGCTGGCCACGCATTATTACATTTCCTTCTCTTTCATTAATCACCCTCCACACTCATTCCTCCCGACAGCCAGGAACAGCAGCCTGCAAGCCAGAAATCTGGCTGCTGATTAGGACTCGGACGAGCAGGTCAGCACTTATCTCTGGGATGGACTTCAGAGCTGCCTTGAAGGAGGGTAATGGGTGCACCCCCACTTGCCTATCCCTGTCCATCTCCCTTCCCCCCAGGAAGGAAGCCCATTTCTCCCCAGAAGCCAGGTGTTGATGGAATCGCTCAGCACAGTGTAGAAGCAATGGCTGAATTAGCTGGGACATTCGGTCCAACTTCATGGTGGGGATGATGATAAGTATTTTCTTCTTGCGGATTTTCTTACAATTTCTTGAGAATTTATAATGAGCCAGGTACTGGGCCAAGCATGTTACTTTTGTTATCTTGTATTTGGTTGTCTCAAAGTTCTTTGAGGATCATGCAGCTTATCACCTTTGTCTTTTCTTTCTTAATCCTCACCTGATTTGAGAGAGAAAAAAAGAGAGAGAGAGAGAGAGAGAGAGAAAGAGAAACATTGATGTGAGAGAGAAACAATTATCAGCTGCCTCCTGTACATGCCCCAACTGGGAATCAAACTTGCAACCTGTTGATATATAGAAGATCTTCTAACAGCTGAGCCACCTGCCAAGGGCCCATCACCCTTTCCTACAAGAGGAAACAGTAGTCCAGGAGGCCCGAGGGATAAGGTCCCACTTAGCAGGCAGCACAGTTAGGACTTTAACACAGGCAGTTCCAGGCAAGTGCTGCACTGTCCTGCCCTCCACTGCCTTCCATGGCACGAAACAGGACTCTGCTAACAAGCTTTTCTTTTAAACAGCTTGGTTAGTATAATTCACAGGCCATACTGCTTACCCATTTAAGGTGCAATGGAGAGAGGTAGGGATGGGGAGGGCAGGGCAGGCTGGTCCAGAGGCAGCGCCCAGGAGCACAAGGACACTGGAACTCAGAGAAGAAAGGGCTTGCTGGGTTCCCTCTGTGCTGCCTGGGCACAGCCCCCCAGAAGCCAGAGGCAGCTCGGTTTTCTGTGCATTCCCAGATCCCAGGCAGGGGGCCCTGCAGAAGCTCATGGTGAAGAAGCTGGCCTGGCTGAAGAGCATTATGATGGCTCCCAGGATGCCCTGGGGCTGCCTGGACACAGCTTCTCTAGCATCTTGTCTGAGCAGAACCAGGGCACACATTCCAGGCGTGGCCCGGCGACTGGTTCTGCTGGCCTATGGCATGCCAAGGCGTTTCAAACCCAGGGCATGATGGAGTAAGGGACACTAATTTCCTGGGTTCACTTTTTATCATTAAATGTCAGGAGCATAAAAGTGTGGTGAGGCAGAGAATGGCTCAGTGAGATCAGTGTGATGCTGGGAATGGTGACAGAATCCTGTTTGGGCTGGAATCTTTCCTACCATTGGTTGGTTGAGGGACTCCTCCATACACACCCTGCCTTGGTGGTACCGACCATACCAGATCAGCTGATTCCACTTACTAGCCTCTTTGCAACACAGGATGTGAGATGCAAGAGGCCTATGACATTTACCACTGTGACAATCCAGAAGCTCAGAAATCACCGACTTTTGTTTTCCTTTTAAAAAATATATATTTTGATTGATTTCAGAGAAAGGGAGAGGGAGAGGGAGATAGAAACATTCGTAATGAAAGGGAATTACTTTTTGGCTGCCTCCTGCATGCCCCCTACTGGGGATGGAATCTGGAAGCCGGGCATGTGCCCTGACCAGGAATCGAAACGTGACCTCCTGGTTCGTAGGTCGATGCTCAACCGGTTGGGTGACTTTTGTTTTTCCAAGCAAGACACGTTCAAGTTTATTCCTATAAGCAAGTCACTTCATCCCCTTACATTCCCACACAGCTGTCTGAGTGGGAGCCGGGGAGCCGGGAAGATAGCTCACCATGTGGAAGTGACACAAAACCCGCCCTCGACCAGCGGAGGCTTCGCCAGCCTGGACAGGAACTGTGGCCCTCCAGCTCCTCGGTTGTAGGGACATCTGTCACTGCGCTCTTTGCAGTCCTACTGCAGGGCCACAAGCGGGCCCTCAGGGCCTATCCGACCGCACCAGGCCTGAGACCCTGGCGGCAGCCACGGGAGCATGTGCTCCAGGCCAACACCTCCCTATCACACACTATTTTCCCCCCACCCCGAGCCCTGGGTGACTCACCGTTCACCTCCCACTCAGCCTGCTCCACTCACTCACCTCGCCAGACAGGACACCCCAGAGGGTCCTAGTCTTTATTTGAAGGGCTCACAGTGGACATTGAACAAGGTTCTTTCTTGCCAACATGACGGGCCTTTGTGGGACATACAAAGGGCAGCCCTTCTCGGTGGGCAAACGGCTCCTCAGCGCCCCTCTGGGCAGACTGAGTCTAAAAAGGAGTGCCTTCTTTGGGGGGAGGGCATTTTAGGAGGGGGGCAGGTGGCAGAGCCTGTGTGGGCAGGGCAGGGACCCACTCTCCACCCCTTTATTTTTATTTTTTATTTTTTAAAATATATTTTATTGATTTTTTACAGAGAGGAAGGGAGAGAGATAGAAAGTCAGAAACATCGATGAGAGAGAGACATCGATCTGCCGCCTCCTGTATGCCCCACAGTGGAGATGTGCCCCGGACTGGAATCGAACCTGGGACCTTTCAGTCCGCAGGCCGACGCTCTATCCACTGAGCCAAACCAGTCTCGGCTCTCCACCCCCTTTAGAGGGTGGTCGAGCCCTGGCCCCTCACCACCCGCATGTATTAAGCTCCTAGCGTTTAAGGCTGTCTGCGAGGGCCCAGCGGTGGGGACGGAGCCTGCTTGCCTTCCAGCATTCCAGCGTGGGTCTGGGAGAAGTAACAAATGCCTCGTATATCCTCTTGCAGCTGGATTTCCTGCCTGGCGCTGGCGAGCCAGGGGGGTGGGGGCTGGCGGGTAAGGTTTCCTCTGTCCTCTTCTCTTCCCAGCTCCCAAACCATCCATCAGTCCACGGCTCACCTGTGAAAC
Source organism: Lasiurus cinereus (assembly GCA_011751065.1). Taxonomy (NCBI): domain Eukaryota; kingdom Metazoa; phylum Chordata; class Mammalia; order Chiroptera; family Vespertilionidae; genus Lasiurus; species Lasiurus cinereus. Next base: position 26,665,443 of record JAAGEH010000452.1, on the reverse strand, counting down.
CCAAGGCTGGGAACCACAGCGCTATTCCGTTACAAAATCAAGATTTATCGGAACATGACAGGCCTGCAGCGCTTTTATGACATGCATGGCGCCAATCCCTTCTGTTAACCTGCTTGTCCCCGGTGCCGCGGGGGGAGCCGCGGGGTGGGGGGAGAGGTTTATGACTGCCAACACCACTCCATCTGCTCCCGAGCTTGTGGCATTCTGACAGTGAGGACAAAACGTCCAGCTCGGTCCGGGCCTCGCGGGCTGGATTATCACTTCAGCACTTGAGAGCTCCCCTCGCTCCCCTTCGGAGCAGGACCCGGGGCTCCAGGTCCCCTCCCCGGCACTGGCTGGTGTGAATGAAATTCAAATCTCGCTCTGACAGTCCCATGAATTATCTGTTTTTTAACCTGCCTCCCTGCTTTCATCTTCATCGCAGAAGCCACATCGGGGTGTAAAGAGGGGGTTTCTTCTCGTGAAATAATCCATTGACATCTCTACAAAGGCCCCCGTGACACCCAAATTGCCTGTGTCTCGAGGAAGAAGGATGTGATTTGGGGACCATTTGGAACCTCTTTAAAAAGAGGTCAGTGCCTCCCAGAGGCTGCCAGCGAGGTGGGGAGGGACTCTGGGCCAGCTCTGTAATGATTAGTGAAGAAGAAGTTAAGCCAAGTTTATATTAAATGGAGCTCATCAGGAAGCAGGGAGCTATTGGATGTGGTGTGCCTGTCCCGGTGAAGAATTCGCAAGGGCTTTTGTTGTCCCAAGGGTTAGCACACTCTCTCTTACTGGGTGAGCTCCGCACCCTTCCGTGGGACTGGGCTTGGGGGCGGGGAGCTGACAGATGTGTGATGTTCAGCGGAGGCTGAAAGGCCCCCCGACACTTGCTTCCCCTTGAGAAGGGTCCTGCTGGAGGGTGGCACCACCTCCTCCATGGCCACCAGAAAGGGAAGGAGGGAGTAATAATAAGGGCGCGGACACTCCGGACGGCCCCACTGGGCCTGGGCCCCGGGCTGGTTGGTTCTGGAAGCCTGGGAGAAAGGCACTTTGTGACCCTAGCCTTGCTGGTGAGGCAGTTAAGCCTCTCACTCACTGCGTCACGAAGATGGTCGGGGCAGGGCTGAGAATGGCTGGAGCAGGATAGGGGTGCCTATTGTAACTCCTGCTTTGCCAAAAACAAACAAACAAACGGATGCTAAACTCATGTCCAAATGGAGATAGTTTGGGCCTGCTAGAAACCGGATCATACTCAGGGGCCCTGGCCTCATTTGTCACAGCTACACATTGGGTTAATGACATGCACCTCAAGGAGTTTTTTGTCTCAAATGAGAGTTGAGATATAATTGTACCCGGTATGCAGTTGGTACTCACTAGCTGTTCCTGACTCCAGGGTGTTGTGAGCCCCGGTGTCAAAGGAACCTGGATCTGAATCCCCATGTTGGATCTCAGCAGCTGAGTCATCTTGGGAAGCTTGATAAATCTCCGAGCCTCAGGTTCTGTGTCTGTGAAATGAGGAGACACTCACAGCGCCCAAGTCCAAGTCTCCTCACAGGAGACTTATGGAGGCAGGCGAAGAGTGCTCGACACTCACCTCAATGATGATGACGAATACGCTGTCATTGCTGTTCTTTAGTAGGTCTCCTCCCCCTTCTCCTCTCCCCCGACACAACTGGAAAAGAACTCCTGGGCACTAAAGTGCTGAGCCCTCAGGACAGATTAAGACTTCCCTGGACATGGCTTCCTCCCGTCCTGGGGTTTGCAGGTGCTCTTGTGTCCCAGGCGGCTTACAGCATGGCTGCGGCATGTAGCAGGGAGGGACCAGCCCACCCGAGCAGCTGGGGAGACGGCACTGTTTGTTGGCCTTGGATGTCCGAGTATTTTTATTTGCAAATGAGAAATAAGAAACATTCGCCCAGGCCAGACCGGCATGATTTCATCCCCAGCGCCCCCTCCGGCCTCCCCATGGGGAGACCAGCAGGACATGGATGCCTGCAGAAGTTCAAATAACTGAACTGGCCGTGAACCGAGCTAAAATTGAGAAGGGGTGTGCTCAGATGGCCGGGAGAGGCACCGGGCTCCATCGACATGGAGAGCTCCTCACCAAGCCTATGCAGCAGGAAAGGGCAGGGATCAGCGAGGGGCTGACTGCACTTGCTCCCTCCCCTGGGACAGAAACTGTGTTCATGGACACTTAGGTGGAGGGGCAACTGTGGCCTGGAGGGATGAACATACCATCACCTGTATTGAGCACCATCTGTATTCCTGCCCCTACTCTATGCACGTCATAGAGGGAGGTCTTGTTAATAGTATAATGGTGGGAATGCAAAATGGTGCAGACACTTTGGAAGACAGTTTGGTGGTTTCTTACAAAACTAAATAGACTCTGATCATATGATCAACGTTGATGCTCCTTGTATTTATGGGAAGGATTTGAAAATATAGTTGTGTACCGTATGGTTATAGCATTTTTACTTCATAATTGCCAATACTTGAAAGTAACCAAGATATCCTTCAGTAAATGAGTGAATAAGTTAACTGTGATACAGCCAGACAGTGGAATGTTATTCAGCACTAAAAAGCAATGAGCTATGAAGTCATGAGAAGACATGGAGGCACCTTAAGTGCATATTAATAAAGGAAAAAAGTCTGAAAAGGCTGTGCTCTGTATGACTCCAACTCTATGACATCTGGAAAGTGCAAAACTATGGAGACAGTGGTTGCCAGGGCCTGGGGACAAGGAGGGAGACCAAGTGGGGCACAGAAGATGCTCAGGGCAGTGAAACTGCTCTGCATGATGCCAAGGGTGGGTACATGTCATTATACATTTGTCCAAACCATAGAATGTACAATGCCGAGAGCAACCCTAATGTGAACTGGGGACGTGTGATACCGAGGAGTCTACGCAGACTCACCAGTTATACCAAGCACATACGTAGCACACAATGTCAATAGGGACTCTGTGTATTGGGGGGAGAGATGGGAACTCTGAACTTCCTTGCTCAAACTTTCGGTAAACCTAAAACTTTCTAAAAATAAAATCTGTTAATTTTATAATAATAATAATAATAATAATAATAATAATAATAATAATAAACAATGCCAGAGTGTGGATTCTGGAGCAAAACTGCGCACATTTGAATCCTGCCTTGCTCACTGTGATGGTCAGTTTTATGTGTCCACTTGGTGGGATGACAATGCCCAGCTATTCACGCACTCCTCTCGGTGTTGTAGGGAAGTCGTTTGCAGATGTGACTCAAGCCCGTGGTCAGCTGATCTCCAGGGAGGGAGACTGCTCTGGACTGTCTGTGTGGCCTGAGCAGTGGGGAGGCCCGGAGCGGAGCCGATGCTGCCCTGGGGAAGCAATCCTGCCTGGAGACAGGCTCCTGCCCTGGCCAAGAGGTCCAGCTGCCCTTCTGGGGGCTTCCCGGCCACCCCCCCTCTTACTAAGCCACATCCTTGAAATAAATCTCTTATCTATCTCTCATTGGTTCTCTCTGTATGGTTGGATCTTGATTGATGCAACCACATAGTAGCTATGTGACCCAGGGCAAATTATTTAACCTCCTGCCTCAGTTTCCTCATCAGCGACATGGTTTGAAAGGGGGCTGAGGTATTGCATGTCAAACACTGACAATGGATGGAACAGAATAGTTATTGTAATTTCTGCTTTGCTTAAAAGAAGAAGTAGAAGAAGAAGAAGAAGAAGAAGAAGAAGAAGAAGAAGAAGAAGAAGAAGAAGAAGAAAGGAAAAAGGAAAAAAAAAAGGAGGCCCAAGGAAGTTCTACACGTCGCTGAGGTGTCAGCACAGAAGTGGTAGAGCGCGTGTGGAATGGGGCTCCCAAGGCCCAGCCGAATCCACGCCGCCTCCACGCCGCCTCCGCTGGCAGGCAGCTCTGCTAGCGCTGGTGGATGGAAGGGTTTCAATGACCTATATACTCAGTTCAGAGGGCGCTTTCCGGGAAGGAGGAAACTGAGGCTTGTGAAGATTAGCCTATTAAACTGTCATGACCACCCTTTGGAGCCTAGGACTTAACGAGGGCAGGCAAGGTGTCCAGATCTATTACAGCTCCTCATGCCCAGGCCAGGCAAGGTTTGAGAAGCCCCAAAACAGTCCAGCTGAAGTCATCCGAGCCAGACCGATTCCTGCCCAGACCTCCAAGTCGGCGGGGCAGATGCGCCTCCTCTTCCCAGGGGATGACCAAGAGCTTCCCATGGGTTTTTATTAGAAACAATTGGAGGATCCAGCTGCTCTTCACACGTTTCAAGTTGCACATTTTTAACATTCCTCCTTGACCTGGCACGGCTGGGACACTGTCATTTAAAAAAGAAAAAAATCTGGTATTTGAAATAAATAAAAAAATCACAGCCTTCCTTTCCTTGACTCATTTCCTGCGGTGTTTCCCTGGCCTAATCGAAACCCGACAGGCTGTGTGGCAAAGGAAGCCAGAGTCCCCCTGCATGGGGCAGAGTTCAGCGGGGAGAATGGTGTTTTTGTTCAGAGGAGGGGGAAAGAGGTGACCGAGAGGGGGCTTTCCCTACCGAAACCGAAAAGCAAAGAGGGCCAAACGGAAACCTCGGAGGCAGGAGAGACGAGCCAGTGGCACCAGGAGGTGGGACGTCTCTGCCTGGTCTTCTCCCCAGTTCTCGGCTTTGGCTTGTGAGGACCTCCAAAGTGCTTAGAGAGAAGAGACTGTCCTAGAGGGGCAGAGAGGCAAAGTATTGTCACCCACCCCTGTCACCCCCACGGGGCCCGATACGAACAGCAAACGATTCTAAGAATAGAGTGCTCTCTGACGCGGCCCCCTCCCTGGGGATTCTGGAGGGGAGAAAGCATTCATGGGAGCAACTAATGTGACCGACACTTTCTTTATTGGCATTTTACAACAATTATAATATTCATCGCTGACTTGTATGGAGCATCTATTTTGCACCGTAGCTTTACCTCATTTTGTCCTTAAAACCACCTTGTAAAGAAGAAAAGATGGTGGCTGCAGTCAATGCCTGAAGGAAGGGTTGGAGAACTGAAGTATCTGATACAGAAATACCCCCAGAGCTGGCTGGCCCTTGGAGCTACTATGCTCAGCTCAGTTCAAGGGGAAGCTAGCAGAGAAGGAAGGTTTCACAGAGACCTCGCCTGGGGTGCTTGGCAAATGTTGACCAACGGGCGCACCAAAGAGCAGATGAAGACAGAAACACTGGCTTTCACGCCCTTGGGTTAAAGGGTTAGAAACAGCAGCTGATGCACTGTTATAAAGAGTATGGCCATTGTACATACAATGTTTGGAAAACGGAGTGGCAGTGTCTTCAAAATCTAAATATCTACCTGTCCTACGACCTAACATATGCATCCAAGAGAAATGAATCTACGCATCCACCCATGGTGTATGGAGGACAAGAATAGTCTTAGTGGCTTTATTTGTGAGAACCTCAAACTGGAAAATACCAAATGTGCATCAGATATAGAATGGATAGATGAGCTGAAGTATATTCACATAATAGACTATATTCACAGCAATAAAAAACAGAACTCTGCTGCATAGAACGTGAATGAATGATGATGCGTGAAGGGAGTAATGTCACATGAGTACACACACTGGGATTCCTTTCACAAGAAGTTCAAGTATAGGCAACACTAATCTGTGGTGATGGAAGTCAGGATAGTGGTTCGCCTTGGGGAGAGGCACAGCGAGCCTCTGGGGTACAGGAAATATTCCATATTTTGATTTGGGTTGTGGCTGCACCAGAATATGCATATGTGGAAGTTCATTAGGCTGCACAGTTAGTGCATAGTTGTGCAGTTGACTATGTATTTAGAGTACCTCGATGAAAATTAAGGAAAAAGCATGGGCACTGCCCTCAACTAATATATAGCCTAGTTGGGGTGATTGACACACTTCAGGGAGTTCAGAGAAGGGATGTATCAGTAAAGACTGGGATGGGGGACAGAAAGGTGGCATTGGAGCATAAGGTAGACAATTTTAGAGTCTTCTTCAGACTGCTGTTGGTTCATGAGTGTATTTCTACCTTCACACATTATTTCCAAGATCAATGTGTGTGCATGTTGGTGGATCTCTTTCTCTCCCTCTCTCCCTTTCTCTCTTCCTTTCTCTCCATGCATACAAGATTTGATATTTTATATACTTGCATCAAATACAAAAACCTTAAACTAACAATTTCATTGGCATCCATGTTCTAAGTACATGAGGCAAATGTTCAATGGTTCTTGCCATTGGGTTTCTGACTCTGGGGTTGCATACTTAGTCAGAGGAGAGAAAATTCCACTTCCACCTGGCATGGGGTGAGAGTTAATGAAGGCAGCCATAGGATCTGTCACTTTGACTTCCACACTGCAGTTATCATTCGAGTGTGCAGTGAGAGCCTTTGGAAAGGAACTGAGCTTCTGCCTCCCAGAAGTCCCTCTTCCCAGCTAGCTATCTCAGGAACCCTTTGTAAATTAATAAAACAAAATAATGTCATTGAGAAGGGTGGATTGTGGATTGATTATTGCCAGTCTTGGAATGATCAGTCTTAACTATTCAGAGTAAGTCAGATGAGAAATAACATGCTATCAAGTGTGGGGGTAATGGATAAGGTAATAAAGATAAGATTGTCTTCATAGTCTCTCTCTGGTGCAAGCACATCTAAACCTAATATTGATTCTTGAGTAAAAATGGTAATTGGAGAGTCTATACCAATCTCATGTTATCCCATGTGGGCTAGAAAAAAGTTACTCCACTGAATTGAATGCTCTTGTTAATAAAAGTTCACCAAATAGAACCTACATAAAGAACTAATTTTCAAAGAACTCAACCAAATGAAAGTTTATCTAATCAACAAACATTTGGTGGAATCTACTATGTTTCATATTCTGCGTTTAGCACTGTGGGACATGCATGAAAATGACAAAGTCTGTGCTCTCAAGGAACCCATGGTTTTCTATATCAGTCTTTCTTCCCAGAAAGGAGTGGTGGCCAACTCCGTGCAACTGGGAATCTGATCATTCTTCTGAGTCATGACTACGAATTTTAATCCCTTTGTACTATATGTGCACAAAGGAAGCAGCTAAGGGAGTTTCTGATTGTCAGAAGGTAACAAGTTCACACACATGAACTTGTGGATGAATGTCATTTTAATGAATGGATATCATTGAAAAGGCTGGAATTCATATACATAATTCAGGGAATGTTTGAGAAATGAAGTTGGTTACTTATTCCTTTGTGCCCCAGGTATACCCTTGGTATGCCTGAATTATGGTAACTATAGAATTAAATTACATTTATTAATATATGCATGACTCTATTCGACTGAATGGTGAAGTTCTTGAAAGTGATACTGTGGCTTAATCAGCTCTAAAACCCCAGTGCCTGGCACCTAGTGGATGCTGAATAAACATTTGTTGAAAGAATTAATAAATGAATAAATGAATGAATGAATAAATATGAGTGACTGGAGGTGCCCTTGGGGAAATTAGCATTTTTAAGGTTTATTTTCTTGTTTGGAAAATAAGGCTAATGATGGCATCACTTCATTGTGTGGGTCAGATGGGATAAAGCCAGTAAAGCACTGAGCACAAGTAGTAAATTCTCCATAGGGGTTGGAAGATGATGATGATGGTAGTGGTGATGATGATGGTGGTGGTGATGAAAAGGAGGATGATGATGGTGAAGGGGAGGGGAGGTTGGTGATGATGCTGGCAGCAATGACCAGACTAGAGGAGGAAAATGAGAAAAAGCAAAACTGAAGCAAAGGAATTTACTTAGCTAATTGTCACTAACAAATCAATGTTAAGCTTGGAATTCCATGCCCAGTCCTCAGTGTAGAGTAGTTTCTCTAGAAGCATAAGACAAATGAGGGACCCCGGGCCTCTGCCTTGGAACTCCATGTGAACTCACCCTAGTGCATTGGGGTCAAACTCTGGGCAGCGGATTGGCTCATTAAACAAATGACCTCATTTAGTACTTAAGACACCCGAAATTTACTATACTAATTTGTCAAGTCATCCAGAACAACCAAACCACAAAATAGTTGGCCTCGTAGGTTTTAATGGAATTATAGACAAAATTCAGATTGACTACCCAGTAAAAGTTTCAGTTAAAGCAGAACTGACAATTTAGTCTGTGGGACACCAAGGAGACTTTTACGGGCTGATGTAAATCTTTTGAGTAACTCTTTCATCTTGTCCTTTCCATTTTTAGCACCTCTCAAGGGAATGGTTTATGGACCAGGGGAACAGGAAGCAGGAAGTAGGAAACAGGAAGTAGAAAGGGTCTATTTTGGATGTGGCAACTGATAAGCGTGTACAGGCTGGGCATCCTTGGTGTGCAGCTGTGGAGGGTGACTAAATGAATGAAGTTCATTTGTCAATCATCCAGCATCACATGTTGTCTACAAAAATGGGAAAAGATGGACTCAAGTATGGCTATCACAGAAATCTCTTCTTTTAATTAATCCTTAAAATATGAACCTCTAATCACACCTCTTTCTATACCTGAGGTGACATTTGTCATTTTTCAGTGGAACAACCAGAAAGAACTTCGATGGGCCTTGTCTGTTTTGCAGTTCAGAGGAGGACAATGGAAGCAGTTGTTAAAGGCTGGATCCTTCAGGGTGCCTTCATCCCTCAAGTCATCTGGACAGCTGTCTATTTACATGGCGAGTTGCAAAGCTTCCAATTTAAGACCCATCTGGTTCTTACATCAGGCCAGGTCGTCCTCTCATGGAGCGAGCCGAAACACACCAGGGAGATGCGAAAATTTAAGAACGAGTGTGTTTATATTGTATTTGCATTAATGCTTCCTAGAGTTTATTTTCAAAGTGAAAAAAGAACAATGCATAGTAGGCTATTAAACCCAAACATAATCAGTTTAAAGTTAGGGGCGTGCTCCTAAGAATATTTTTCTCCTGTTTTGAAGGGTCCACTTGAGCAGGGAGTTGGGGGTGGGGCTGAGAACACCGGGTGGGAGCGAGGTGGACTGTTGTGAATTCTCCTCAGGGCCTGGCCTGCCCCTGTGGGCCACTGCGCTGGTCATATGGAATGGATTAGGCCTTCTCTCTCACACTGTCAACTTGGGTGTTCTGTGCACAGCCTGTTTTTGCTGGGGTCTTGGTTTTGCTTTTTATAACGGCAGGAAGTGCTCCTCTCGGACCACATGTGAAACCGTGTGGGAACGGTTGGGAGGGGGCTGGGGGGCTCGGGAGGAGGGTGAGTGGGGTGTGGAGATGAAAAAGCCTCCCCTCAAATATATGGCAGTGTGGCGGGGAGGCAGGGAAGGGAGAGATGTGCGCTGGCCAATTTAACTTTATGGGGCCTGGTTGGCAGGAGGATGGGGAGGTGGAGGCTTCCTTGATGAAACCCGCCTGTCCCTAATAGATCTGCCCCCTAATATTTTACAATACCGCGTAGAATTGTGGAGGGACCATTAAAGCGTGAGGGATTGCAGCTGCTGTTTAATTTGTTCTAAATTTCCTGCCAGCCTCACCAGACGTGTACAGGAAATGGGCGGTAAATGTTTAATAGGTCATACCTAACCAGACAATTAACAGGTGCTGTCATTTAGAAAATCCCAAACTGTGTATGTGCATATCCAGGACTGAATCAAGACCCCTGTTTCGCTCTCCCTCCTGAATAAAGGCCGGGGTAATGCTTTGGGGGGGACCCTGAAGGGGGCTTGAGAGGATAGAGCTCGAGGGAGCTGCTGCCACTCATGGACAGCCCTGCCATTCTGTGTACAAGAACACTGCTCTGGGCAGTCCCAACCCTGACACCTAAACAGCGTGGGGGTGCTCAGAGTCAGGTGCACCTGGGTTCACCAAGGAGCACCTTCCTCACAGTAGCTCATTCCCTCATCTGTTCCCTCAGAGGTGGTGAGAGGTGGAGGGGCAGACAGAGCACAAGGCAGGCTGTAAGCCCTTTCTAGAGTATATGGCCTCTCAGGTAGGCCAGAAGTCCAGCTGAGTTTGAAATAGGGTGAGGGGAAGGGTGTGTGTGTGTGTGTGTGTGTGTGTGTGTGTGTGTGTGTGATCTGAGCAGGGGTGTGGGCGGGGTGCCCACCCACTCTCTAGATTTCTCCTCTCCAAGGATCCTTGCAGCACTCCCCTAATTCTGCCACAGCACTTTACCAGGTCCATGCCTCTGAGGCTCAGGAAGGTTAGTGCAACATCACTTCCACTCTTACCGAGGGAAAACTGAGGCACCAATGGGTTTAGAACCTTCCTTGGGCCACAGGATTTGAACCTAGCAATCTCACTCCAGAGCTCTGTGTTTGACTCCGTCACCAAAGGACACATCAGAAGAAAAAACGCTACCGCCCTACACTCAGCATCAATTTGTTCCGATTTTGATATGATTTCTCTTGAATTCTCTTCTTTGGAATATTTTTTCTTACAAAATCAGTGTTATGCTCTGTTATATAGTTTTGTAATTTTGTACTTAGAATTACTACTATACCATGATTACTTCCTGTTGCTCACATGTAAAAACATGCTTTTTAATGGTAGCAAGTATTCCATTAATAGATAGCCTCAAATTACCTAATCAATCTCTTCTTTTGACATAGAGGCTTTTCTTAATTTTTGTTATTTATAAGCCATGGCAGGTTGCATATGGGGGGGCGGGGAAGGAGGAACAATTGAATGCAAATATCTCTGATCATTTGAATGCTTTTATAACTGTTGGGAAGGAGCTTACAGCACAAAGTCATGAAACCACTGGGGACAATGGCATGAAGAGAAGGCAGGAGAACAGGCAGCCCCGCCTCGGGCCTGTTTAAGAGCATGGGCTTCTGCTGGCGGCCTTGGTGAGCTCTGTAAAGAAGGCTGGGGTTGGACTGTGGTCATCTTTACTGAGCATTATGGCTTCTACCTTGGGCAATTTCATTGATAGATTTTCCAAAGGCTGACCACGTGTCCTCTCAGAAATACAGAGTGGGCCACAGGGGACACCGTTGTAGAGCTGCACAGAACCCTGGGAGAAAGCAACAGCAGAGGAGAGTGGCTGGTGGACGGGCCCATGTTAATGGTGCCTCATTCTGTCTGTCTGGGAACCCAGTTGATTCCTAAGACTGTGCTCATTACTGTGGATAAAAGATGAGTCAAATACAGCCTCTGTCCCTGGGCGTCAGCCACTCAGCCCTTCGCTACTCAAAGCAGTCCCGGGCCAGCAGCCCAAACTTCACCCAGATGTTGTATAAAACGTATAAAATGTATACTCTCAGGACTCACAGAACCAGAGCCGGCCTTTACCAGGAGCCCAGGGAGTCAGGTCCACATAGCACTTGGAGAACTCCGGCTGCAATTGGTCCCTGAGGCTTTGAGTCACATTCATTTACCCAGTTCCTATCTCCCACACAATAGCAACAGGAAGTGTGGAAAAGGAGTCCAGCTAGATGGGTGCTCTGGCTGTGCCCAGATGGACTGAAGCAGCCCTGAGGGCAGGCGGGTGCCCCTCAGCAACCCTCCACCTATGTCCCTGTGCCTACTGTCTTGGGTGTAGGAAGCACCTCAATAAATGTGAGTGGAAATAAACTCAGCCTGAGAGGGAAGTGGCAATATTTTGTTCTCCCACAAAAGAATCTGCAAAGAACGTGGGCTCAAGCCATTCTTTCCAACCTGCATCAGATGGTATCAAGCTCTAGGCATTTAAGCAGAGGTTTCTGATGGAGAGAATGGTCTCTTATGAGGCCTGTTTTCAGACAGTCTGATCATACCTGACATGCCCATGCCACTTTTGGGTGTATTACCAAACTTTGACAACCAGGGGTGGGTCCCCTTTATTTTATTTTTTAAAATTTAATAAATCTTTATTGTTCAGATTATTACAATTGTTCCTGCTTTTTTCCCCATAGCTCCTCTCCACCCAGTTCCCACCCCACCCTCTGCCCTTACCTCACCCCCCACTGTCCTCATCCATAGATGTACAAGTTTTGTCCAGTCTCTTCCCACACCCCCACACCCATTTCCCCCGGAGAGCTGTCAGTCCACTCCCTTTCTGTGCCCCTGATTCTATGATATTCACCAGTTTATTCTGTTCATCAGATTTTTTATTCACTTGATTTTTAGATTCACTTGTTGCTAGATATGTATTTGTTATTCATAATTTTTTATCTTTACCTTTTTATTTTTCTTCCTCTTCTTAAATAATACCTTTCAGCCAAAACCAGTTTGGCTCAGTGGATAAAGTGTCAGCCTGCGGACTGAAAGGTTCCAGGTTCGATTCCAGGCAAGGGCATGTATCTTGGTTACGGGCACATCCCCAGTAGGGGACATGCAGAAGGCGGCTGATCAATGTCTCTCTCTTATTGATATTTCTAACTCTCTATCTCTCTCCATTATTCTCTGTAAAAAATCAATAAAATATATTTTTAAAAAAGAATACTTTCAGCATTTCATATAATACTGGTTTGGTGGTGATGAACACCTTTAGCTTTTTCTTGTCTATGTAGCTCTTTATTTGACCTTCAATTCTGAATGATAGCTTTGCTGGGTAGAGTAATCTTGGTTGTAGGTTCTTGCTATTCATCACTTTGAATATTTCTTGCAACTCCTGTCTGGCCTGCATAATTTCTGTTGAGAAATCAGCTGATAATTATATGGGTGCTCCCTTGTAGGTAATTAACTGTTTTTCTCTTGTTGCTTTTAATATGCTCTCTTTGTCTTTTACTCTTGGCATTTTAATTATGATATGTCTTGGTGTGGTCCTCTTTGGATTCCTTTTGTTTGGGGTTCTCTGAGCTTCCTGGACTTGTAAGTCTATTTCTTTTACCAGGTGGGTGAAGTTTTCTGTCATTATTTCTTCAAATAGTTTTCCAGTGTCTTGCTCTCTTTCCTCTTCTGGCACTCCCATAATTCTGATTTTGGTACACTTGAAGTTGTCCCAGAGGCTCCTTATACTATTTTCATATTTTTGGATTCTTTTTGCTTTTCTGGTTGAGTGTTTTTTGCTTCTTTGTATTTCAAATGTTTGACTTGATTCTCGTGATCCTCTAGTCTGCTGTTAGATCTCTATATAATATTTTTTATTTCAGTCAGTGTATGCTTAATTTCTAGTTGGTCCTTTTTCATATCCTCAAGGGTCTCATTAAATTTATTGGCCTTTTCTAGAAAATTCTTGAAAAACCTTATAACTGTGGTTTTAAACTCTATGCTTAGTCATTGAGTTCCTCCATTTCTTTCATTTGTGACCTGTCTCTGCATTTTGGCTCCTTCCCTGAGTGATAGAGTGGCTTTGTGTGCTAGGTGTCCTATATGGCCCAATGGCTCAGCCTCCCCAGTTACCTGAGATGGACACTCTTGGTGCCCCCTTTTGTGGGCAGTGTACACAGTCTTGTTGTAGTTAAGCCTTGATTGTTGTTGATATCACTAGGAGGAATTGACCTCCAGGCCAATTGGCTGTGAGGATCAGTTGTGTCTATTCTGGGAGAACTTCTGTGCTGGAGGCACCCTTATGAGATAAGATTTGCAAAAGCCTCTGTGTTCATCTTGGATGAAGCGGAGTCTCAGGGCAGAGCAGACAGCATTGGTCTCCCATCAGCCCTGCCCTAATAGGCCCCTGTATCTCAGTGTTCTGCGGTAATTGCTGCAAGCACCTCGGAGAGAAAACTGCCCTCAACTTTGCCTGTTGCCAGACAGTCCAGTTTCTCTCCAAATGAGTCTGGGTCCCCAGAGTCTCACCCAGAACTGGAGTTCAGTGCAGTCAGGAGCTTTTGTCTCCCTCCAGCTTGAGAAAGCCAGCCATGTGCTCAGTTGCTAGTCCTCTATGCACATGTGTCTCAGTACCTTTGCCTCCTGCAGCTCCTCTGAGTCTCAGTGTGCTTTTTTCTTTCCTTCTAGTTGTACAATTTCCACTCAGCCAGCCTTCCTGTGGTTCTGAATGATGTCTGTTCTGTCTTTTAGTTGTAGTTTTGAAATTGTTGTGTGAGGCAGCAGTTTAGGTGTTTACCTCTGCCACCATCTTGGTTTCTCCCTTGGTCCCCTTTATGTTTCTTGGTTTGATTGGCATTGTAAGGTGACCAGCCAGCCACTCAGGTTTGCTGGGGACTGAGGTTTCATCAGGAAATTCCCAAGCAAACCAGATGTTGGTCACCTTCACTGGAAGACATCTGAAAAGCTCCCTGGGCTGATGCTCTGATGTACCGAGGAAGTCACTGGAGCCTGGAGGTGCCTGTGACTCCCCAAGGTCCCACTGCTGGTTAGACTGACCATATCCCCCAGGTCTCCTGACTCCTGGGTGCCATACCTGGACAATCCATGCGAACATCTGGATGGAAACTGTTGCAAAGGGTACCAGGTGACTCTCATCTTCCATTTCCCCTGTTATTACCTGCGTGGAGTTCAAGTCTAATGGAGTTCAAAAGGTGGTTTAAAAACATCTGAAAAGTCTTCTAATAGTCTATGACTAATGGACTGGACTTGGCTGTCCAATAAATTGTCTGCTCTATGGAGCAGTTACAGTGACGATTCTCAGACACCCTTATCAGCACTTGATGCTCATGTAAACCAACTCTCATTAATGACAGGCTAGAAGCAGTGACACTGTGCAGGCCTCTGCCTGCTGTCCTCATCACACTTTGAAGTCCAGCTGCTAATAGTGGTGCCGACTACTGACATAAAAACGGGTGGCAGGTTATATAGACATGGCTAATTTCAAACAATTGATGTTGGTTGTCATTCCTGCCGGGGGCTGCTTCTGCTAGTATTGGTCGTGGCAGGGAAGGCTCTGGGGGTTGCCTTATACCTCAGGGGTCTAGTGACACCCCTACCTGAGAAATTTTGATATCCTAAAGCAAAGGGTGTAAAGGGCACCTGAATTGGTCTAGAAAAGTGTTCAAATTGTTTAAAATTGTTTTTGAAACATTTAAAAACAATATTTTATTTTAAAAAATAATTAGATTTTTGGCTTTTCTTGATAAACTGGGAGACCCGTCTATAGTCTGACATGACCTCTGGCACCAATTGGCTGGCTGTGGGTAGTGACTATCCCCTCTCGAGGAGGCTCTACTCTCCCTACCACTCCCTGTCATCTTGCCCTCGAGCCACTCTATTTATTTAAGTCACAGGCCTGGCATCTGTATGAATTTGAATCTGTGAGCCTGTTTTGGAGTCTTTCATTTTATTCTTCAAACATAGTTGATAAGTGAAGAGACCAAAGTGAGTTCAACTAATTGTCAGCCTTAGAAATTTCTGAATTTGCCACCAAGATCCCCAATTGGAATTGCAAATGAGAGATGATGGGTTAAGAGGGTACAAGAAGCATAGGACGGACTCCTGACTGGAAATCAAATACCCTGAGCTCGTGCCTGGGCTCT
Organism: Lasiurus cinereus; assembly: GCA_011751065.1. Classification (NCBI taxonomy): domain Eukaryota; kingdom Metazoa; phylum Chordata; class Mammalia; order Chiroptera; family Vespertilionidae; genus Lasiurus; species Lasiurus cinereus. Next base: position 26,650,156 of record JAAGEH010000452.1, on the reverse strand, counting down.
GCTTCTGACCTAATAGATCGCATGGAGAGATTTCTGATTCATCTGACACTTGATCTCCTCACTCGTGTACGCGGTGAAGGGAGCGACCTCCTGACTCCACACAACAATCAACTCCTCCTTCTCTGACATACAGTTTGGATTTTTCTGTCCCCCGCCTCCCTCCCAGAAAGGAAATGGAAAATGATGGATGGAAAACTAACTTGAGTATTCTGGCTCTGGTGGTGTCTTGGACACAGAAGAAGCTGCCAAGCCTTTCTGGGCCTCAGCTTACAAAGCGAGAGGGTTGGGAATGGTAAACTCTGGGGTTGCTTTTCTTGCTGATTCTTGGTGGGGCTCTGAAGGCCCTGCAGATGCTGCCCCATGTCCAGGTGACAGGGCAAGTGTCCAGAGATTGTGAAATCCAGATGTGTTCCCAAAGCTTAAGGAAAAGATGGAGCTGGAATAGGAATGGGGCAGGGGAGGATAGGAAGTGGAGGGAGCTGGAATGTCCCCAGGGGGATTTAATCTTCAGCTCCTTTACCTCCTTGCTGGGTGACCTCGGGCAAGTTTTTTCGCCTTTCTGGTATCCAGTTTCTTTATCTGTCAAATGGGGGTAACAATACTACTCTTGGAAGAGTTGCTGTTGAAAGAAATATGATCACGTACAGAAAGAACTGAGCCTAGTGTCAGCACTGATAAAATAAAGCAGGTGTGGCCGTAGAAAATAGAGGTCCCTGGCCGAAGCCAAATTCTAATCCCATCCCAGAGACCCTCGTGTGCTCGGTGGTTGGGTACTAGCCAGACCAGGGAAACCCCGCACAGATCCTATGAATTATAGGCTGTTGATGGGAAAGAATCATTGCTCACACACATGTGAGCAGGAGGGAGAGCATCCAGTCCGCAGGCCATATTATGCCCATGAAATCATTTGGTCTGGCCCTGCCAAAGCATTAAAGGTGAGTTAATTAAATGTTTAACCAAATAGAGTAGGTGAATTTTTAAGCTGATAATTTTGTATGGCCCATGAATGATGTTATTAATATTCAAATGGCCCTTGGCAGAAAAAAGTTTCCCCACCCCTGGTTTAGAGCAATCTGGTCCCCTCCACTCAGTAAGAATTTTCTGTAGACCTACTATGAACCCAGCACTGAGTGGTCAGGAGACCCTGCATGGTCACAAGCCTCGGAAAATGAACTTTTATTCTGGGGACCCTCTGGATTCTTGTGCTGAGAGTGGCAGAACCTTGAGGGGAAAAGAAGAAGAAATAATAGAGAGAATGAAAGGGAGGGAGGGAGAAAGGGGGGAGAGAGGAAAGAAGGAGGGAAAAATAGGTGATTAAGTGTGAAAGTTAAGACAGTCTGCCAAGAGGAAGGACACAAGGAAAGATGTAAAGTATTTATGTTGTAGGAATTGAAAAGGAAACTTCATTTGACTTGGATTTATGTTAAAAGACCTCAACCTTTTCAGATGGAGCAAAGTCATCATTTCATTCAGAGTGGGTGCTAAATCAGTATTTGCGGATGTAGTGAGTTTCTATGAATTTTAGTGGAGCAAACAAACTTACTGCAGGACCAGCCTGCCGCTGTTGCCATATTCACCCCTCAAATGCAGTGCATCAAAGAGATGACTAGGACCAGGACTGTATTTGCTGCGTTACTAATGCAGGATGCCAAGGATACAACTGGATTCAGGTTTCTGGAAACATTTTGATAAACACACCAGAAGTGTGGGGATATAATGCAGAGATCGGAGTCATAACATACACCAAGGCGGGGGTGGAGGGAAGACAGCACTACAATCCCTGTGCAGGGAGCAGCTCTTGTTTTGAGTTTGTCATAATGGTATTTAGTGGGGAACCCATCTCTCTGGGAATAAGATATTCAAGGATCATGTGGTCTCACACCTGGCTGCACATGAGAATTACCTGGGAAGCTTTTAAAACTTTCCCTACCCGGGGTATATGCCTTGGGTATGTATCTAGGACTGTAATAATGACAATACTTAGATCGCAGTTGTTGGTTTACTGGCCAATTTCCTCTATCAGATTAGAAATCCTATCTTATCCTCAGTGTCTTGCAAGCTTACTCTAAGGTCTAGCCCTGGGGGGGGAGGGGTGGGGGACCTTTGATAATATTTATTGAATGTGTGAATGAAAGAATAACTACCTGAATGAATGACAGATCTGTTCCCAGCTAGCTCTCACCCTGGGAGACACAAGACAAGCAGAGACAGAGACACTCGCCTCGTCCTGGCTCTGCCATTTCCGGGTGGTGTGGTTTGGGAACAAGCCACTCCGTGGCTCAGGGCCCCAACCTCTCGGGGGCCCTGGGTCCGGTGAGCCCAGTTCGCTCTGGTTGCACTGGTTTCTCGGCAGCCTCCGCCGCTGCCAAAGAGAGCTCACACTCACGGGCGGAATGTGCTGGCGAGCTCCCCCGATTTTCCTTCCACTCTGACAGCAAGTGGAGCCTCCCAGGCGTGGGTGGTCCATGGCTGCCCAGCCGGCCCGGGGCTTGTGGGCCGGGACACATTCTTCAGGCCTGACCTCGGGAAGGCAATTCCTGGACCAGGAAGCGTCCTGTTCGAGGTGTCCGGCACCTTGGGAACCACATCTTTACGCAAGCGTGTCCTGGCCTGAACCGACTTTTAAGGGGTCTCTTCCCACCTTCCCCTTCCCTACCTCAAGCTGCGATAAATGTTTGGCTGTGATGTGGGGGTCAGGGCTGCAAATGCTGGACTCACTGACAGCCGGCCCCTGTTTCCACTCTGCTCTGTCTTGGAGGTCAATGGGGCTCTGTGTGCCGCTGAAAGTGCCTGGAGTGTGGGAGTGGAGAGGCCGGCTCTGGTGATTCTGGCCAGGACGGAGGGCAGAGGTGCCAGGAGTGGCTCTTTAAAGCTGGTGGTTGGCAGCCTTCAAGTACAATTTCTCCGACGTGAGAGCCTTGGAAAGGCTTCAGTAACCCTCTGACACCCTGGACTCGGAGCCCAGCTCAGCCTGAAATTGCCCGCCCATTGCAGAAGGACTTTTCCAAGCCCACAGAGCATCTTGGGTGAGTCATCCTCAGCTTGCCAGGGCCGGGCCCGGGGAGAGGGGGGGGGAAAGAGGGGTGGTAGTGGGAAGAGGGATGGGATTTCGACCCATAGAGATCTCAAACCCCTAGATGCACAGTCACACCTTTCCATTCAGAACAGCCTTGAAGCTGCCACTAATTGGATTTGAGTTTGGATTGCGACAGAGGCCACCTGGCCTGGGTTGGCAGGAGGCCTAATTTTGTGCCAGGCTAAGGCTTTGGGCACGCGAATAATCCATGGCTTTCACATCCTGAGGGTTGTGTAACGGGGAGGAGAAGGAAGCCAAGGTACCACGCTGCTGCATATCTGAGAGTCTCCGAGACACCCTCACGTCGGGTGGGGCAGAGGGAAGTGGCTGGGAGGAGGTAGCTCATCCCTCTCGGAGGAGCTGGGTGCACCTCTGCAACCCCGAATGCGTGTTTCTCTCCTACATATGCAGGAGGAAGAGGGAGAGCGGGTGCTGGGGAGGAGGGGGGAGGCAGAGCACAGAAGAATATACAACTGTAAAATGCATTTAGCATGCAACAAACGTGTGGGGTGTTTTGAGCACCTCATCTATGCGGGGAACTGTGTGAGGTCTACAGCAGAGAGGAGGAAAGCTTAGCTCCTTCCTTCCTTCAAGGTACTGAGCCGCGTTTCAGACCCAGACCTGGGTGGGAACCCTGGATCTGCCATTTACTCTCAGTGGGATCTGAGGCAAGTGGTTTGACCTCCCTGAGCCTCAGTTTCTCCCTCATGGAGCTGTTCTGAGGTCCCAAGGAGCTAATGTCTGTGAAGCCTTCAGCAGGGCCGGCACAAAGGAAGCTCTGGAGAGGTGGCAGAGACAGCAGGCGGTGGACGTGTCTGGCCAGGTGTGTACCATACAGGCACGGGGTGTGCAGCACGGGGTGAATTGCCTGTTCTGACCTTCATCGAGGCACTGCACCCCGGCATGGTGACTGTCGGTTCCCTGCGAGAGCCTCACATTATTCACTGTTCAATCCTGAGCTTCAAACAGAGAGCCAGCACGTGGTAAATCCACAGCATACTGTCCCAACCCCCCATCTGCCTCGCATGCTATATAACATACTTCTTCACACGCTTATTATCTGTCCCCCACTAGAATGTCAGCTCCGGGGTGGGGGCAGGATTTGTCTTTTCTGATCACGTACTTAGCCCCCGTGCCCAGAAATAGCCTTTGTGCACATATACCCATAGCACCTGACGCACAGTAGCTGCTCCACAAATGCCACCCGATGGATTAGCGAGTAGCTTAGCAACACTTGGTGAAAGTACTGAAGAGACGAGTTATTTGAGGCCAGATAGAGTGCATTCTCTCATCGAGGACAAGCATGCCCAGGACTCCGGCCACCAGAAGTGCCGATCCCTGTCCCCTCACTTCCAACCTGTGGGACTTTTGCAAGTTACTTACGCTCCCTAAGCCTCCGCTGGCGCAGAAGCAGGATAATGATGCCTACCTGGTGGGCTGCGGGAGGAATTAATTGGGAAGAGGGATGAACATTTCTTAGCACCCTGCTGGGCACATGGGGCATGGCAGCAATGACATAGATCATTGTCACAACCCCATTGTACACTGATGATGGGTTGTTCAGGGAAGAGCCACCTGCCTCTGCCAGAATAGCCATGTCCTGTCCACCTGATATCCCCAGTATCACGTTCCGTGTCGCTGGCTGACTGAGAAGTCGGCGTGGACGTGGCCTGTGCATCAGTGGCTGCTGCGGAACCACAGTCCGTGGTGTATTTAGTCTGCTGCTCATGCCACGAGCAATGTGGCTTCCATCACTGCTGTGCAGGGAAGCCCTCGGCGACCCACTTCCGATCCTCCACCCAGGCTGCCCACCAAATGCTGCTCCGAGCAAAATCACGTCCGTGGGAAGTGCCGTGTGCATGGAGCAAGCAGCTCTGGCTTGAATTCAAGTTCTGTGGTTCTGATTCCCGCCGCCCAGGCATGCGTTTGTATTGTGCTTACTGTGTGCACCCGGCCTGGCTCCTTCTGTCCACCGGCCTCCCGTCTAGGGTGGCCTGGAGTACCCCCGCCCTCTACCTGGCCGCATCTGGGACTCATTGGTGCCGTCACGACAGTTTGTTTATGTGTAACTTCTGGCGAAGACTTGAAAGTTGGACTACCGCTCCTTTCTCTAAACAGCCACTACTGTTATACAAAAAGCAGGCCGTCTCCCAGCGTGCGTGTTGCACCCAAACACCCATTCCCAGCGCACCTTGTGAGAGAGAAATCAAAGGGGCTTCTTTACTCCCGAGGGAGATGTGCAAAGTTCGGAATCCCCTGGGACTGGCTGCTGCACCTTGAGGAAGATGTCTGCTGAGGAGCTCCCGGGAGCCTGCGGGTTTGCTGCCAGGGACTGTCCTCCCTGGTTAGCAGTCAGCATCCTGAAACTCGGGGGGCAGGCACAGGCGGGCCCGCCGGTGGGGGGCCCAGGAACCCTGCCCCAGAGCCGAGGGTGGGCGGTTTCCTCTGCACATCCGTCCTGCGCCAGTCCCTCCTCTTTCCCCAGCTCTTTTTCCTCCTTCCTCCCAGGAAGGCGCACGGGTGGGTGGGTCCGAGAGAGAAAGTCGCCTTTGTTTCTCCTGCTCATGTTTTCATTAGAAAGGGGATTCTCCTGTGTGCATATCCCTGACCCTCGCAGCCCCGGTCATCGGGTTTCAGGACCATGATTTGGACAGCTGCACCGGCTGATGTGATCAGGTATCTGAGCAGGCCTGCGGCTCCCCAAGCTGAGGGAGGCCCCAGGGCTGCGGGGTCCCCCAGACCCCGGCCCTGGAGGTGGCCCCCCCCCCCCCCGATCAGCTGTCCATCAAAACAGGTCAGCGGCCTGTACGTGGGTGGGAGAACTTCGATGTGTCCCATAGCTTATAATTTATTTAATTGTGCCTCCAAGGGGAGAACGGGAGGGGAAGGCCGAGTGCCTGTTTGACCTCCGTTTCTTCTTCCTGGGCGGCAGCAGGGTCCCAGGGACGTCCTGTCTGACACAGTCCTTGGGACTGGGGTGGAGGACCAGTTATGGGAGGACCTCACAAATATTGTGCAGTTGTTTCCAAAACGAAGCCAGGAACCCCCTGGATGCCACCCGCTTCTTGTTGGGAAGGGGCCCAGCAGAGTCTGACACCTCTTTCTGTGCACTGCACGCATGTCCGGTGGCTGCCAAAGTGAAGTATCACAACCTGGGGTGGGGGTGCAGTTCAAACAACAGAAGTTCGGCCACTCACAGATCTGGAGGCCAGAGGTCCAAGATCAAGGTGTCGGCCGGGCCAGACTCCCTCTGCAGGCTCTGAGGCAGGATCTTGAGGCTGCTCCTCTTGCACCTTCTGGGGTCGCTGGCAATTGTTGGCATTCCTTGGCTTATGAACACGTTACTCTAATCTCAGCTTGTGTGTGTGTCTGGGTCCAAACTTCCCTCTTTATTAGGATGCCAGTCATTGGGTTAAGGCCCATCCCAATCCAGACCTCATTTTTCCTCGATATCTGCCAAGACCCTGCCTTCCAATCAGGCAGCACTCAGAGTGCTGGGGATGAGAATTTGGGCATAACATGGTGAGGGTCACAATTCAACCCAGTACAGAGCTATTCTCCACAGAGACCCATTGGCCTTGGAGGCCTCAGTTTTCTCATCTGTGAATAGGAAGAATAGTCCTACCTTCTCTGTTGGGCTGACTCGGGGACTAAATTGGCTCAGAGATGAAAAGCTCAGAGCTTAACACATAGCAACTAGGATACAGAGGGTCCTGTTCTTACCATTATCATCAGGCACAGGGTTCCATTGGAAGGCAAGAGGGTCAGGGTCAAATGCACGCCACACACTTCAGTTCTCTCTGGTCATCCTTAGAGTAAAATTCACGTAGCCCCCGAACCTCATCCTGCTCTTGGGCCCCAGCCATGGGGGTTTCTCCTCCTCCCCATGTTACTCACAGGGCTGCTGCCTTGGGACTTTGTCCCAAGCCAATCGCTGATCCACTGCCTGGAATGCTGTCCCCTGCTCTTTGATGGCTGGGCTTTATCTCACATTCTCGTCCACCCCACCTAGAGCTGGTGCCCCTGACTGGGTTATGCTCCCGCTCAGCATCTCGTCATATAGCTGCGGGGCTGTCCTTTTGCTTTCTTCACGACAGTGACATAATCCATCATTTTCCATGGCTCCATGTTTGCCTGTGCTCCTTATCTACATGCATTTGGAATGTGAACTTCACAAGGTAGGAACTGCCTGACTTGTTCTTCTCAGCGTATGTCTGGCCCCGGTGGGCACCCTGGTGTCTTGAACCCAAGTTCCTTAGAGTGGCAGACACTGTCTGGGTGGGAGCCTCCATCTGGGGACCCGTGGTAAAGAGCAGCTTTGTGGGAAAGCTTGGTTTGGCTCAACTGGCCTTATGTTCTCCTGTTCTATTTGTTTCTATTCGTGTTTATTTTGAAGGGAAAAAGAGCCCACCCACAGAAACATTGCTAGATATTACAAAGAACTTCCATATTTCTGTGACCTAGAATCACCTGTTGCCAACGCTCAGCTGTATTTGCTCTTTTGTTCCTACTCTCTCGTGATCAGCATCAGTGTGATCATTGCTTTCTTCTTTATTCTTGCTGAACTCTTTAAAAGTACTAGGTGGGACGTGTTTGTTTTTGCCCCTGAAGATCTCAGCACTGTCACCTAAGAAGAAGGACATTCTCTTACTCAACCACACTGTCACTGTGCTGTAGTGACTATTCACATTGGGGTCTCACCGTGTGTTCCAACAATGTGCTTCATGGCAACTTTACCTTCCAATCAGGCTTCGACCTGGAATCATGAATCACATCTGCTTTCATCTGGAACATTCCTCAGCCAGCCCTAGTCTCTCTTTTCATCTGCATTTTAGAAGAGTGCAGACTTAGACTTCTATGAATTGCCCCTCTATTTGAGTTTGTCTACGAGGATCCAACTGCACTTATGCATGTTTAGAAACCCAGGATTTTTAGAAATTAATTGTCCATTATAAAGAATACTTCCATTTTTAAAAATTAATAAACTTAGCAACATCGGGCCCAAATTCCACCTGGGATGTTATTCATAGTGTCTACCCCACAGCCTTCGGCTACACAGGTGTGAGCCCCACCCTCATGGGGAGAGGAAGCCACTCCTAGATTGTCATGTGATCCTGGACATGGCCTTCACCACTGTGGCCTCAGACAGGAGTAACAGAAAATGTTTGGAGAGAGAACATCTCCCAAGCATCAGAGCCCAAAAAATATTCTTTCCTTCTAAATCCATAGGAGACTATAAATAGATGCTCCGATCCTTGGTGGGACGGGTATTACAGGGAAAGACAACACCTAAGCAGAAACAGCTGGCATGTTGCACAGATTTGTGCAATAGCAGGAGAAACAGGTGACACAACGATATTGCCGAGAAGTGGCTTTGTAACTAGTCCACAAAGGGTTTATCAGTGATAAACTTGTATGCTCACAGAACTCGTATGCTCACAGGTCTTTGCAACGAGGATGTCAATCTCAAAAAGAAGCAGTCATGCCTGCTTGGGTTGCTGTAGGCCTAGGCCAGGACAAACCACCATCTCACCACGCCTTGCTAGGACCTCACATAACTACCCAATCAGATGTCATTTCCTGAGTTTAGACATGTTTATGCGCAGTGCTGATCACCCTGCAGGTGTGACTTATCTATATTTTGAATAAGTACATAAATGATTGTATAAATGCCAAGTAACTATTTTTGCTCTTCTCAATGAATTATTTGGCTTATTCTCCAAATAAGTGCTTCTTGATCTTATTAAGTGGACGTCTCCTTTTGAGAAATACATCCCATTTTAAGCTCATTCCCCTAAAGGGCTACAGAGAGTGAATTCTCATTAATCGTCATAATTCTACCTAAAAATCTCCACCAACCAAAAATATATTGTCACTCTGTATTTTCAAGTTATGTAAAAAAAAAAAAAGGAATCTTTTTTTCTATTCTACATCTCTATTGTAGAGGTTGTAATTGTCCATCCAAAGGCACCCCTTCCCATAGCATCTCTGACCTACATCCTTAGGATGGAGAACCTCTGGGAAGAGGTGGGAACTCCTGATCTCAGGCAAATCAGCATCGTAGTCACTGTTCTGGAATCTTCACCAGGAGGTTGGTCTCAAGGTCCGAAGGAGACAACTTCTCATAGGACCCAGTCCCAGTGTGTCCACTCACAGCCCTAGATGGCCCGGTGCCTCCCACCCCATGCCTTTCCCATGTGGAGGAAATGCCGTGCAAAAAGAAAACAGAAAACCAAGAGGGCCAGGCACCAAAGAAATCACGCATGTTTCTCAAAAACAAACAGCAAAGGCATTTAGGGAGAACTGAGCCGTTTATCTCCATCTCCTCATGTGTTTGTTGATAAAGATCGTACTTGGAAACTTTATTTCACAGAGATTGGGACACATTTTCCAACTAATAATGGCAGGTATTAGAAAATTGTCGGCTGATTTGGCTATGATACAACCTAAGTGGCTCTGTAACTCGTCCACAAAGACTTCCGCTGGTAATGACAACTTTGGCCAATTAAAAAAAAAAATCAAATGGAATAGCTGATTTGGATTATCCAACATAATGGTCCGATGTGCTAAACTATCTGTGAAATCTTCTAATTTTATTCAGGCATATAAAAACATTTTTATGCCTAAATGCGACCAGCGGCATAAATGTTTTCCATGAGCTTTAAGCAGGCTCTCAGCCTAGTGAAGGGAGACAGTTCACAGCATGAACTCTGGAGGAGATGCTTAGGTTCAAATCCTGCTTCTGCCACTTCCTGCCAGGGTTAACCTCAAGCCTGCTCCTCACTGTCTTAGAACAAAGGGATAATGATCATAGTTCCCACAGGGTGGGTGTGGGGCTAACTGGGTTGATGTACACAATTTCTTAGCTCAGATTCTGGCACATGGAAAGTATGCAGTGGAAGTTAGAGATGATAATGATGATGATGACGTTTCTCTTAAATGACACTGAGCCCTTTGCACCTGCAGGTGCCACGCAAATGTGACACATACATTTTTGGTTAATTCTCCCAGAATCATTAGTGTCTCTGTTGTCTGATGAGAACAGAAGAGGCTTAGGGAAGCTAAGAAACAGGCGATGATCTGAAGCCAGGCCTGCCAGATGGACTGAGGCCTCCCATTCCCAGGTTCCGGGGCTGGGGCAGAGGTTGGTAAAGATGACCAGGACATGATCTCTACCTCTAGGGGCCCATCCCTCACATCCCCACCTCCCCTGACAAGCAAAAAGGTACCATGCTGAAGTGCTCACCTCAGGGAATAGCAAGTGTCATTTGACCCTCACAGACACCCTGGCCCCTGGTTGGAACAGACACTGTCACATCCATATAATTAAGGATAAATTACCAGACTATAAGAGGATCATCTAAGTAGTCATTTGTCAGCCTCTAGGTAATTATTTCTTTCTACTTTGTTTTAACATGTTTGTCTTATTTCAGGACAATTTTGTATTTCTGAGATTATTGATGAGTGTTACTATTATTGCCAGTAAATGAGCCACAGGTGTTTTTTCGGTGAAAAAATATAGCGACAGCCCTGGCCAGTTTGGCTCAGTGGTTGGGAGTGCTCCCGTTGCCAGTTCGATTGGTTGCAGATTTGTTCCCCAGTCAAGGGAGCAGGCAAGAGACAGCTGATTGATGTTTTGCTCTGCTCTCATATCAATGTTTCTTGCGCCCTCTCCCTCTCCCATGTTTTCTGTATAAAAATTAATAAAACATCAATTTTTTGCAGGGTAGCCTATAAGAAATAAAGATGTTTATATGTCATTTTCTGCCAACATAACATTTTCCATATTGAGTGGGGTTGTATTCTTTTACAAGTTTATTCAAAAGTAAGAGAAGCTGTTTATGAGAGTGTCTGTTGGCTTTAGGAATTGTTTGCACCAGAATAAATGGAAGTTTTCATTGTTCTCCTTTAATAGAGACTATTTTGATGACAAGGGAAAGAAAGATAAATGGCCACTCAGAGAAGTTACGTGGTTCATTCAAATTCATGTAACTGGACTCCAGAGGGCCCCCACTTCAGTGCTGTGGCTAATGCTGCCCATGGAGGCATGTGCTTGGCCTGTATAGCAAGTAGAGCAAGCAGATGTGTTTGAAAGGGTGCAGTTGAAGACCTAATGTCAGGCAGAAACTGAGGGGCAGTTATTGTGTAAAAGAAAGAACACTGGCTGGAGAGCTGGGACTGAGGCCAGGGATTCTCCCACTGGTCCGTGTGTGATGCTCAAGGGCCTGAACCCTGACCACACAGCCAGACTGTGACAGGCCAGACTCACTCCAGGCCCATTTGACCCCAAAGCCCATGCTCTTAACCACTTCTCTCCACACCCTTTCCCACTGGCTGCACTTAGCCTTGGAGGAAACCAACGGCTTGAGATACCATGTCAAGCTAATGCACAGAAGCTTATTTTATGAATGATGATGGTTAGATGCTGGTGATCACCGCCGGCTCTGAGATGACTAACTCTTCATGTTTGTGTACTAACTTAGGTCTCCCCACAAATGACTAACTAGTTAATTTATCAACTAATTACCACCTCTAGTCTCATCTAAAGCTTGATTTAGTTAACTGAGGGATGCTGTTCTAAACAATGGCTCTTAGCACACTTTGCTTTGTAAGTCATTTAGTTGTCATCTTCTCACGATGCTGTTTGTTTATTCTGAGTGCTTCTAATAGGATCAAGTGGTTTTCTGTTATGTGTCTATTGATCATGTATATATCCATCCCCATCCTCCTTCTGCAAAGGATTGGCAGACACTTGTTAAGGATCACACCAGTAGGTAGAAATCCCTAGCTGCAAAGGCACCATCAGCATTAGATTGGTCCTTGTGGTTTGAGATGTCCAGGACTTACAGAGTCCAGTTGTGAAATTGGCTTTGTTTCTTCACTTGAAATGTAAGACATGCTTGTCAAATCAATGAATCACCAGAACAGGCTCTGAGAGATCTTTGGCTATTCGGAAATTTAAACCAACTTCCAAAAATAAAAAATTCTATCCCTAAAGATAATCAAAGGTAAGGGCCACATCCAAATAACTTTGAAGGCAGTTTTTCACACAGACCCTCTCTAGAAGCACATTGAAGACAGACTAGACCATTAAAGTGAGTGCTAGCTTCCTTCAGAAGGACTAATGCTTTAATAATACCAGTAGTATATATTTTAAAAAGTACTCTTTATTGAGGATGTTTATATGCAGTCCATCATGGCTTAACACATATCACCCGCAGTCCTCACAACAACATAGAGGTTAGGCGAATACAGAAGTTGGCTCCCAATCAGGCAATCGTGAAGTGCTGAAGTCTAGATCTGAACCCTGGTGGGCCAGCCTCTGAAATCTGGGCCTTATTTCATTGACACTTACATGTATTGTTTTATTTGATGCTTATCCCAGTGTTGGAGTGACAGTGGGTCAGATGGGAAGGGTGGAGAGAGCAGGACATCTGTGAGAACTTCAGGGTGGCTGGGGGAGGGAGATATGTGGGGTGGAGGTCAGGTCAAGATAAGCAGCTAGAAAGTTCTGCAGGGGCCATAGGTTCTTAATTCTGGCTACACCTTTAGAATCTCTGTGGAGAGACCCTAAGAAAAGTAAATGATAGAATTTCATCTCCAATCAATTAGATTGAAATATGTGGAGATGAAATAGGACTTCCTCAAACAAACATCAGTGTTTTTTCAGAAGTTTTCCCCAGGCTGCTAAGAGCAGCTGGACTGGGACCCACTGGGGAGGGCCTTGAAAGGCCCGCTGGCCATGATTATGAGGACTCCTAATTTGGTCTATTTTGATACACATTTTCTTTTACAACTTTACTCCTTAAGCAATTTCCTTTATGCCACATCCAGGAGCAAAGCAAAGGGCGGTGGGAGTGGTTAGGGGGAGTGCCACCCAGGGCAAGGCAGGGTGGAGGACCTTGGGGCTGAGTGACATCTGAAAATGGTCAAATTGAGAAATAGCATAAACAAACCATGAAATTTTGCTTCTTTTCGCCCGGGGGCTCTTGGTTGGCTGCCATGGAATTGTCAGTCTCTTAGAAAGTGTCTATCTGCTCGAGAAAGGCCCTGGGAACCCAAAAGGCACACACGATCCCAGCCCGGAATCATCTCGCACTAGAGCAGGCAGCACAGCACAGCCCCACTCTCAGCCCCTGTTGACCACATCCTCCCTGGGATCCCTGGACTACCCCACCCCTGAAGGCTGTGTGGGGCCCAGTGAGAGCCAAGCTCATGTTTTCATGCTTTCCTGGGACGTCACCATCACCAGCCGCTGGGAGTGGGATCCACATTTCCGTGCATTTTGTTCGTAGACTCAGAACTGGTTCGTCTTCCTGACGAACTTACCCATGACTGAGAAGAGCTTCCCCTGAAATGTGCTGTCCCCAGAGATTCAATTCCCCTGGAGAAGAGCTCCTTGCCTCTTCCCAGGAATTTCTCTTTTCTAGAAGAGCTCGCACAGCAAGCCACGGTGTTCAGTGTTCCTGCATCTCCTTTAAAAAGACTCCCTATACCTTCCTTGCTGGACTCCAGGGAAAGTAAAAATACCACCCAAATATAACTCTGCTCACTAAATACTCAGAGTAATGAACTTAGAGAAGCCCCCACATATTTCTATATTTACTGTATTAACCCCACCTTGACGTACTAAATATTAACATTCAGTGCTTATTTGATTGTAGTGAAACTAGAGCATTCATGGAATTTCGGTGTAAATATAGAGAAATAGGAAACATTGACCCCCCCAAAACGTTTCATTCTTTTTAGTCTACTAATTCCCCTCTAAGATTTTATATGAAGGAAAAGTGACATCAGAAGTTAAAAATGACATATGCACATGGATTTACTTCACTGCTAGGTTATCTGACCCCCAATACCAAGAGAATATACCTAAATGTCCAGGACAGGAGTAGCAAACTTTTTCTTTTTTTTTTCTCTATTTTTTAATCCTCACCCAAGGAGCGAGGATATTTTTTCCATTGATTTTTAGAGAGAGTGGAATGGGGGGTGGAGGGGAGAGTGGAGAGGATAGAGGAGAGAGAGATAGAAACATCATCCATGTGACAGACACCTCAATTGGTTGCCTCCCACATGTGCCCCAACCGGGGGACAGGGATCAGACCTGCAACCCAGGTATGTGCCCTTGACTTAAATTGAACCTGGGACCCTCCAGTGACTCTCTAACTGCTGTGCAAAACTTTTTCTTAAAGAGCCTGGTAGTAAACACTGCTGGCTTTGCGGGCCAAATATCTAAAGTCTCTGTCAAGACTACGCAGCTCTGCCAGGTAGCACAGAAGCAACCACAAGCAATATGTAAATGAATGAGCATGACTGTGTGCCAATAAAACTTTATTTACAAAGTCAGGCAGCAGGCAGGATTTGGCCCACAAGCCAGAGTTTGCTGATCCCTGTTCCATAATAATGAATATGGTTATCAAGTTTAAAACAATAAAAACTTAGTATTTAGCAGCTAATTTAAGATCCTATAGAAACTTGGGGAAATATAAACGATGCACTGTTAATGTAAAAAACAGAAAAGCATATGTACAATGGCAATCATAACAAGAGTGCATGCACATGGCAAGCGGCTGAAAGGCAATGCAGGTGGGAAGGAGCGGAGCTCTCAGGGGGTGGGTGTGACCTTATCATCACAGTTTGCTTGCAAAGTGGGTCACACGCCAGCCATTTTCCCTGAGACCTCGGGTAGGCAGCAGAGCAGTGTGTGAAGAAGACAGGACATGTGATGCTCTCCTGCAGCCAGCTCGCTTTGCTGTAGCAGGTTCGCCGACCGCACCCTGCGAGATAGCATCCTTCCTCATTCCATTGCTTGTGAATTTACGGAGAAGTGTTTACTCACAAGCAGAGGAACATCTATTATGGGCCAGACCCAGCACTAAGCAGTGGAGGTTCATTTACCAAGGAGACAGATGGGGTTCCTGACCTGGGGGGAGGGGGAAGGGGAGGGCAGCAGGAGTCAGCCCAGGCAAGCCCTGTGAGCCCTGGTGAGGGCGGCTCTTCACTCTCACACAATGGGAGGCTCTTGAAAGGCTGTAGGTAACAGCTGGGAATGATCTTCTTCCGGGTCTGTGCCCTGCAGAGGACCACAGACCTGGAAGGACAGGTGATGGCGATAAGCATGCTTGTGTCCCCCGGGGACAAACCAGCCCTAAATTAAGAAAGGGAAGAGCTGGGCAACCGAAGGATGGAGATGGCTGCATCTGAGCTCCTGAAATCCACAGCCCAGGCTCCGGAAGCCACGACTCACCTTCCGCAGGACCCCCTGTCCTGTGGGCTTGAGGGCAATGCTGGACAGGCCATCTACTGATCGGCAAAGCACATCAGAGCCAAGCCTGTCTCCCCAGGACCTCGGGACAGGTTCAGATTTATGTCCAAGAGCACGCACAAGGAGCCACAAGCGTAAAATTCCAGATGTTTGCCCTGCAGATGTTTCACGTGCAATTTGGGAATTTGGGAACGCTCGAAATAGCATTCGCCCATAAAATTGCCTGAAATGCAGTCCAAATGTGTCCGTAAAAAGTAACCAAATAGCTATTTATTGTTATTAGTTCAAGTTCTCTGAGCTCCTATGCAGGGCTGGGCGTTGATCTAATCGGGTGCCGGCTGCGTTTGGGGGTGACCTCGGAGGTGCTTCCCGGAGGCCTCGGGCTCTGGTTTACAGAGCGAAGCCAGCAGTCGGCAAATTCTCCCCTTGGCCCTGACATCTGACCAGGACACATGAAGAAAACCCAGGGCCTTGGTCTAAGACGTTTCCCTTGAGGTAAATTCCTAAAAACCTTGGTGAGGGGTCAAGCCTGTTCATAAATATACCAACACACACAGAACAAAAAGCAAGGTAGGAGGTAATGAAACTGCCAGTAGGCAAGGGTTGCCAGGCAACCCACCAGGGCATGCTGCCTGTACTCTATTGCGGCAAGATGCGCACCTCACATAAAGGCCACCCATTGAACCAGGCTGAAGTGTACACGTCAGTGGCATTGAGCACATTCACAGGTTGTGCAACCATCACCACCATCTGGTTCCAGAACATTTTCATGTCCTCTAAGAGAAAGCCTGTCCCCACTCACAGTCAGGCCCCTCCCGCCAGCAGTCACTAATCTCTTGTTTGTCTGTGTGGATTTGCCTGTTCTGGACACTTCCTATGAATGGAATCAGACAATATGTGGCCTTTTGTTTCCAACAAGCACATAAAAAGGCAGTCAGCATCATTAGTCACTGGGGAAAGGCAAATCGACCACAATGAGATACCACTTCACACCCCTGGGACAGCTACAATAATAATAATAATAATAATAAAAGGCAAGTCCGTGCTGGTGAGGATGTGGAGGACTGGGCCCTCCTGCACCACTGGTGGGAATGTATACGGCGTGGCCACTGCGAAAACAGGCCCTGCTTTTGAACAATAACTTATAGGTTCAGCCCCCGGGTTTCCTCAGGCTGAAAGGCTCTGTGTTGGGGTCTAATGGCCTGTGTTTGAGCCCTAGACTCTCCGTGCAGTAGCCATGTGACTATAAATTCCCCTGACCTCGCTGAGTCCTCACTCCTCATCCTTTACTTCCCAAGGTACTCTGAGACCCAAACAAGTCACAGGAGGTCAGTAGGGGCCTCTGTGCCTGGATCCTGCAGCCCTCCCCCCCCAACGCCGCCCCACCTTTCTAGAATTTATCCCCTGCTCACTCCCCTTTGGGCATACTGGCTGGCTCTCATTTCCCAGCAGGCACACTCCACCCCAGGGGCTTGGCACTTGCTGTCCTACCATCTGGAACCTGGATTTCTGCCACATCTTTTTACACTTTTATTCCAATGCCACCTTTTCAGTCACACCGGCCTGGACCATCCTATCTATATACAAGGACAGTTCCTCCCCTGCCCTTGGTTGTCTCCGTCGCACTTAAAGAATAATAATCCATTTTTATTTTTCAGGTTTCTGAAGTTGCTCCCCTCTCAATAGAATGTGACCCCGAGGGTTGTAAGGATCTGCTTACTGCGGTGTCCCCAGCACACAGTGCCCAGCACAGAGAGCTGCTCAGAAGAGGCTGTTGGATCAGTGGTGGGCATCTGGAATGGTGCACAAGTGCAGGTTGAGTTTCATTGAGCACATGGAGGTCAGGGTGATGTGGCAGGACATCCTTGTCTCCTTCTGCGCACAGCCTAGTGCACCCACATGAGCGGGGATGACACGGGCATGTGGAGGGACAAGGAGAAAGAGGGGCTCACAGTCTAAGGTAGTCTTTGTTGGCAAGAGACAGGAACCTACCAGCTCTGGCTTAAGCAAAACAAGGGGGATCTATAAAAATATGGGAATGAGCTCATCCTCTGAAGAGGTAGGAACCAGATCCTGGGCAAATACAGGGCATCTCTCGCTCTCCTTTTCTTTCTTATTTCTCTCTCCTTCCTCTCTCTAGTTGAGATCTCCCTGTGTTTTCTTTATTGATCATATGCTTTCAGTCCATTTCCTCTTGCTGCTTGGTAAATAGCCTATCTAATAAAAGAGCAATATGCAAATTGACTGTACCTCTGCTGTACCCACCAGCCAATCTGGAGCACGTATGCAGCCACAGAAAGACTATGGAGCCTTGAGTTTCCCTGGCAATGGAGGAAGCCAAGCTTTCCATCTGCCCTGGCCTGCCTTGGCCTTCTCTTAAGGCTACAAAGTTTCAATTATAGAAGATAAATAAATCCCAGGGCCTCCGCTTGGGTCACTCAGGAGCATGGCTGGCCTGCAAACCACCAAGGTGCCTCACCCAGGCCACCCCATGTCCCAAGGGAACCCCCACCCTGATCCAAGACACCCTTCAGGGCAAAACAGCTTGCCCCCACCAGTGCACTAAGCCTCTATCCTATCTAATAAAAGAGTAATATGCAAATTGACTGTCACTCCAACACACAAGATGGCTGCCCCCATGTGGTCAAAGATGACTGACCCCATGTAGACACAAGATGGCTGGTACAAGATGGCCATCAGGGGAGGGGAATTAGGAGGGACCACGTCTGCAAGGGAGAGCAGTTGTGGGCAATCAGGCCAGCAGGAGATGGCAGTTGGAAGGGACCAGGCTTGCAAGGAAGGGAAGTTGGGGGCAATCAAACCTGCAGGAGAGAGCATTTAGGGGTGGCCAGGCCAGCAGAAGAAGGAAGTTGGGGGCCACCGGGCCTGCAGGGGAGGGGAGTTAGGGGCAAATAGGCTGGCAGGGGAGCAGTAAGGCATCAATGAGGCTGGCAGGGGAGTGGTTAGGAGGTGATCAGGCTGGCAGGCAGAAGCAGTTAGGAGCAATCAGGTAGGCAGGCAGGTGAGCAGTAGGGAGCCAACAGTCCTGGATTGTGAGAGGGATGTCTGACTGTCCCTGTAAGCCCAATTCTACCTGGATCGACAGTCGGACATCCCTCAAGGGGTCCGAGATTGGAGAAGGTGTGGGCTGTCCTGAGGGACACCCACCCCAGTGCATGAATTTTGTGGACCAAGCCTCTAGTCTAAATATATAAAAGGCTAATATGCTAAGTGTCCCTCTGACCATTAGACTCTTCGCTATGACATGCACTAATCACCAGGGGACAGATGCTCAATGCAGGAGCTGTCATGATGTGCAATGGCCATTTACAAAGAAATGGCACCACATACCTGGCACTGATAAAGCAACACTCAGCTTCCCCCAAGTGGGACACAGGCCCCACCACCACCTTGGAGTGACAGCCCACCAAATTGCAGCCAATGCTGCTGAGACCCCATGGTGCAAAATGTGACCTGCAGCTAGAAATGGTCACTGTGGGTATAAGGTAATGACGTCATGTAGCATGTAGACCGACTTCCTCTCCTTGCAGTTTCTTCAGCCCAGGAACACAACTTGCTTTGTAGCCAGTGCAAACATTTTACACTTTAATCAATGTCATGAAGTGTTTTCCCATGCCTTGTCTCATTTGATGCTCACAGAAGTTCTGAAGTAGGTAGATAGGCAACTCAGTGGAATCCTATTTTCTTTTCATTAGCCAGAAAACAGAGATTTAGAAAGTTCAGGAACTTGACCTGACTGGAAAGAAGTAGGAAATAGTGGACTTTGAAAATGACTTCAAGTGTTCTCACTGTGCAGAATATAGTCAAACACTGCTGCAGTTAAATATTTCACCCTTTGTTCTCCCTGTGTGATCTACAATAATAATCTGCTTGGTGTTGATATTTATTGCTGTGTTGTTGACAACTACCTGAAAGAGAAGTTGGGCTGCTTCACTGGGCTGGAAAAAGTTTAGCTAAATCAGAAAGCAGGTCTAATTAAGCAAGTTTATTCTATATCTATAAAAGACTAAGTTGACTCACGCATGCACAATACATATAAAGCTCTTGCTGTTGCCAATCACGTGTGTGTGTTTCAGTCTGTCATTGTTGATTGTGAATTTGGTTGACACTTCTCTTCTAGAGAAAGGGCAAATAGCAATATTAAAATATTTCTTCTAATTAATTTTCTTTTAATGTGCCCGAATCTGCACCAGGCCACTAGTTTTCACAATAATGTTCATATCTAGCACAACCTGAGGTCCCAGTTGCAAATTCTCAGAGAGGGGAGCTGATTGGCCTGGCTTGAGTCAGGCTGCTCTCTTGAGCCCAACAACTGTGACCGGGGTTCACGGTGGGGTGGGGTGGGGTGGGGCACTTGAGGTGATGGGCTGGGGGGTGTGGATGTAAGAAAGGCAGCTCTGAGCAGGGAAAACTGCTCGCCACATGAAACTGCTGAGAACACTCACCCTACAGGTCACTCGTTTCTTCTCTGTTTGTCTATTAATTTGTCAGATGTTTATTGAGTTCCCACTCTGTGCCAGGCATCACTTAGGGCCAGGGTATATATCATTTAACAAAATATATGGAGAGTGCTGCCTTCAATAAACCCGCAGCCCAGTGGAGGAAAGGCCCTATAAACAAGGAAGCAGACCTGCTCATTAAAGGGGAGACGCATGGTGAGGGCAGTGGGCAGTTGTGGTTTTTGCTCAAGTGCACAGGGAAGGCCCGGCTGAGAGGGGATATTGGCAGGGACCTGGACGAAAAGGGTGAGCTGGCAGCTGTGGCCGTTGGTCCCTTATGCACAAAGGCCACATGGCAAGCAGGTCCCTGCGCTTGAGACAAGGAGGCTAGTGGGACCGGAGGCAGAGGATAGGGGGAGTGAATGGAGGATCCATGGGTCTTACACGTCATGCAAATGGCGCTGGGTTTGTCGCCTTCTGAACCTGTTGACAGGCACACTCTTTGTGCCACTCTGACACATCTCATGAGAACAATGGGACTTCTTAGGGGACCGGAGACTGAGACAAAACCTGACGTTCAGAGCCAGACGGCTTGGCTTTGAGTCCCCAGTGCCTGTGGCACATCGCACCCTCAGGTTCCCATCTGGAGGGCGGTTCTGAGAGCTTCTCGCAGCCAGGCATGGGGACCCCTGGGGACTCGACACAGGAGCCTGGGACACCCATCACCTTATCCGGGCTCACGGCCTCCCCTCTGCGCTCCACACCCGTATCTTCGGGCTGCCTGGCCCAGGGCTCCCGTCCAGAAAGGTAAGCAGCTGCGGGGAAATGGAAGGCCACAATTATGCTCCTGCTGGCGGCAGGAATGACAGGGCTCGTTTTTCAGAGATCTGCGATGACAGTCGGGCTCAGGGTCGGGGGCCACGGCCAAACTCCCCTCCCATGGCTCGCAGCCTTGTCTCCCACCACTGGGAGCTCCGGATGAAAAATGAGGGACATTCCTGGCGATGGTATGTGTGCTTGATGGAGAGACGGAGGCGGCTCCGGGCTGACTTCACGGCGGCCACACGGGTGGACGAGCTCTTGCTCACCGGCCCCTCACCCAGTGTCCCCAGAAGGAGGCAGGAATCCTTGACAGGAAAACCTGAAAGATTGGTCCCCATGGCACCATCCTGATAATCTGTTGGGGGCCCCAAGCCCCAACAAAGGCCGAAGCCCTGATAGGGGCCTCACCCCATGGGTCCCAGGGGCCCTGTCAATCAGGCCCAGGCAGGAGCGATGGGGGGCGGGTGAGGCTGCTTTAAAGAAAGCCCTGCATTGTTTTGAAAGGGTAACCCGTTCGCATCTTGAGTTTCACCGGGAAGTCTGTGTGGCCACAGAGGCCAGTTTAGCATTTGCTGGGAGCTGGGTGAGCCAGCCTGAGGAGCGTCCCTCTGGGACCTTAGGTAGAGCGGTGGCCATGCCTAGGGGGGAGGGAAAGGGCACATTTTTATCCCATATTTGGTGATGTGGTGGGCTTCAAGTTCTCCTTGCTCTCTCATTTGTCAGCATCTTAATGAGAAACCCCAAAAGGATTTAGAAATTTCCCTTTCCCAAGGACAGGAAATAAATTCGAAAGTTCTAGGGAATTAGGGGAAAACCCATTGCAGGAGGGACAGCAGTCTTTGTTGTCTGCATATATGAGTGTGTGTGTGTGTGTGTGTGTGTGTGTGTGTGTGTGTGTGAGAGAGAGAGAGAGAGAGAGAGAGAGAGAGAGAGAGAGAGAGAGAGAGAATGTCTGTGAGTGGGTGGAGAGAGCATAGAAGTGCATGGGTGAATGTGTGTGTACTGGAGAGAGGGAGGCAGGAGAGAGGGTGTGCCCTCATCCTTAGGACTGGTTTTCTGGCATTTAGACCCCTCCATTGTGGGACGGTCAACCTCTCAGAGAGGGTCTGAGCCTCCTTCGTGACAGCGATTCATTCTTTGAAGTTCTCAGCTTTGGATAAATAGTTTGTCTCCTGTGTCAGTCGTGTGGATGCGAGAGTAAGCAAACCATTTCAAGCGAGTGTAAATGCCGATTCAACAACAACCACCCCAGGAGTAAACAGATTCTCACGCGCCATCAATACCGGAATTTATTTCTTCCATATGAGATGCACATCTGGGGTTAAAAGCAGAAGACGAAGAAACGCTCAGATGCGGACGATAAAGTGGAAATGTCTGGCCGCAGAGTGAACTTACTCTTCTGTCCTTAGGAGCTTCTTGAAAACCAGAGCCCATTTATTAGTGAAATGGCCATTTATTAATGAAAAGAAAAGCCCAGCGCAGTCACAACGGGGAAATAAAAATTGTTTCAGGGCAATAAGGCCTCTTAGCAAAATTGTATGATTAATATATTTTCCCTAATAACAAGTAACTGGACATCTCTGTAAAGCAATTCCCTAAGGAACACGGGATCCAGCTTCACCTAGCCTTGGGAGACAGGACAGAAATGCTCAGAGTCTGGAATCTGCAGGTTTGAGCCTGGTCACTGACCAGCCTCTTTTACAGGCCAAGTGACCTGGGACACGTTGGTTAGTTTCCCTAACTCTCAGGTTCCTATGCTGTGAAATGGGGATTCATTCAGTCTTCCGTTCCTTTCATTCAACACATGCCGGCTGGTACCTGCTGTGCATTCCACGCCGGACTTCACGCTGTGGCTGTGAACTTGGGTAAAGCCCCCATCCTGGCTCACAGGTGACAGACACTTCCAATGAGCAGCTCGGCAGTAGAGTGAATCATGTACAGTCCTCGGAGAGATGGGCAGCAGGATAAGGCTGAGGATGCCGGGCTCGGTTGGCGAGCTTCCACGCATCCTCCTGGGGCCTTCTTTCTGGATCTGAGCATGTGCAAGGGGACCCCTCCCTCTGTTTTCTCACAGACCAGCCTGCTGTGCACGTCTTCCGCACTTAGCCTTTGTCACCCAGCAACCTCTCTTGGGGTTTGCTCTGAGGGCACATCATGCAGCACGTATTTGTCTGGCTGCGTAGTACTCCCGCGTCTGAACATGCCGCCAGTTGGGTAGCTCAGGTCCTGATGCTGGGCGTTCGGGCTGTTTTCAGTCTTTTGGTCCTAAGAACAATGCCTGAGCAGAGTTAAGTCTCTGTACAGACGCTTCAGTGGATTCACTAAGTGAATCCCTCGAAGTGAGATTGAACGGTAAAGACGCTTATGTTTGAAATGTTTGGTAAATACTGTCTCAGTGCTTTGCAAGGAGCTAACTGGATTTTCACCCTGTGGTGGCTCTGGGGAGAATTGCTCAGGTTTTCCTGCAGGAGACACCCCACCAAGGGAGAGAGGGTCGCTGGGGCTTAGCTATGGGTGCCTGGACGACCTGCCTCAGCTTTCTAGCCAAGGCCACATGCCGAGGGAGCAGCCGATGGCCACGCACAGCTAAAGCTCAGGGGCCCACCCCCTGCCAGCAGGGGAGTCTTCTGGGCCACCAGCGCCCAGGGCTGTCCTTAGGCCAGCAGAAACTTACTCAGAGCTTGGGGGCTCCCCATGTTCCCTGCCCCCCCTCTCCTTTCACAGGCTGGGTCGGAATCGGGATCAGAGAGTTCTCCCATTGGTCTGTCGCCTTCTCTCTGCACACTTGTCCCAGGCGGACTCTGACTTGGCATTGGCCTCCCTGGTGACCCCCACACACGCACCTATGAATGTGTGAGGACAGCAGCTGGCTGCATTTGGTGAGCAGGGTCCTATGGCTGCAGGTTTTCAAAACCCTCAAGCTTTACCAAATCTCTCATTTTTAAAAAATATATTTAATGATTTTTTACAGAGAGGAAGGGAGAGGGATAGAGAGTTAGAAACATCGATGAGAGAGAAACATCCCATCAGCTGCCTCCTGCATGCCCCCTATTGGGAATGCGCCCGCAACCAAGATACATGCCCTTGACCGGAATCGGACCTGGGACTTTTCAGTCTGCAGGCTGATGCTCTATCCACTGAGCCAAACCGGTTTCAGCCAAATCTCTCATTTTGCAGCTAGAAAACCGAGGCCCAGAAATGGTCAGTGACTTGCCTGAGGCTACACATAGTCAGTGGTGACAGAAGACCCACCCTCAACCTGAAGACCCCAGCTGATCTTAAACACCCCTGCCCTCTGCTGAGTGAGCCAGGTGCAGACATGCATGGCCTAAGCTCCATTCCTCCTGGTCCAAATTTTCAAAAAGTTCCCTGAAAGGAGACGGGAAACTGTGTCCAGATATTGGATGTCCTGGATACCATTCCCCCGCCCCCATCACCCCTGCAGTCATTCCTGTCTAAACACCGGGAAGGGTATCTGGAATGTTCCATGCCGAGAGCAACTGGGCTCCACCGTTCCAGCTGTGCCAGCTGCTCACGGTCAGCAAAGATCCTCAGGGTTCTGATGGCAGATGGGAAGGGTAGGGGCCAGGGAGGGAGGGAGCCAGCCCTGCCACGGGCTCTGATTATGTCCTCCCCTCCACACTTTCAGGGGCTTAAACAGCAATAGAGGAATGTGCCACTGTCAGCATAAATCACTGTAAGTGGAATTCTGCTGAAATGCGGAGAACATTGGACTGAAGGAGCCCTTTACTCAATGCTGAAGGGGTCCCTCCAAGCCGTTTTCCTGGGGGCTTCTTGCTGACTCAGCCCATGGTCGCCACCCAGCAGTGGCCATAGGGGTGGTCTCAGGCTCAGGAGCTGCCGGGCCAGGTTTGCTCTGCACAGACGCAGGTGGTGAGGCGGGCGGGCTCTGGATGAGGGGCTCTGGCTGCCCATTGAGTGGAGGAGGATGTAGAGACAGGATGGGGAGCGGCCTCGCTATGTGCACACACCTCTGTACGCTCACTGAGGGCCCGGCCAGCGTGCCTCCCTGACTGTCTGCCTCCGCCTCGGCCCAGCATGTGGGATACCCGCTCACTTGGCCTTTGCTGACTGATTGGATAAGAAAATAAAGGCAGGAAGGGTGGGCGGGAGAGAAGGAAAGTCCTCCTGCACTTTTCCTTGTTCTTGAGTTTGAGAGTGAATTGTATTAAATCACACAGATTTCAACCTCTTCCCAGCTCCCCGGGACCGTCCTCCTGGCTGGGCGAGCTCTGACCGAGCATGTCCTGGTGACAGAGGTCAGCCCTGAGGGCAGCCCGACAGAGGGCAGCCACTCTTCTGGGGGCAGTGTGGGGATGACGCATGTCCAGGTTCTGTCCTTGGCTGGACAAACACCATTTCCATCCAGTGTGCACACATCTGTGTACAGGGAGTTGAAGAGGACACACATGTGAATACGTGTGTGTTTGCATAACAGTGTTGTGTGTGTGTGTGTGTGTGTGTGTGTGGCTGTGAGCACACACAAGACTCAGGTGAGTGGCATGTGTCTGCTAGGCCTCTTTTGACTGGAGTGACAGCCTAGGGGCCAGGCCATTCCCCTGCCCTGCTCCAGGCAGGAGCTGGCACCCTGAGTGTGCCTCAGGGAACTGGCCTGTCTCCCCCTCCCCACGCCCCACTCCCACCCCCTGCACCTCAGACCCTCCCTACCTGCTCCCCAGCTTTGATGCTACTTTTCACAGAGCTGGGTCCCCTCAGCCCAACCTGGACCTGGCACCTGTGAGCAAGGAGCCACCTGGACCAGTCTATGCCACTCTTGGGAGTGTGAATGAGGGGCACATCCTGGACCAGGGTCAGAGGGGTTGAATACAGATGCCCAGCTAAAGAATACCTTATAGAATAAAAAGCTAATATGCAAATTGTCTCCTGCACCAGGAGTTTGACCGGAAGTTCAACTAAGAGTTCCACCAGGAGGTGGGGCCGGCCACCCACCCACCACAGCCCCTCCCTTCACCCTGCCACTGTTCACCCCTATGGGGCCGGCCAGCCAGACCCCACCCATGCACAAATTCATGCACTGGGCCTCTAGTATTTAATATTCCATGGAGCTGCCGACACTGGAACTTAACTCCCACTGCCTCCGCCTCAGCCCAGCATGTGGGATAACCACTCAGTGGGAGTTAAGTTCCAGTGTCGGCATGTACGCTCCAATTAAGAAAAGCGGAGAAAAAGAATCCCTGAAAGGACAGCTGGGTCAGCTGAGATAATATGCTGCACCTGAGCAGAGGCGGCAGGAGTGGCCGCCTGTGTGGAAGGCTTGTGAGCACAATGTGGGTTCAGGTTCGTGGTCTCCGTCCGCAGTGACCCACACTCGCCTCCATGCTGTGAGGAGATCGGGCGTGGGGAGGCATGGGCTCCCATTTTCTCTCCAGGCAGAAACACACTGCAGGAAGCAGTAGGCTAAGGACCAGAATTTCAAATCATGTCTCTCTGCCTCTGCGTCTCTCTCTGTCTGCCTTCGTCTCTGTCTCTCTCTCTCTCTCTCTTGTCAAACACCTAGAATTGAATTCACATGAGGTTTTGATGTCTGTGATGATGCCATCATGAAGTAATTTTGTGTTTGGAAAGTTACCTGCAGTCAGTAGAAAGCCACTACTTGGCTACAGCAGCTCTTGCCACGGTGAAATGCGGGCTTGGGGTGCCCCAAAGCTCTTGGCATTTAAAGAGAAGCCAAAAGGGCAAAATATGTAGTGATCACTTCTATTTTTAGAAAAAAATTGGCTCAAATTGAAAACAAAAAATAAAGCTTGGCTGGTGTGGCTCAGTGGTTGAGAGTCAACCTGTGACCCAGAAGGTCAGGGTTTGACTCCCGGTCAGGGCACATGCCCAGGTTATGGGCGCGATCCCCAGTGTGGGCTTGTAGGAGGCAGCCGGCCAATGACTCTCTCTCATCATTGATGTTTCTCTCTCCCTCTCCCTTCCTCTCAGAAATCACTAAAAATATATTTAAAAACAAAGCTAAAAGAAACTGAAACCAACAAGTGCATGCAACAGAAACTGATGGGTAGGCTCCAGCATTTGCCTCTGTGGGACAGGCCTCCTAGAAATAATTTGGCAAAAGCTCCTCCTTCCAGGAAGGGGCTGTGGCTCCCCAAAACCTGGGCCCAGAATCCAACCCTTCCTCCCATCTGCACCCTCCCGCTTCACGCAGAGGGTGTCAGCCTCGCGGGCTCCGGATGCATTGCTAGCCACCAGCCTGTTCGCAGCAGTGGTGCAACAAGTCGTTGGAGCCAGACCCCAGACGACCTGGGAAAGCTGCTATAATGGATGGGATGAGGGGCTCCCCTTAGTTTGGACTTGAGAAGGCCTGATGCTGGCAAACTGGGTTCCAGTTTTACAATCACCCCTTGCACTTGCTGTGCTCGTATTCTCAGCAACAGATGTCTTCTCAAAGTATGGGTGTCCCTTCTGGGTAACAAAAATGGTGCCTGGCTAAGCAGGATGTATGTGAGGCAGGGCGGGGGTTTAGGTCACACCCACATTGCACAAGCCTTTGTCGGAGCAACCATTTCAAAGGATATCAATCCTAGCACCCCAGATGGGCATGTTCATTGCAACACTATTCGTAATAGCCCCAATCTGGAAACACCCCACATGCACAGCACAGTGGGTTGATAAAGAAATACAGTGTATTTGCATAATGGAGCCCAAAACAGCAACGAGAATGAGTGACAGCATGATGAGCAAAACTTGCCAGACACACAGAGCACATACCGTCTGAGCTCAGGCAGGTGGAATCTGGAAGCAAAACCACCCTATGTTCGTCAAGGGCCTTATCTCGGGTAGGCACCAGGGCACAGCAGGGACAAAGCAGGACAGTCCCCTGCCCCAGTGGAATTGGTTCTGGGCGGCGGGAGTTGGGGGTTGGGGGGAGGAGGAGAGGTGTGGGGCGCGCAGGTAATAACTAAAGTAATAATTGCCAATGCAATGCTCCCATAGATCCAGACCACAGTGACCATGGCCTGGGTTGAGGGCGGGGCACAGATTTGCAGGTAGAGGAAGTGATGGACAGGTGAGTGGGATAAATTCTGGGACATGGCTGGTGAGAAGTCAGAAAGAGGAGTGAACTCTGGGTATGGAAAGTTCCAGCTTGGAGACGCTTAGTGAACGTTTTGGAGTCATTGAGGTGGAATAGGAGGGGTGCCACCTCTGTGGAGTAGGAAGAGTCCCAGGCACGGGACCCTAGGGAGCCCTGAGAGCACATGGTCAGGCATGGAAACATCAGTCCAGGAGGAAGGCTACAGAGGTGGGAGGAGACCGGGAGAGCATCGGTAATGAACAGTGGCACACGTGGTCCCCTTGTCCCAAGATGGGAAGCTTCATGGGGATGGGCGCTTCCATCTTGTTCACTCCCATGTCCCTAGAACTGAACTCAGATCTCTGTGTATAAGAGGTGGCAGGTGACATTTGCTAAACAAAAGAATATCAATGTGGCCGACACAGCTAATAAGGCAGTAAGGTCCTCCAAGGCCGGGGGCTGGTGAGCGAGCCAGTGGTGCCTTCGGGAAGCTGCGCTTTCCCGCTCTGCACACCAGGGACCCAGCAGCCTCCCACACACGTCCTGGTGGGAACAGAGGAGGAAAGATGTTCACAGCTCTGCCATGGTCAAGACATCCCTCCATCTCATGCAGATGTGGGCTCAGGGGCAGCAACAGGGCCTCCACCTCTGCTTTGCATGTTCTCCCCCTTTTTAAAAACCATTTTTATCTTGGCATCAAAGAGATAAAATTGGCACTTCTGTGTCAACGTAGATACAAACCCTCCCCTTAGATCTCATTTCAACCAGGCTAAATTTAAAAAAAGCAAAATGTGTCTGGCCTGATAGCTGGCTCCACGTGCAATGGAAAGAGCCAAAAATAAACACGGTGAGTTGATGACATCCGTACCATCCATGGGCAGGCTGCCCAGGCTGGGATGAGAGCGAGTGAAAGGTGCACAGCTCTGTGTAGAACCCACAGAGCGCACAATGGGTTCTACAGCTGCTGAGGGCTGGGATCCACCTGACAGTATGGTCCTCTGCTGTGGGAACTGCCCGCGGGGCGCTGTGCACTGCCGGGGACAGGGTGAGCATGATGTCAGTCGCTCAAGCCTCCCTATTTCTTGGAGAATGCCCGCCACCCACTTTTGCATGCTGGTCTGAGAATCACGGCCCATAAGCGCAGAACTGTGTTCTGCAATTTCAGTTTTTCTCTCGTTATCCATGGGAGGTGAGTCTCCCTCAGAGGCTCTGCAGGATGAAAATGGCTTTTGTCTGGATGACACAAGTCACAGCAATACTGATGACATTTGTTCACCTGATGATCAGGAAAGAGTTTGCCCTAATTTTATGGACAGAAAGTGAGGACTGGAGAACCGAAAGTGGGCCGTCTCTCCTGCATGATGGCCCCCAACTGCAGCTGGCTGGGCACAGTCTTCACGTTGCTGTAACTAACTCTCTACTTTGATTAAATTTCTTTTTTCTGGGAATCAACTTCGAATTGACATTCTCCTCTTTATCCCTGTACTCAAATTCATCATTAACAATACGATTATTTGTGTTGATTATGTAATTTTTTACTTGAAGCACATCATTGTAGGTATATACCGGTAACATGTTTCAAACATGTCATCTCTGCCCCATGGATAGTGCCTCCTGGACCACAGGGGAAGCCACGCTGCTCTGGGGGCTGCAGCCCAAGGCATCCATCACACAGACCACATGGCCTATGTTCACGTCCAACCCTTTGTAGAGCATTGGGGAAGTCAGTGACTCCCAGGTCTCAAGGTAAGTGATCCTATTCCACCTACCAATGCAATAGTTCTGTATATATTGTCAGACTTTTATTCAGAACTAGAGGCCTGATGCACAAAATTTGTGCAAGGGGCTCAGCCCTGCCACTGCAGCGGCCACCTCTGCCTTGGCCCTCACCTGCCGTGGCAGTCGCCTTGGTCCTCACAGCCCCACCTTCGTCTGGAAGGTTGTCTGGAAGTTGCCTGAAAGGATGTCTAGTCTAATTAGCATATTATACTTTTATTATTATAGATAGGATTGCCTGGAATGTTTTGAACGTTTTATCTACATACAATATACACACAGGAAAGAATACAACCCCAAACCAGTGCTCTGTATGTATGGGAGTTCCATAAGGATAGGGGTCTGCCTTGCTTGCTGCTGCATCTTCAGTGCCTAGAAAAGTGCCTGGAACATAGTAGGTCCTCAATAAATGTGAGTGGGTGGAAGTATGAAATGGGGTTTCTCCCTTCATTCTTGTGGTTTTTTTCAGTTTTCAATCTCCAGGCCACACTAGGGCCACACTAATCCTTTAACATGCAAAGTGATATGTCTCCCTCCAGCTTAGAAAGACTTAGTCACTCTTCCTGGCCATCTCAATGCTTGGAATTGTGTCCCACCCACCCAAATCCATATGTTGAAGCCCTGATCCCCAATGTGGTGGTATTTGGAGATCAGGCTTAGATGAGGTTATGAGGGTGAAGCTCCATGATGTAAATATTGTTCTTATAAGAAGAGGGAGAGACCAGAGTACTCTCTCCACCTCATGAGTACATGGGGAGTAGACAGTTGACTGAAAACCAGGGAGAGGATCTCACCAGGAACCAAGTCTTGTATTTGGCACCTTGATCTTGTATTTCAGCCTCCAGGACTGTGAGAAATACGTGTCCATTGTTTAAGCCGCCAGTCTACAGTACTTCGTTATGGCAGCTCGAGTGAAGACCCATGAGAAAATTCAACCCCTTTATCTATTAGTGGCACTTGCACCCTTCAGTCCCTTCATGCTGGGCATTTCTGCATTATCTTAGATCCTCAAAGCTCTCTTCTCTTCAGCAGTTCCATATGCTATTCCTTCTGCCTAGGATACTCTTCCTCTGCTTTTCATGTGGCCAGCTCCTTCCTGGCTCTGTTTAGCTCTCAGACTTTTTAAGTGATGCCTTTCCTGATCACCATCTTCTCCCACCACCCTTTCTCTGTGCACCACAGCACTGCTTGATTGCCCCTTCATGTCAGCCAGGATGGTCGAGTAACAAAACAACTCTGAGACCTCAGTGACTTCACACAATCAAGGTCTATTTCTCACTTGAGCTGTATGATCAAAAAAGTTCAGAAGAGTCCCCATTCCCCATCATCAATCAGGGATCCAGGCTGATGGAGGCTCCACTTTTGGACAGAGCTAGGAATAGAGAGAGTATGGAGAACTCACTGCTGCCCTACCTGCTTCTGACTCAAAGTTCCACTTGTCACTTTGCTCACAGTCCGTTGGCCAAAACTAGGTACCTTCGCCACCCTAACTGGGAGGGAGATGGAGAAACATATGAACCTCTCTTGTGTGCTCAGGAAAAGGAATTGGAATGGTCTCATTATGGATTGTTCCACATGACATGTAACTGCCTATTTATTTTATGTTTATTCCAGACCGAAGTTTCTCTGTTCCCCAGATTTCAGATGCTTCTCCCCTCCACACCCCCAGCCCTGCAATTTTACCCTTGGCTCCTAGCATAGTGCCCTCCTAGAAGGAACATAAAGGTTAGAGAAGAATCCACCTATAATGGCAATCACGTGACCCACCCAGCCTGCATCTCTGAGCAGACTGCCTGCTTTCCTACTGCAGCTCTGAGTTCTCTGATGCTCTATGATTCTGTGCCAACTGCGATGGGCCGTTTCTTCATCCATCTCCTCCCAGGTCTGCCAAGACATCAGAAAATGCTGAGCACCTATGGAAAATCCTGAACGCACTCCGTCTGTTTTGTCTGTTTTTCATTTGATGTTTGTGCTGTTTTTTTGGTACAATAAACAAGGTAAAAGCAACGAAGTAAACAGTGTGAGGTTTAAAGAGTTTTTAACAAATGAACAATGCCTAACTATGTTCTGTTTTGAGAATGTGAATCTTTAGTTTACACTGATAGTTGAAAAACACGGCATTTGGATGGCGGCCAGTTTTCCAGGGTGAATAAGCACCTCGAAAGGGACAAATATTTTTCACAGACTGTCAGCAAAATGGAGGCTCAAATATTTTAAAATAAATACATTTAAAGGGAAGAAAGAAAAAGAAGAGAAGGCAAGGAGACCCTGCTGACCTTTAGTTTCCAAATGAGTTTAAAACAAGTTTTTCTGTTTATGTTTACTGCTTCCAAAGCTTTTTAACTCTTCGGGGCTGCTGTTCTCAGAATTAGCTTTTCTATGTCACTCTTGAGATTGAACAAGGGACCTCACTCAGTAGGTCTCTATTTCCTCATCTGTAAAATTGAGATAATTATAATTCCCCATTTCCAGGCTAATTATGAGAACTAAATGATTTAATGTATTCAAAAGCTTAGACCAGAGAGTTCTGTATAAATATTACTATCACCCTGTCATCACCATCATCACTACCATCACTATCATTATCATCAATGTCAATGTCAACATCATCACCATCATCACCATCATCATCACCATCACCCCATCATCAATGTCAATGTCGTCATCATCAATACCATCATCATCATCACCACCATCACCATCGCTACCATCATCACTATTGTTGCCATCATCACCATCATTGCCACCATCATCATCATCACCACCAATCTCACCACCACCACCATCACCACCATCATCAATAGTTACAAACCTTATCTGATGGAGGCATTGAAAGTAGGTTTCAGGAAACTATTCTCTGGTTAGTATTAGATAGTGACTCTCCAATGGAGGGTAAGCTTGACTGTTGAGCATAGGCCTAAAGTATCAGCATATTGCTATTGTCCTGCCTTTCACCCCAATGAGGCACAGTACTTGATGTCTACATACCCCATACACCCATGCATTTGACTTCCTTCTGAAAATTCCCTACATTAATTCTGCTCTGCTGTGAGGATTGTGACATAAAGGCAGCTAATTGGCTGGGAAATGCTCAAGAATTCAAGCAGGCTTTCCCTTTGGTGTGCCACTGAAGATCCTGGTGTCGCCATGGGTCGCCGCCCCGCCCAGTGTTACCAGTGTTGTAAGAACAAGCCATATCCAAAGTCTTGCTTCTGCCGAGGTGTCCCTGATGCCAAGATCCACATGTTTGACCTGGGGCAGAAGAAGGTGAAAGTAGATGAGTTCCCACTCGGTGGCCAGCTCTCCTCCAAAGCCCTGGAGGCTACCCGTATTTGTGCCAACAAGTACATGGTGAAAAGTTGTGGCAAAGATGGCTTTCACATCTGAGTGCAGCTCCACCCCTTCCACGTCATCCGCATCAACAAGATGTTGTCCTGTGCTAGGGCTGACAGGCTCCAAACGGGTATGCAGGGTGCCTTTGGAAAGCCCCAAGGCACAGTGGCCAGGGGAGGTATATCCCCAGAAGGAGGTGTGCAGAAGACAGCTGGTCAATGTTTCTCTCTCATCAATGTTTCTAATTCTCTATCCCTTCCTCTCTGGAAAAAAAATCAATAATATATATTATAAATTTCCTGATGGAAGCTAAGAAAATATAGTATCATAATTCTTCTTTTTATTTATTTTTCTAAATCCTCACCCGAAGATATGTTTTTATTGACTTTGATTTTTATTTTTAAATAGAAAGTGGAAGGGAGAGAGAGAGAGAGAGAGAGAGAGAGAGAGAGAGACATGGATGTGAGAAAGAAACATCCATTGGTTGTCTTCCAAATGCTCCCTGACCCGGGACCAAACCGGGAACTTAGGTATGTGCCGTGACCTGGAATCAAACCCTCAACCATCTGGTGTACCAAACGACGCTCCAACCAAGTGAGCCACCCAGCCAGGCATTGCCAGGCTTGCAGGATGCTAACAGTGTGGACTCTAGGAGCAACATTAGAAATAGTGTCTCAGTATGTCCCAGTTGATCCCACTCAGCCCTGCTTTCTGCCTGGTTTCTCTATAGTGCCTTCTCTCTTTGCAATAATGTTACAATTTGGATACTACATTATATGATCACCTTGATTTTGAGTGCCTCCTGTGTTCTTTTTGCTTTTCTCTATTTTCTTAGCTTCCATCAGGAAATTTATAATAAAGAGAGTAAAACAATGCAAGTGGCAAAGCACCATCTCAGGTGCTACCTTCTCCAGAGAGGTTTTCCTGCTGCCCAGCATGGGTCACTCAAAGCGGGGTCTCCCCCGGCTTGAATCCCCAACCTTGTTACTTGCCCAGCACATGGCAGGAGGGCATTAAATATTGTCTCTCCAACAGGAAGTTGAACAGCCGACCCCTAGCTATGTGGGTAATGGTGGTCCTCCTAGCCACGGTGATAAAGTAAAAACACTTCTAACACAGACACAACTCACCTAGCTCTCCCTTTGGGACGCGCTCTCATTTGGTGGGGCGTGCAAAGCAAGGCTTGTTCCCATCACAGGAGAACTGTGACTAGCGTTGTCTACTTGGTGCTTGCATCTGATGAAAGAACCTTCCATGGAGAATCGGAAAGGAATTAATCCAGGAACCACGCCCAACACTGAACTGCAGTGTCTGCAACTTTCATATCCCATGGAGTTTAAATAAACCCCTGCCTGTGTTGGGAGGGATTTTTTTTCCCACCCACCTTTGAACTACCTTAAAAGAATAGAGTGCCTTCTTTGAGCAGGTTGGCCCAGTGGGAAGATTGACCTTATTTCCATTCTCCGATTGAAAGGGACAGCCTTTTCTGGGCAGGGGCGGGCTGCGACCAGATGAGAGAAGAGAGTTCACGCCGCTGCGGTGACCCACTGGAAAAGGAAGCTACTGGACATTTCCTCTCCACATTGTCTTTTTGCAAGGTTACAAGTAAGGAATATTTGTACTGGATTGTTTTCCTTCCTTGTATGCCAGCAAAAACTTGCTAAGTTCAAGAGAGATGGAGAAAAAAAAGCCCACATTATTAAATTTTAATGGACAGTCATGTTCAAACAAACCAAAGAGCCTGACAATTCACCCCCTACCCTAGTCCCACATCTGCCCTGCAGCCATAACCACCCACAATCCTAAAAGCCTGAGCACAGATGTTAGATAAGTTGATGCTTATGCTTAAAACCCTTTAATGTGCCCGGCCAGTGTAGCTCAGCAATGAAGTGTCAACACAGGAACCAATAGGCCACTGGTTCGATTCCCGGTGAGGGCACATGCCTAGGTTGTGGGCTTAATCCACACTAGGGGGCATGTAGGTGCAGCCGATCAATGATGTTTCTCATCCATGTTTCTATTTCTCTATCCTTATCCCTTCTTCTCTCTCTAAAAAATCAATGAAAATATATTTAATAAATCACCACCACAACAAAAAGCCTTTAATGCTCCCATTGCTTGGGCAGTGTGGTTCTTTACCCAGAATCACTATTGCACTTGCTGTTGCTCCTCCCTGAAATGCTCTCCCTCTCTCTTCCCTAAGGTTTGGCTTCCTAGGAATTTCTGAGATACCTTTCCTGATCCTCCCACATGATGACCTGTGTTACCACATGCCTACACCTCTTTAATCATCTTTTCTGCTTATTTACTTGTTGATTTTCCCTATTCCCCATCTGGAAAGTAAGTACCACGACAGCATGGACTCACGTTATTCATCAATGTAGCCTTATTGCTGATGAATGAAAGATAGATTATAGCTTCAAATGTTCCCATTCTTAAAGGTGTAGTGCTCATTGTTTTATAGGAGACCACCCTGGGTGGTCTCCAAGTTCCCTTCCATTTTTGTAATTCTAATACTCAAGTCAAAGGTTCATTTAAAACCACCTTTTCTCTCATTCTGACTTTAAAATATTAGATTCCAGTTTGTCTTCCTCAGTAGACCTCCCCCAGGACTCTCCCTATACCCTCCCTGATCATGCATTCGGTGCACAAATATTTATTGTTCCCCAGCCGAATGCCAGCACAGCACTTGGTGGGGAGTCGACCGTGAACAGCCTCATCTCAGACAAGCAGGCCACCCCCAAGAAGTACAGATGAAAGGAGAGAAGGAATTTCACCCATTAGGGGTCTACCCTCTCATCACCTTGTCTCCTGTTGTAGACTGAGTTAGGGTCTTCTGAGTGGTACCCAGAGCTTCTTATTGCTAATTTTCCCAAGTCATTTCCTTGAGTTTAAGACACTATCCTTCATTCCAGCTGGAACCATATAGAGCTTTGCCCAGGCCAGAAAGCTACTGTGTGGATCTGTCTACTTAAAATAGAAATCTTGCTGCTTGAATAGTCAACAACTACATCCAGTGCAAGGGCCAAGGCAATGGTTGAGTCATGTCTATCTTCAGAGGAGAGCTAAAAGGCAGGTAGGAAGTGGATGATTAGGAGGGGAGGACTCAGTTAATGAAATGAAGGAGGAAACATCCATATGACATATTTCTTCTTATGTTCACAGTCAGTTTAAACAAGGACCCTACATAGAAGTATTAGATGCTCTCAAATCAATGCCTACTGCCCTATCAGAGAGACCCATCTTCTGACTCAATACATCATATACACACTCACACACTCATACATAAAATCACACTCGTACATGCTTATACATCTATATATACTCACACACACTTTACAAGCACTCACACATTCACACACATGCACACTCACATACACTCATATATTCAAATACACACACTTTTACTAGCACTTACACTTACTTATACACATACCTGCACTCCTCACACACCATTATCACATATTTGCACCCAAACACATCCTCACGCTAATAAATACAATTCAGACACACAAACTCTTGTATACACACACACACACACACACACACACACACACACCAGCGTGCTCTCTTCAGGAGATATTATCAAGCCTAAGTCACTCCCATCTTTTTTCAATCTCTAAAAAGCTGCATTTACTAAAATAAGCAAAACATGTGAGGTATGGCATCCACCTTGTTGAAGCACTGGCTTTTATTGGTCAACCGGTAAATCAAAACACATGGAAAAGTGCTACATTTAGGAACACACTGCGACTGTATTACTCTTCATTTTATTGGTTCATCTCTAATCGGAACCAGCTGGTAATAAAGAACAGAGTTCATGGGAATCCACCCTTTGTTGAAAGCAAGGCCAGGGTGGATGCTGGAAGCTGGGGAGTACAATGAAAACAGCTGTAATTGACTTGTGAGGTCAGGCTCTGGGTAGAACTCAGGGACAGAGGTGACACTACAGCTGGTGCATAAAATGTTGGGCTCCTGGTTACCTATAAATGTGCAAAGAGGAGCCAAAAGCACCTATTTATGAGGCTCCCCCCCAGTGTCTGCCCCTGCTGACCTGTCTCACACAATTGCTATGGGCTGCTTGTTGACATTAAACCCAGTAATTATAATGATGACATCCATGATGGTGATTATGATGATGATGGCCATAGTGGTGGTGATGATTATGATGATGATGATGATGATAATGATGATGATGTAATGGTGATGATGAGGTGGTGGTGGTGGCGATATTGATATTGATGATGATTATAGTGGTCATGGTGGTGGTGAGGATGATGATGGTGGTGGTGGTGATATTGATATTGATGATGGTGGTAGTGATGGTGATGATAGTAGTGGTGATGATGGTGATGATGATGATAATAATAAGATAGTGGTGGTGGAGGTGATGGGAACCAGGATGGCAACAATCAGAGATTTCAGTATTCATAAAGCTCAAGGAACACTTCCACATCAAAGTGCTACAACATCAATGCTGTAAGAGTTGCAATCTTTACATAAACTGAATAATTTTCCTTATTTAAAATAGTTTTCCTTATTTTCCTTTTTGAAACAATTCTCCCCTCCCAAAAAAAATGAATTTTAGAAATGGAACATACACACTGGCCCCTCCAATTCTCTTTCCTGTCTCTAATCAGCTTAATGTGTCTACCCTTTGGAAAATAGTGATGCATTAAAATGGTTTGTCAGATATTTTTAGCATCTGACATTATCCTGTCTCTTCCACACTCTGCAGGGTTGTGTAATATGTTCCTTGTTTAATAAGCACATGTTCATTAATTTTACAGATAGATTTTTTTTTTTACAATTCTGCTAATATTTGGAAATCTGTGGAGGCTCCTGCCTCAGGGCTGGGACTGCCTGTCTTGACCTGAGGCCAGTGCATGTGCCACACGTCCTTCCTCCTGGAGTAACTCCTCATTAACATGGAGAGAACAGCAAGAAGAGGAAGCTTCAACTTGTATTTCCAATGAGAAGTGCATGATTTTTCCTTTATTTATTTTTATGACCACAGGGATCCGGTTCATGATGACTCACCCTGCTGGTGAAGGTGCAGCTATGGAATCAGGGTGTGCAGTGACTATAGAATGTGTTTCCTATCATATTTGGGGCCTGCTTCTATGAAGAAGAGACCTGAGGTGTTTACAAGTGAACGCAGCAGGGTGTGTGCCTGGGGGCCTGACTTGCTTTCATAGCATTTCCCTCCCTGCTTTGCTAAGGATGACAAAGTTGGAGTTTCTATACCATTAGGTGGATCTCATGGCCTTTACTGGCTCCAACTTTTATAGTGTTGAGGCCTGACATAATGATATCCTGGAAAGGGTGGTTCAGAGCTACATATGTAGCAGTATGACAGGGATGTAAAGATCTGAGATTTGGGACAACAAATACACACATGGGTGCAGACATGTTTCTGGCTGATGAATAACCACACTGCATCACAATCTACTCAGAAAGATTTTGCAAAGGGCCTGACAACTGCATAGGGTTTCCATGGTGTGTTTGATGGATCCCAAAGCTGTGAACTTGGCATGTTGAATATTCTCCAAGGGGACAAGGGCTATCTTCTCTTAATGAGCAGAACATACTGGAGAATTTCCTTCTCATTAGAAATGATGCCCAATGCCTTAGAGAACCCACACTGGAGAAAATAATTTAGAAGGAGAGTGAGTCCCCTCAAGAACTCTAATGATTAAAAACCATCCTACTCACACCTTTAATCCCACACCAAGCTGGGAGAGGTGTTCCAATATACCACTGCAAAGAATTTGGGCCCTAGTTTGGAATGAAGCTTAAGGACTAGGAGATTTTTCTTGGCTTCTCCTTCCCCCTGGCTCTTCCTCCAGATGCATCCTTTAATACCGTGGTCTCAAAGGGAATGTAGGACCATGGTCTGATTCATGATGACTCTCAGTGGGGAAGGGTGGGCTATAACGATGTTAGACACTACAAACAAGAGTCATTTCTGAATGTCAAAACGAGTTTCAATACCCAAATATCTCCCCTTCTTCCTTCCTAAGAGGATGCAGATTATATGCAAAGAAACAACATGGCTAACCAAAAGACTATTATTTTTAGCTTCCCTAAATTTAGGGGCTGATGGAGAGTATGTGTTGCTTAAGTAGCCTTCAAGCCACCTCGTGGCACTGCAACTGTTATAAAAACATCTATGGCTAAGGGTGTCAACTATGGAGTCTGGGTTCAATCCTGACATGTCCAAGCCTGTGCTCAGTTGCTTCCCTGTCTGCAAAACAGGAGTAATAATAGTTCCTCATATAGCGTGATGGGAGGGTTTAGATGATGACGAGGAGGAGGATGACGATGATCATGATAGTGGTGGTAGTGATGATGAGATATTGATGTTAATAGCACTGTAGCCATTACTAAGGATAATGAAGTAACTTAGTCTGCACTTATAAGGGTTTCCAAATGTTTCTGACAGTAAGACTAGTTCTTTTCTAGAGTATGTCTTCACCTTAAGTCCAAAAAGATGCTAAAGAGAGTCCCATTGCATGACTGGGATCAGTGTGGGTTCAGAGTGGAAATGGGCTTCAAGCAAACAAGGAGAAATCTGGTTGTTCTAGAAGGAGATATACCTGAGGGAGGCCAGTGCTCAGAACCGGGGAGCACATTCCCTCCTCTGGGGGTGCATCTTCCTCAGCACCCAGCTGGCACACAGCTGCCACCTGGCCTTTGCTTTGGCAATTCTTTCTCTTGAAATGCCTCTGTCCTCTCTGCCAAACCATGGGGGTGAACACAAGTTCAAGAGCATCAAGTTGTCTCTACTTGCCTGGGTCGCGGTTCATTTAATTCTCACAATAACTCTACCAAGGCGTGAGGACCATGACCTCCATTTTTACAGGTGAGGAAAGTGAGGATTAGAGTAGGGGATATATGCTCTGTACCTAGTGTGTGCATGGGGAGAGGCTGGGGGGAAAATAGAGGAACTTTGTCACGGAAACGTTTTCTTTCCTAAATCTGGAAATGGCTGGTCTTTGCCACAGGCACACCGTTGCTCACCCATGGAGGCTGAGGCCTGAAATCCTTTGATTAACAAACCGCTGGGAGCAATGCACAGAGCGAAGTGGATGCTCCAGGCAGCGGGTTGGAACCCCAAGAACTTTCCGCTGGCTCATCCAAAGGGGTGGCTTGGCTCGGTCTCCATCGAGAGCATCAACAGGAAATGGAGCAGGGGCCCTGCCGTTCTAGGCCGGACAGCGCCCCATTTCCCTTTGTGTCTGGCACTGTTTCACCAACGGAATAAAAATGGAACATGGGATATAATTACACTTGCCGAGTTAGCAGCTGAAAAATTCCTGTGTTTGCTGAAATGTGCACAAAGTGAAATCTCAGCTTTGCCACTGGCCCTGCCCCCACTCACAAGAGGGCGTTTTCTGATTTTTAAATGTGTGTTTATCATTAAATGTTTGTTTAGTGGAAGATTTGGGAGCTGCCTGGTCCAGATTCCCAAGTGATGGCTCCACACATGCCTGTTCATTTGTGGGGGTGGCTGTCTCCCCTGAGGAAGAGGTCCCTTCCGAGGCAGGAGGGTGTAGAGGTGACACTGGCAGGGAGACGGTGAGGGTGGGGCCCGTCCTCAGGCAGCTCACAGCCCCTGGAGGCAGCGGTGTGCCGCATACTCAGGTGGAAGGTACGAGAGGACAGCCCGCGGGATGCCACGGGGCCACGAGGCAGAAAGGATGGTTTTGGTTGGAGTTGAGGCAGGGCATGGAGACAGACTCTGAGCTGGGCTTTAAAGACTGGCACAGGACAGGCAAGAAAAGTCATTCCAGGCTGATGGGACAGCTATCTGGTGCCGAATCCTTAAGCAGCATGGAATATTCAGGAAACTCTTAGCAGATGGGTGTCACTAGAGCATGGAACAGGAGAGCAGGAGGGACGGAAGAGGAGAAAGGAGCGCTCAGTTGAGGAACATGAATGTTTAGAAGACGATTGCCTTTGGAGCATTAGATTGTAATTAATGTCCCCGACTGAGAGATGGACAATTGGCTCTCCGCCCCGCTGTGGCCACAGAGTAGAATGAATTCCCACGTCTCGGTGAGAAAGCACAGCTCTTTGCATCTGTGTTCCTTTAAAGAGCACAAACTCTCCTTCTTTCCTGTGAGCTTTCAGTGCCAGGATTCCTGCTAGAGCCCCAGTGTCCTTCTCCTTACAGGAATGCATTAGAGACAGGGTGGCAGAGGGGACTGCTTGCTGGGAGACTTGGTTCCTGTTCCCGTTCCTGCCAGTCATTCCTGGGTCCCTCCTCACAGCTGCATCTATAAAGTGGAGTCGGGCATCTGTAAACCGAGGACCATTCTAGCTCCTCAGAAACGGAACCGCTGTGCCCTTCTTCTTTTGCCAGAGAAGGAAAGCCTGAAGGTTTCCCACGCTGCTCTCGGAATGCCTGGCTTCCCCTTGGCATGCTCTCCCCAAGTCCAGACCCACAGAATCCCCATCCCTGCACATGCACATCCTAGGATGAGCCTGGAATGCCACAGAGCGAAGCGCTGGCCACGCCCCTCAGGGCGAATTCCGTCTGTCACCTCCACAGACTCCAGCTAAGAGAGCTCCCGGGTCACCAATCCCTGAAGAGAGGGCGGTTTATTCACCACTGTTTCAGAATTTAAAACCAGCGCCCGCTCTTGTATTCAGTGAGTCTGATGGGAAAAGTGAAACATAAAAGAAGGAACTTGGACACCTTTGTGTGGGGACTCTCGGGAGGCTGGCTTCACTCCTGGAGCCCTAGTTGCCAGAGCGGAGTTGCTGGGGTGGGGTGCTGGGCAGTGCTACCACCTTCCAGGTGGGAGGCACAGGAAGGAATGAGGTGGGAGATGGGTGTGCGGGTGATCAGTACAGAAATGGGGGTCATGGTTTTGACTAAATTTCGGATGACCGTTTAATGTATTGTCTAGAGTGAAAAAAGGGGGGAAACTACGTGTAATTCTGCTGGGACATGTATGTAAACCAGAGCTGTGCAGGGCCAGCAAGGAGGTATGGCCAGCTAGTCGATGAGACAGAATTGAAGGCACTGGGGATGTATAGGCAGAGAAAAGGTGAATTTAGGAAGATATAAAAACCTGTATTGTTTGGAGTCAGAATTCCTGATAAGAAATCTTCGCTATATCTCTAACCAGCTGTGTGATCTTAGACAAGAGCCTTACCTTCTCTGGGCCTCAGTTTCCTCATTGGAATAGGGGGTGACCATACCTGCCGCACTGGATCTCTGTGAGGATGAGAGGACATAGTATACAAGGAGCACTTAGAGTCTGGTGTGTTTCAGTGCTCAATACGTATTGGTGGCCGTATCTGTAATGGTGTTCGTGCAGAGTGGCCCTGGGACGTGGTATGGCTGACCAGACCCTTCCCCAGTCAGGG
This sequence comes from Lasiurus cinereus, assembly GCA_011751065.1. Taxonomy (NCBI): domain Eukaryota; kingdom Metazoa; phylum Chordata; class Mammalia; order Chiroptera; family Vespertilionidae; genus Lasiurus; species Lasiurus cinereus. Next base: position 26,607,986 of record JAAGEH010000452.1, on the reverse strand, counting down.
AGGCATGAGGCTCGGAACACAAGTCCCAGCAGATTCTGGGACATGTCCTGAAATGAGGACTTGACTTCTACAGGCCAACACGTGCCAGGGGCTCAGAGAAATGTGATCTGAAACTTCCAGGGCATGCCTGCTCACCAACTCACCGTTTTCAAAGGCCAATCTCTGGGGCTCTTCTCGCTCCTTAGTGAAACGGAACACTGTGTCAGGACTTGAGTGTAGAGGGGAGAGGAGCCAGGAGCCAGCCAGGCGGAGGGGGCCAGGGGCTTCGGCAGAGTCAGCAACAAAGAGCCCAGTGACCCAGCGAAGCCTGCAGCAGCCCAGACATGAAAGGAATATGCTGGAAAAATTAACTCAGTGTTTGCTTTGGGAACCAGTCTGACGGCTCTTAATCCAGTGGGCGTGTGTGTATTGCAACTCACGGGATGTCCCAGATCCCCGGCAAAGTCACAAAGAGCCGTTTGTGAGGTTTCCATCCCCACTGTGGAGGGTGCCTGCTACCTGGACCTCACCCGCGGCCACCAAGCAGTGGCCCTGCCTTCCGGGGAGCTTCCAGCCTTCTCCTAGCGGCCTGCTCAGAACAGGCTATTTGTTGACTTTTCCTCCTCTTCGCACCCTTGATGTTCCCACTTTAGAAAGATGAACGGCCCTAAGAAGTCGCCAAGCCTCAAAGCTGAGAATGCATGGAGGGTCTGTTTCTTAAAAGTGCATCTGTTAGATGGAGCAGATGAGAGAAAGGCTGCCCTAGGCCCCTGGAAGGAGGCATGGGGCAAGGAGGGCAGGCATCACTTGACAGGGTAAGACACGGAGGCAGTGACCTTCTCCTCGGTGTGCAGACATTTCTTGTACCACAATTTGATTAGATGCGCTTGAAAAAAAAAATCATGTTTTAAATTCCTTTCCTCTTAACTAGACCAGCCCCAGGGAAAGGGATTTCATGGCCAAAATTCATAGACAAACAAAAGAAGTGACTCCTTAGAATGTTGAGCTTCCAATCCTAAGGGCTTCAAGTCCTGCCATTGAAGGGAAGGTGGATGGCTTTCCAGGGGACCCCGGACCACATGTGTTTTTCTCTTTCCCTACTGAATTTAGAAGTCGGCCCACGGACACACTGTCTATGAAGCCATCACCTGTGCGGTCCAGTCTCAGTGCAATGCAGTCATCAGAGAAGCTGAGTCCAGCCACCAGGGCAGATTTAAAAATAACCCAAGTCGCTAACGTGCATCCGTCAACCAACATGAAGGGCGTGCATGGGCCAAAGCAAGCTATTTTTAAAATGTCCTTTTGCTATCCCATCCATCCCCCTCACACATGGCAGCTGCTCCCCTGCCTGCCTCCGAAAACAGAAACAAGACCTGCCTCTCTTTTCCTTTTGTGTCCAAAATGCCAGTCTGGGAAGTCAAGACTCTTCTGAGGGGGTAAGACCAGCGGAATGCAGTACCCTTCTCATGGGGGACGGGGAGGAGGAGGAGGTCACCAGTGAGTACTCACTGTCCTGTATGATGTATCTGTCACTCTTTCTGAAAAGAGGGTGTGGGTGAGACACCTGTGCAGTCTCCCCTTTTCCTAGACCTCAGTCTCTAGACGACACTACCCTACAAAACCACCGTCAATGGCTGAACCTCAGCCCAACTCCTCAATCTAATATTCATATTATAAGCCTTTGGTCTCTCCCTACAGCCAAGCAAGACATCCCCTGATCCCCACTCTTGTTCACAGGTCCCCACTTCCCCCAGAATACTCCTTTCATTCTTATTAAGCACGTGTGTGCTCAGGGTCAAGCTCTTCCATCCTACTCAGAACCCTGGGCATTGATGATATCATGGAGCCAAACCAGTCATGGACTTCCTTTATGTGAGGAAGGAAGAAGCTCTCCATTATCTAAGCCTCTTGCATTTAGGTCTCTATTCCAGCAGCTGAGTGCAGTGATTGTTGCTTTAATATAAAAATGACATTTGCAACAATGCACCATGGAATAAACTGGTGCTCTGGAAACAAGTGCATTCGCTCTTCCAGGCATCCTGTCCCCAACCCACCATGTCTCTCCCGGCCTTTATGGCCCCATGAGAAGCTAGGTGGGGGGCACCGTGGCACGCCCATCTGCAGTCCCAGCCCCTGCTCTACTATCGGCACACACTTCCTTCCTTTTTTCCTTCATTCCTTCCTTTCTTTCTTTTTTGTAATCATCACTGGAGAATATGTTTTTATTGATTTTTAGGGAGAGAAGAAGGGGGAGAGAGAAACATCGATCAGTTGCCTCCCATAAGTACCTCGACCAGAGATCGAGCCCACAACTAAGGCATGTGCTCTGACCAGGAATTTAACCCAAAACCTTTTGATGTATGGGGCGATGCTCCAATCAACTAAGCTACTTGGCCAGGGCTCATTGGCTCTTTCGATGGGGTGAACATCCTGGAGCACCTCCCAGAACTCCAGACCCAAATTTGAGTGGTTCCTGGTCAAGCTGATGGTAGTCAGCATGGTGTGGGGGATGAAGCCCTGGCAGGGACTTGGGTCCTTATGGGTAATTAGCCACTGATGGGACACATGGCTTTGCATACAGTCTCAGACCTCTTGGTCACTCTTGACTTTCTTCATGCGTGGAGGGGGTTGAAGCAAATGTGACTGCCTGAGACCCAATTCATAACAACTTGTGAAGTCATGACAAATCGGGGGCCTTCTGGTCAGAGAGAGTTGAACTCAACTCGTGACAGCTTTATACACACGCTGTTTGAGCTTGGGAGAGCCACTTCTTTAGCTTCTGTGAGCCTAGTGTTTCTCACTAGCACTGCATCCATGAACTAGGAATCACCCACCTCAGACCGTGGTGGACTGTGCCACAAAGCAGGGCTTAAACAGTGAGAATGCATTGTCTCACAACTCTGGAGGCCAGAAATCTGGGTTCCGGCATGGGCAGGCTGGCTCCTTGTGAGGGCTGTGAGGAGGGTCTGTCTTGGGCCTTCTCCTGGACCCTGGTGGCCTCCAGCATGTCCTGGCTGTAGGTGGCATTTAACCCAGGTCTCCACATTGTCTTCCCTATGTGTCTGCCTTCATGTGCCAGCTCCCCCTTTCCATAAGGATATACTGGATTGGGATCCTCCCTAACAACGTCATCTTAACTTGGTCATCTGCCAACATCTGTTTCCAAATAAGGTCATATTCACACATTCTGGGGGTGGGGGCTCCGACATCTTGGGGAGACACAGTTCACCCTATAACTGCAATGGAGAGAAAAGTCATGTAGAGAAGTCCTTTGCTGTAGGGTCTGCCAGTGCTCACCACTGGGCAATGCCTCTATTGCTGTTACTGTTTCATGAACCCCTAGATCCAGCTCCACCAGGTGTCCGTGAACAAGAGCAAGAAGGACGGCACCTGTTCCGCTGATTCAGCTCCAGACTTGCTCAGCCGAGTAGAGGCAAGCGCCATCCATTTGTCAAGACTTCCTTTGACCTAAACTGGCTGATGGGGAGCCCCAGCTGGCCTCCTTGTGGCCACTGACTGGGCAGATAGATAGACAGACCCAGCCAAGGAGTCAAAAGTATCAAATCTCCCCAAATTCCTCCAGCCTTGAGATTGGATTTTACCATGGAATGAAATCCATGCAAAGGCATCTTCATTTTCCATAGAACTTGCCAGCAGCAGAGAGGCAAGGCAGAAAGAGTGGCTAAAAATTCCAGCCTCAGCCCAGTTTTGCCTTCTTTTCCCTCATCTTTTCTCTCATTCCTCTCCTCCTGACTGGGGAATGAATGAAAACATGCACTGCTTTTAACTATGTTCCCTAATCTGAGGTTAGGAGCTACCTGGGAGGTGGCTCAGGGTTCCTGGGTGGTGAATAGGCAGGTAGCTATTTGGAAGCCAGTAGAGAGGTAAGTCGTTGTCCTTTGGGGAGCAAGTGGAGAGGGGCCCCAGTATACAACCTGGTTCCTATTACATTTCTCTGAGCTTCTCCCATGTCCTTAAAAACTAAATCATCTTTCAGTAAAACAATCTCCAAATAGCTGAGCAGTGACTTGAAAAATTAACACTAATAGGAAATGGGAAACATCCGCCTCTGAGTAATTGTGTTTTTTTTTTCATATATGAGTTGAATCTGTATTAAATTCCTTCCCCCAAATTATAAATAGAACCCAATGTGATTTTCAGTTGGGTTTTCTTTTTTTTTTTTAATGGGATTTTTCACTTTCAGAAGAAACAATTGCCAAAGACAAGTGATTTTTTGATAGACCACCTGCTTTCTCGCCAAATACAGCCACAATGTACTGACCTCTGCCTGACACACGGGGATCTTGTCTTCCTTAGAGAAAGATGCTCAGAAGCAGGAATAGGAAGATGCTTTGCCAGCCCTGGATCCACACAGCTTGCCAGGCAACTGTCGAGAGACCGGTCTTTGCTCATCTGGTGTTGACTCTCTAAGTCGGGAGCTCCATTGCTTTGACACTGAGTCTGAATACTGCAAGATATGCGGAGAGGAATGAAAATGCTGGTCTCAGAAGCCTGGGTGGAAAGGCAGAGATGAGAGGAGGACAGAGGAGGTACCTTAGCTGGAGGAGACACCAGGAGGCTCTGCAAAATGCCAGCAAAATAGACATGTGATTCGTGATAGCAATTCCAACATCCAAAAAGGCAAAAACATCAATTGGAGACAAAATCTGCCCTGACTGTGCATGTGGCTGGCTGTCTTTTATCTCTGTGTGTGCCGCTTAATTGAAGTCTCAGACCTTCACAGCAGAACTGTTTGAAGATGAAGAGTTGCTCTGAATCTGCTGGGAAAATTGCATGACATAGAGTTTGTGCACCATATCACCTCTCTAAAAGGCACAAAAGTTCTGAATTCTATATACATCTGGCCCCAATGATCTCAAACAAGGGACGAGGGACCTAAACAGTCTCGCTTATGATTGTCACTGGCAAGCAGGGGTTCCCAGGCTATGTATAAGAGATGGCAAACTGGCGGCCTGCGGGAAGACCTGACGATATATTTAATGACCACCATGCTTTAAACATTCAACTTTTTTGTGCCATTGGTTGGGAGCAAGGTCACTGCTAAAAAATCCCATACTGTTTCTTTCCTTTGGACCACCTGACTGCCCCTATGGCATTTGAGCTGACCACCTGCCAAATGATCACCCTCATGAAACAGTGTCCTTGTAAGAAAAGAATCGATGACTGAAACAGGCTCCCCAGATTGCTAGTCCTGCATTCATTCATTCATTCACTTATTCATGAATGCATTCACTCAACAAGAAATGGTAGAGCCAGGCTTACTCATAATATTTGTCATTGAACAGCAATATTTAAGTGTTAAATAGTAGCATATAGTCAGCATTCTCCAGAGAAACAGAACTAATATATATACATTTAATATATTACCTATTTATTAATTATAGGAATTGGCTCACACAGTTATAGAGGCCAAGAAGTCCTATAACTTGCCATCTGCAAGCTGTAGAACCGGGAAAGCTGGTGGTATAATTCAGTCCAAAGGCCTGCGAGTCCAGGGGCCAGTGGTATAACTCCTGAAAAGGAGTGAAAGCTGGAAAACTAGGAATGCTGATGTCCAAAGGCAGGAGAAAATGTAAGTCCCAGCTTAAGCAGAGAGAATGAGTTCCCGCTTCCTCTCTCTGTCTTTTCCATCTGGGTCCTCAGTGGATTGGATGAGGAGCACCCACATTGGGGAGGGCCACCTGCTTCACTCAATGCACAGGTTCAATGCTAATCTGGCACAGAAACATCCTCCCAGGCACACTAATAAATATTATTTTATCAGCTATCTGGGTACCCCTTAGCCTAGTCAAGCTGACACTAACGTAACCATTACAGGGCTAACATCCAAGTGTGTCTAAAGGCTCCAAAGCTCTGTGCTTGGACTGCTCAGTTTTGTTCTTTAACTGGCATTTACTGAGCACTTCTGGTAGCTGCAGTTTGCCATTAGTTATTAGACCCATTTTACAGATGGATAGCTGAGGCTCAAAAATGTCTCATCACTTGTCCTTTCTACAGCCAAAAGGGACAAAATTTAGTTTCCAATACGGCCATCTGTCCAGGCTCCTTCAGAGCATGGTGAGGAATAATGCTCAAGGAAGTCACTCTTTGATCAATGCCCTCCTTTAAGAACTCCTGGTGGTATACGTGTCAGCTGTACTTACAACACTTGCAGTTTGAGCTGGATGACAGAAAAGAATTAGCTTTGATCAGACCTTTCTGTTCTCGTGGAGCTTAAAATCCACTGTGGTGAACCAGACATTAAAGAAGCAACTGAAGAAATAAAGGAGCTCATTTCAGATGGCAGGAAGTGCTGTGTGGGAACGGTCTACTGGAAATGACGGAGGTAACAGGGCTCCTGTAAATCACGAGGCTCAGGGAGGCCCTGCGAAGGTAACAGCTAACTGGAAAGGTGAGTAGAATCAGGTGAGAGACTCCTGCTGTGCAGAGTGGACTGCACATGCAAAGACCCAAAGCCAAGGTCTTTTATCCAATTGGACACTGATATTTAATCTTTCTGCTAGCATCTCTGAAGCAGTTAAGACAGATATTATCACCAGAACCCCATCTACCCCTCTCATAACATTATGGAATGGAAATTGACAGGAGACATTCCAGGAAGTTTCCATGAGAGCCCAAAGTATTGGAATGAAGATGTGAGTGAGACCTGTGTTCCAGGCCTCATTTTGTCTCTTACTCACTAACTTGACTTTTGGACAAGTCCCTTACTTGTTTGGAGTCTGTTTTCTCTCCTATAAAATAGACAACTGACATCTACCTGAGTTTTTGGAAGAATTTTGTGAAATGATGGAAAATAAAGACCTTCATAAGCCATAACACACAGGATGAAATGTACTCGTAATATTACTGCTGTTGTTTTTGTTATAGATAATGGGACCCCAAGGTGATACCTTAAAATGTGAAAACAATGATGACAGGGAAATCTCAAAATAGCCTTGGAACTGCAGCAGTAGGAGCAGAAGGAACAATCAGAATGCCTATAATGTGTCAGCTTCAAGATTCTGAAAGTTTCTGTGAAAAAGCAGATTTTTAATCAATGCTTTACCCCCAGATTTCATAGTGATTTGGGGAAAGATGTGTAGACTCATGGGTTTTATTGGTTTTCCCTTGGCATATTGTTATCAGATTGGGTCTGCTTAGGGCCTATGGTAGTGTGTAGGTTCTTAACTTTGTGAGGAAAGATTTCACAACATAAGTCCAGGTGATTTTAAGAGAAGTTTATTAAAGCAAGGGACCATGAAAAGAAGGAAGGGCTTACGGAAGAAGTAATATGAGAAAGTCAGAATAAAAGGAAACCTTGGAGATAGGTTGAGGGTTTGGGGTAAGCCCAGGACGAGCTACCACTGGCTGCTGCTCCCCTGGTTGCAAGTCTTGTGGGGTCCCTAGAGTTTGGGAGAAAAAGAGCAGAGATAAAGGCATATGCATGCTCTACCCAGAGTGCACCACGGGTCCTTTGCCTTGAGGCTTTTATCTTTCTTTGGCCAGAGGGAATCCTAGGGGAGTTCTCAGGAGAATGTCTTAACAGAATATTCATTTGCTTTCCAGTGTGTCCGTCAATATGTGAATTCATTAAAAAAGTGTGTAAAGGGGTCAGGGTGATTATCCGGTTAGTTTTATAAAGAATGCATTGAAGAGGGACTGGGACCAAGGCCAGTCTGGCTGGGATGGTCTAGAATGTGTAAACCACTTGCTCCTAAGTGTCCTCGGTTAGGGAAGATAAAACCTGTGATTCATGAGCTGGCTGTAAATTGCTCAAATTGTTTAGCTTTGTTTAGTTATTTTGTCTCAGTTTCCCTTATTATCCTGTCTCAACATGAAAAGCATTTGGAGTAAAATCATTCTACTGATCCTGGCCAGCTATGATATCAGGGGGCCTGCAGCTCGGGGTTTGCCCAGCTGTACCCTCTTCCTGTTCCTGCTGTCCCTGGTGAGCCCTCACTCTGGCTCTAAAGCACCACACTGACCTTCTTCCTGAGAACTAACTTATGAGGCCGAGCCCTTGTCACCGCTATGGACAGAAACTCGGGCCAGCCACGTTCGTCCCCACCCTGGGCAGCGGGCACGGTGAATGCACATGTTATAAGTGAGACTCTTCCTTGTATGAAGGTTGCCAGAGCTCCGTAAATGCAGCTCCTTCTTTCCTGACCTTCTGCCCTTCTTCAAACGAGCTTTTAAACCTTTAAAGAACATGCGGTTTCACTTTCAACTGTATCCGAGCTTAGAGCATGTTATTTTGGCTGGAGGACAGAGCGCTGGGTGGGAGGCGTTGATTTCATAGATCTGAGCCCAGTAATATTAATGAGTGCACCCTTGCAAAGGCCCCCAGAGCCGCCAACCCACCCTGGAGGCATATTAGTTCAGCTGGAGTCCGCCTGCCAGGCTCTGAGCTTGGAGCACAGCAGTCTTGACTATTTGCATATCAGTCTTACCCCAAATGACCTCCCTTTGGCCTGAAATCTCTAAAGTGTATTCCTGGCCCCCTGAAACTGGCAGATTCAGGTTTCCCCGTCTCAAGCCTTACACAGTTTGGAGGTCCTTGTTTAAGGAAAATAATTCAAAATTACAACTATAAATGTAGATACAAAAGTGAATATTCAGAAAACATTATCACAACAAATTGGAGATTTTAAACACTGACAAATGCGACAGACATCACTAAGCCCACAAAATAACATGGTAGTTTTACTAATTAGCAGTCTGGCACGCATCTCTAATACATTTTTTCCTGCCTCTTTTGGGGCTGCATATTCTTTGATCTCCTTTTCATATGACAGCGATTAGGTAACATCAATTTCTATAGAGAGAATAGAAAGGTATTTCTTTTGGCATATATGGTTACAATTTGGGGTTTTTGTGTTAGTTGCTCAGAAAAAGTCTTTTAATTTCAGAATGAGGTAATTATAGTTTCTACCTGGCCCATACACCCAGCTGCAACTGTTGTGAAAAATTTTAAGACTGTTGTTAAATTTGGAAAAGCTTCTATTAAATTTCTCTCATACATGAGCTGTAAGATTTCAGGTCATTTCAAGTTTTCTTGTGTAATTAGTATGATTAAATGCTCTTTGAAGTGACAATACTTAGTTTGTCATCACCAATTTTATTTGTGATTTTACATTATCATTATTTTTTCTTCTTTTATATTATCATTCTTGATGTCAGTTATTTCATGTCAAACCACTATGAAATTGAACTATTTTAAAAATATTTTTATGAATTTTTAGAAGCAGTGGAAGGGTGAGGGGTAGAAACATCAGTGAGACAGAAAGATCATTGATCAGTTGCCTTCTGCACACCCCACACTGGGATCGAGCCTGCAATCCAGGCATGTGCCCTGACCAGGAATCAAACAAGTGACCTCTTGGTTCCTGGGTCGATGCTCAATCACTGAGCCACATCAGCTGGGCTTTTTGCTATATATTTGTATAATTTTTGCTATATATTTATATAATTCCCTTCTCATCCTGCCATCAGATGGCATCAACCCTTCTCAGTGCCGAGCCCACCATCCAGGGGACTAGCACTCCTAGAGTTGTGCAGTGCCCAGTCTGCACAACCAGCATGGCACCCAGCCACCTCTCTTCCCAATCCATCTCCCCCAACTGTGGCCAGAGTCCTTCTGAAATGGAAACCCACCCACACTACTTCACAGTTAATTAAAAGCAAACAAACAAACTAGACAAACCTACCATGAAGCCTAAACTTTGCAACAGGGACTCCAGGCCCTTACCTACCTGTCCAGCTGTCCAGACTCATCTCTCACAACCCACTAAGCTCATACTCAAAGAGGTAGAGCTCCTCATAGCTCCAAACCTTCCACTCCACCTGGAATACTCTTCCACATCTTTTCATCTGTCTGTGTGTTCATCACCTCCTCCAGGTAGCCTCCCTTGATCTGCCATCCTGCCCCTCTCCCCATACACACACACACTTGCTTGGCAATCCCTTTTATGGGCTTCCACTGGATCCTGGACTTCCATGAGAGAAGTCTTACCAAACTGTTTTGTCATTTGATTCCTTTGGGCCTCTCCCATTCTCCTCCTGGGAGAAGCTCTGGAGGAGAGAGAGAGAGAGAGAGAGAGAGAGAGAGAGAGAGAGAGAGAGAGAGAGAGAGAG
>JAAGEH010000452.1:26582287-26594420 GCA_011751065.1 Lasiurus cinereus | reverse complement strand
ATATATATATATATATTTTTTTTTTTTTAAAAAAGCAAAAATCTCACAATCAAAGGTGAAGAATGTGCACTGATCAATGGAGACAGTGCCAGCATCCACTGGCACCATTTTCTGCGTACCTCCCAGTCCTCCTGTCAGCTGGCTCCACCCAGTTTTTCTCGCCTCAGAAAGTGGCTCTCCAGCCTGCAGATTTTAGGTGGGCAGGTTGCCATCCCAAACAAAACCTCCTGCCATACTTCTTAAACACTGAACAGGGCGCTGCAAGTATTTTATGGGTTGGTTGTGATGAATGAGTTTGTTCTTGGGGTCCCTTGCCTTCACCGATGCCACTGTCATTGTCCTGGTCAGCCTGCTGCCCAAACTGCACATCAGAGCATGAGCATATGGTCAGTGCTTAGTGAGAGTTTGTTTTTTACCCAAAGGAAACTTCTTATCACAAAAGCACAAGATTAAGATGGATCTTCAAGGTCACCTACCCTCCTGGGTAACATCTTGGGAAAGTATTTGCCTAAAATATCTCTAGTAATGGAGTCCGACTTCTGAAGGCATCTCCAACCTCAAGGAAATCTGTTTCTTTATATTCGGCTAGAATTTACCAAACTTTAATTTCCCTCATTGCTTCTACCCATACACTCAGAGGAGCATGAATCCTCAATGACCCTCTCTGTTTTATAGGTGAGGACGCTGAGGCATTGAATGTGAGTTTGAGATAAAGCTGGGTGAGTGAGCGCAGAATTACAGAGCATGGGTTTAAAACCACACCCGACCTATTCCCAGATTTCCTGGCCATAGCAGAGGAGGGTCTTGGTGCAAGCTCTCACACACACATACCCACTGTACCCCACTGCGGTCTGTCACAGGGTCAGGTCTGGGGCTACAGAGGTGGGAGACATAGGCCCTACCCCCCACAGGGTCCCCAGCCTGGTTAGGGGAGTGAATTGGTGTAGAAGGTGAGCAGGGCACTTGAACACAGAGAAAGTGAATATAATCTGGTGTGGGAGCATCTGGAGGACTTCCTGGAGTCAGTGATAATCACTGTCTTCCACTCCCTTGATATATGTATGACTCATGCTCTGTGCTTCCAACCAAGGGCACAAAAAGGTGCCCTGAAATAGCACCCTCAGGGGTAAGAGATGCTCTTACCCTAGATAGTGGTCAAGGTTGCACAACTCTGGGAATATACTGAAACTCATTGACTTGGGCATTTTAAAATGGGTAAATGTTATGGTATATAAATTATAACTCAATAAAAGTGTTTTTAAGAGTCTTGCCTTGAGATTTTATTCTCGGACCCAAATTTGGTGTTTACCCACAAAGCCCAGCCCCATTCACCCTGGGGGTGCCAGCCTCAGTATGAGCCACCTCACAGCTTCAGTGCTATTGGCTCACAGCTGTGCTCCTCACTTTCCTGTACATAATAGCAACCTGACCATCACCTCATCCACAGAAGGGAACCCTTCTTTCCAGCCTATGTCTGTTAGTTTTATGCAGTAGTTGGGGGGCAGCGGGAATAAGAGGGGGCAGACTGGAGGCATTTGAACAACAGGCTTATTACCCAAAAGTGAGCCCTGAACCAGCAGGGTTGTGCATCCCTGGCAACTTGGCCTTTAAAAAGGTCGCTGAGTCCCATCCCAGAGATTTGGATTTCCAGACTGGGGGTGCAGCCGGGTTGCAAAGGTGCCCCGGGGGGACATTCAAGAGAATCCTGGTCCTGGGCTCATAGAAGCTTTGCTTCTTGTGGTTATTTGGTCCACAGCCAACCCGGTTCATTCCTCCTCACTTTGTGTCTAGGCCAGTGGTCGGCAAACTGCGGCTCGTGAGCCACAGCTTGCTGCTCTGTTGACTAATGGGTTTGCCGACCACTGGCGAGGGGTCAGAACCCAGCCTGAGAAGCACCCTCTGTCGTGGATCCCCACGCACCAAGCACCGCCCGCGGCTCTTTCTGTTTCATCTTCACGGAGCAATCACAGCTATCGCTGCGCTCCATTGTTCAACTTGGCCCCGACCACCCTGGGGCTCACAGCAATTGTTCGAATACCCAACTTCAAACAAACAAAGAGAAAATAACATTGGCTAGTCCTTTGTGATAAGCCGCCTTTATCAGCCCCGGTTGCTGTCAGCTGGCATGGCTGGTCAGAGGGCGCTCTTTTACACGCTGTAAGTCAACATCACCTGTTTGTCCAGGATGACACGGGGGCAGCCGCTGCTCCCGGTGTTATCGCGGAGGAAGCACTAGGTTGGGTGTGTGGGTATTTGCACAATAACAGCCGCGTTTGCCCTGCCCCGGGGTAACCAGATCCCAGCCTTGGCGAGTTTGGTTGAGGCCAGTGTGGTTATTGCTTCCTGGAAGGTGGACTGCTGAGAAAGGGGACTTTCACTTCTTCCTGCCTCAGTGGCTCCCTTCCCAGCGTCTAGACTTGGCGTTCACAATGGCCAGGGCCTTCCGGATTCCATTCTCTGTCTGATGCCAGTTTCCGAAGCCGCAGATCTAAATTGGGATTTCCTGGATTCCCAGAGTCTTAGAGTTGGAAGGGGTCCTGGAGGGCGGTGAAGCCAGCCCCTCTTTCCCTTTACAGAAGGGGGACTGAAGAGCAGGGTGGTGGAGGTCAAAGGTCACACGACTGGTCAGGATGCGCCCGGGGCCACATGGCTGCCCCTCTGCCCGACTGGATATGAGCAGGAGCCTCCTCTCCTGGGACACACATCTGGCAGCAGACAGCTCGGCCTGGTATCAGCGTCTCCTAGGGCACTGTTTGTACAATGCCGTGTGGCTTTTGCCGTAACTCTGTGCTTTCCTCGTGCAAACCTGATGGCAAGTTCTCTGACAGCGCAGAGTGTAGTGTGGTGATTCGCCCGCCTTCAGGTGCATTCGTGTCCCCTGGGAACCTGGTTCACATGCAGATTCTGGTTCACGGGGCCCAGGGCAGGGGCCTGGAAGTCTCCTTTCCAATCAGTTTCCAGGCAACGCGATGCTCCCGGTGAGGGGACGGCGCTTGGAGTAGGGGATCCCAGAGTTCCTTGACATCCAGCCAAAGTGAAGGGCGGGAGCCTGTCTCCCTTCCCCACACTGGCTGCTCACACTTCAGAGAGGAGCAACCCCATTCGTGTGGGGGCTCCCAGGAGGTGGTGGGGTCACCTTGTTGCTTCTCTGCTAGGGGCTCTCTCACCCAGCCACCCCACAGCCCTGGGCAGTTCCTCTCCAGAACCTGGGCTGGGATTGTGGCCACCTGAACAGAAGGTAGTGGCCATTTCAGGCCTGCGCTCCAACCAGTCCTGGCAGCATCTGCTTCTGCATGGTGGGTGGGGAGCCCTGAGCTGCCACAGAGGGAGAGCTCTGGGGACATGAAAAGGCACCATTGTCCCAAAGTCCCAGCTGAGCACAGCCCATCCCATGGTCACTCTCAAAGGAGCAGAGGAACCCCAGAGCTGACCAGCCAGACTGCCGACGCCTGTGCAAATAAGGCGGTAGTTGTTGTCAGCCACTAAGTTTGGGGCGGTTTGTTACACAGCACAGGTATCTAAAATAGGGGCCATATAATTTATCATCCAACCTGATTATTTTGAGAATGAAAAGGGCTACTGTCAATAATTACACCAGAACCACAGGAAAATCGGGAGGTGTGCCCACTCTAGGGATGGTTAGCACTGTGAACAGTCCATGGACAGTTCTTAATGTGGGGTATTATCACAATTGTTCCGGTTGCAAGTGACAGAAACAGATTCTACCAGGTTTACGCCATGAAGACTGTCTGTGGCACTGGTTCTCAAACCTTTCTAATGCCACGACCCTTTAATACAGTTCCTCATGTTGTGGTGAGCCGCAACCATAAAATTATTTTCGTTGCTACATCATAACTGTAATTTTGCTACTGTTATGAATCATAATGTAAATATCTGTGTTTTCCGATGGTCTTAGGCTCTACAGCAGCGGTTCTCAAACTGTGGGTCTCGAATTAGAAATACTGCATCAGGTATGTTTTACTCTATGGGTGCACAAGGCTCAGTCTCTCTATCTCTGATTTCCTTCCTTCCATCCTACTTCCCTCCCTCCCTCCCTTCCTTCCTCCCTTCCTCCCTCTCTTCCTTCCTCCCTTCCTCCCTCTCTTCCTTCCTCCCTTCCTCCCTCCCTCCCTCCCTCCCTCCCTCCCTCCCTTCCTTCCTTCTTTTCTCCCTTCTTTCCTCCTTTTTGGTCTCCCTTCTTTCCTTCCTTCCTTTCTTCCTTCTTTCCTACCTTCCTTCCTTCTTTCCTTCCTTTCTTCCTTCCTCATCCAAATATATGTTTTTCATTGATTTTTATAGAGGAAGGGAGAGGGAGAAGAGAGAGATAAACAGCTATGTGAGTGATAAACATTGATTGGTTGCTTCCCATATACACCCTCCTGGGGGTGGAACCGTAACCTGGTATGTGCCTTGACTGGGAATCAAACTGTCACCCTTCAGTACACAGGATGACACTCTAGCCAACGGAGCCACACCGGCCAGGGCTCTGCTTTTCTTTTTGTTGGTGCCATTCTTTTTCGGCTCTCCCTTGAAGCAGCAAGATGTTCCCCTATCCAAGCAATGTCAAGCTCGTGTGAAGTTCAAGTTCCACACAAGTCCTAGAACGCAGTCTGCAGCACTGATTGGCCATGTTGAGCCACATGCCGTGAACCCATCACTTCAGCAGGAGGAAGTGTTACTCTGATGGGCCAGCCCTGAGTTGCAATGACACCTAGGATCCGGGGTAAGGTCATCCCCATCCTTTTTTTTTTTAGGACAGGGAAGGGTCACCACGGAAAACCTGTGCTCTTCTGGAACCCAGGAATGTAATATGTGGGTGCAAAGGACAACTTGGCAGCACGCAGGGACTTCTGAGCCAAGCATGTCTGTGTCTTTCTGTGTTGCTGCTTTACACAAGGTTAAACTATTACTGCAGAGCTGCTCTTAGAACAACTAGCAGCAGCGAGTATATGGCCAAGGCCTATAGATGGTGCTAGTGAAGGTCTTAATGGCAGTCAGGTCTCTGTGCCGGGCTCGGCAGCAGCTCACAGGGGCTGCTACTTTGAAGAGAGACTGTCATCACTGGCATTCCACCAAATCATAAACAAGAGCCTCGAAGGTGAGAGGATGGCCTTTAAAAGCCTGTCCCTACACCGTCTGGAGCAAAGCTGAGTCAGCCTCACGCTGAGTCCAAACCTGAGAGAGGAAAGATGTTCCGTTCACAAAGTCCTGCTGACACGGCTGTGAGTCCGTGGGTTCTCTGTGGGGGACAAAGATGCAGAAACTCGAGGTGGAGCTGTGCCACATGGTACGTTTCCACCAGTTTCCCTGAGCATGTGGCACAAGGTCTGACACTGAAACATTGGACGCAGGCGTTTGGTCAGTAGAGTGAGTGGGTGTTTTGCCTGCAGGAGCGTTCGCCCAGACCCTGTGCTCCATAGAAGAGCTGTCCTTTCCCCAAGCTGGGACTTTCCCTCCTCTCCGCTTAGCCCGGCAGCCCTAACCCTTACCTTCGGTTGACTCTCGCCGTCCTGTGGTCTCTGCTTGCTGTTTTAAGTACCATCACTGTCACTGTGTCCCTTAGCACCCCACCTCAGTGGCTTACAGCAGCTCCTTACTGTTGGTGGCTCAGCTGGGTGGCCCCCAACAGCCATCTAAGGGCAGCTGGAGTTGCAACCTCTAAGGTCCCCTCTGAGGCCACTCAGGGACACAGTTACATGGCTGAGTGTGGGTGGTCCACTGGGGACAAGCTGGGTTGCCAGTAGAGTGTCCACACGTGGAGTCTCCATGCAGCTCCGGTCTCCCCTTCATGGCTATTGGGTTCTGAGAAGGAGCATCCGAGAAAGGAAGACACAGCTTTTTCCTAAATCCCCTGTGGGTCCCAGAAGAAATTTCAAAAGCCCTTTTAAAAATGTACTGATATCAATGAAAACAAAAATACAACTTATCAAAAATTCTGGAATGTGGTGGAACTGGTGCTTAAAGAAAAATGTGGAGTTAAATGCAAATTTAGAAAGGAAGCTCTAATGCCAATAATAGAGCTCTGGACCTTAGGAGACTAGAGAAGGAAGAGGCATTTAGGCCTAAAACAAACAGAAAAAAAAAAAAAAGTAAAAAAAAAAAAAAAAACTGAGCAGGAATCCAAGAAAGTAAAAAGAAGAAAACAATAAAGAAAACCAACAAAACCTAAAACCTAAAGCTATTTCTTTACAAAGATCAGCACAATTGATTAACCTCCTCCCACACTCACCAAGGAAAGAAGAGTGAAGACACATGTGGCCAATCTGCGAAAGGAAAGAGGGGTGTTCTTATTGATCCTATAGGCATTGAAAAGACAGAAAAGGCATTCCACAAGCAAGTCCATTTTCACCATTTGATGACCTAGATGAAGTGGGCCTATTCCTTGAGAGACAGAAACTACAGGAGAGGAGGCAGAGCTCAGCTAAGAGTCAGGAAGGGAACAGTTCCACCTCTACCATTCTGTTGGCCAAAGCAGGTATGGGTCTGCCCAGGTTCAAGGTGGGGAATAGTAGACACAACCACTCTGATAAGGAGCATCTTACACACTTACATGCCACCTCTTCCAGGAAGGCCTCTTTATCACCCCTTTAGGACCCACCCCACCTCCTTGGTGCATTTGCACAGGAATATCCCCTGGGAAGCTTTTGACAAATAGCCACACCTAGAACCGCACCTGAAATTCTGACTTAACAGGCCAGTGGTGGGGCCGGGGTACGTTTCAAAAACTTCTCAAGTGCTTCTGTTGGCAGCCAGGGCCAAGGACCTTTCTGGTGAATGAACAAAATTACAAGTGATTCTGACTGAACAGTACAAGGACAGCAATTTAGAAACTAAATATTTAGAAACTAAATATTGATGGAGCAGCCTAGCAAAGGACAAAACCAAGACAAACAGGAAAAGATGAGTGGTCAAAGAAAATAAAAATACAGAAGAAGGAGGAGAGAGGAAGCAATGAAAGGAAGGGCTGTTGCCATGGGAGCCAGTGTTGTCCAGTGGAAGAGGAATTGACACCTAGGATGGGCGAGTCTCAGGACAATGGTGCAAACCTCTGGTCCAGGTGAGAATAAAGATGGGAAACTTTCTCCCCAAAAGAAGGCCCATTGGGGGGATGTCTCTTTTTTCCTAAGAGTGCACTTAGATTTCATAATAAACACAGAAAAATCTATATCCAACCATTTTTTTCTGTCTACTAATTTAGCAAATAATTGAAAAATGCTTCAAGATGCTTCTAGATATTTCTTCCTGAATTGATCATCTAAAGTGTGAGCTACATTTCCATATGTGAAACGTGGTGTGTAGAGACACACACACACATGCACAAATTAGGATGGCAGAGTTAATCTGGAGAGAAGTCTCTGGTAGCTTGCCATCAGGCTCTGTGTGTAATCCTGTCCTACACACTATTTTTGTCCTACACACTATTTTTTAAATTGTGGTAAAAAAACATAAACCATAAAAATTTAACCACTTTACCCATTTTAAGTGTACAATCTGATAGTGTTAACTATATGCACATAGTTGTGCTATAGACCTACGCACCTTTTATAAATAGTTGGCTGAAGACAAATCTTTTCATCAAACTAGAATTCATGAAGTGCAGAAGCTAATCTCGTGAGATGGGTGAAAAGGTAATGACTCAAAAGACAATGGACAATTCTTCCCAACACATCTCTAAAAGCCACAGGTTAAGACCTGGCATTCAGGAGATGCTTGAATAAATGTTGATGAACTAAATGAGCTTTAGCAAGTTGCTCCAAGGTATTGACATTGCTCAGAGACATGTAATATCCTTTGGATCTAAAATCTAAGAACTCTAGAATCTAAAGTCTACTCAATAAGAAAGAAATGTTGTCTGGTCTTTCTTTTAAAAATATAAAACACTTCAAGCATACAGATGAGCACAGAAGCTAAAGTCAACAATAACCATATACTTAACACCCCGCTTTAGCTGACATTACCATTTTCCATTGCTTATTTGGACATTATTTTTTTATGAAAGAAAACATTGCAGATGCATTGGAAATCTTCTCTCTACCTCTCCCTGGTCTCATCATCCCTTTCTTCCTTCTGTAGAGTTGACCCTGTTCTCAGTTTGGTACCCATCATTCCTTTGCATGTTTTTCTATTTTGACCACTTGTGGATTCACTCATAAACAATAGGAAGTATTATTTTGCATGGGTTTGTGCAAATGCACATTTCACTCTGCAAATTTCTTTGTTGGCTTCCCACACCCATACCGGTGGTTCAGGATTCATCCATGGTGATCATGTAGCTCCATGATTCAAGCTCGCCACTCTGAGGTATGCTCTTGAATGAATGTTCCCCTATGGAGTCTTCAGCTCTGCTGTTGAAGGATATCTGTACTGTTTCAGAGATTTTGCTGCCACTCATGCAGCAGCAGTGGGCGCGCTTGTGTGTGGATGGAAGTCCTCTGGGATGTAATGTCATCCTGGCTGGAAAGGATGCACACACTGGACATTAGTAGAGACTCACCTTGTTCTCTGAGTGCACAAACGAAGGGATTTCTTCGGGCCTTCTATGGCCCTCGGGCTGAACATGACCCACCCTGCCCCATAGCTTCATTTCTCCAAACTGATGAGTGCAGAATGGTGTCTCATTTTGGTTAGTAGGGCTGCCTCTGCTATATGAAATGCGAGTTCATAACCTCTGCCCTTTATATGTGGTCTGAATACTAATTCTCTGCCACACACATGTACTGCAAAGATTTTCTCCAGCGTGAGGAGCATCTCTTCACTCGTGTAGCATGTAGTTAGGTCTGTCAGCATTATATTCGACCTAATCCTTCATGGTTTGTGAATTTTCAATCTTGGTTAAAATTTTTTCTGTGCCCCAATACAATACAGTTTCCGACATTTTCTTTTGGAGCAGCGGTTCTCGACCTGTGGGTCGCGACCCCTTTGGGGGTCAAACGACCCTTTCACAGCGGTCGCCTAAGACCATCGGAAAACACATATTTCCCATGGTCTTAGGAACCAACACACCACTCCTCAGTGTAGCAAAGTGTAGCAATGTAGTTTACTGTTGTCATATGAAGACTGTTACCCAGGCTACACCATGATTCAAGACAAAATTTCATTTATTTGTAATTAGAAATAAATATTTCACAATATATAATTATATATTGTTTTTGTGATTAATCACTATGCTTTAATTATGTTCAATTTGTAACAATGAAAATATATCCTGTATATCAGATATTTACATTACAGTTCATAACAGTAGCAAAATTACAGTTATAAAGTAGCAATGGAAATAATTTATGGTTGGGGGTCACCACAACATGAGGAGCTGTATTAAAGGGTCACAGCATTAGGAAGGTTGAGAACCACTGTTCTAGAGGATTTGTACACTTATAGATCCTTAACTATCTGGGAAATATTTCTGTAAATGATCTGAAAACTGTAACTTATTTTTCCTGTTAAATAACTAATTTCTCAGGACTGTACAAAACCCAATCATTTACCCATTGACTTATAAGATATCTTTCTCTTATACCATATTTCTCACTCTTTCCAAACCCACTTCTGTCCTAATTCTTGGTGGTTCTAATTAAGATGTAGAATTCATTGTAGATGATCCTTGAAGCCCGTTGGCCTACACAGGCTCTTATCCATTCCTTCCATGGTCAAATCCAAGAGCATATGGACCAGTGCCTATACTCCATCTATAGTTTTAAGCATCTCATCACCACCCACTCCCATCAATGTTGCTCCTCATTTCCTTCCTCTAACAGTGTTTGGATTCCAGAGTTGCTGTAGTGATTCAATGTCAAGATTTTAGCAAATGCTTGGCACAAATGAGACACAATAAGTTATACCTATAATTATTATGTTCCCATAAATTTTCCCATTGGAAGACAATGACTAGTAATTAAAATGTCCTTTAATTTTAATTGCACAGCTCCTGATGTTTGAGAAAGCCTCAACAACTGTCAGGATGACTGAGTGAGTAAATATTAGTCCTGGCCAAATACTTTAAAGAAACAAACCAAATATCCAGGCACTGAACTAGATCAGGGACAAAGCTTATCTCCTGTCCTTTAGCCAGTGACAGGTTCACGAGGTAATTCTCCACGTGCACCAGAGCCAGCGAGTCCCCACAGTGACTCCTCCCTCTGCAATGCCCTTCCCTGAGGGTTGGAGACCAGTGAATGGATCTCCATGTGTTTTTGGATAAACATTTATTTATTTTTTTGTTTGAAAATGATTTTTCGCAAATGACTGATTTGGTTGATTCATTTTTCACTGACTTACACAGGCAAGGTGGTTGACCTGAGCAATGGGTCAGCCAGTGGTTTCCATGCTGGTTGCACCTCAGAGTACCGGGGACCTTCCAGCCAGCACCAGGGCTCAGGCCCCAATGCCAGCTATGCCAACCCAACGTCTCTGGAACGAGGCCTGGATATGGGTCCTTTTTAAAGCCTCTTCAGGTGATTCTCGAATGCGAGGAGCCAGGATTGAAAGCTGCTGCATTGGCCCAAACAGTCACAGGGGCAACCTGCACCTTTCCTCGGGGCCATTGCCACCCCAGCTGAGCAGTTGTGGAGCTGTGCGCTAAGGGTCGAGGTTTGGTTCCAAACGTTTGATGGCCATTTGGTCTTTTTCGAGAAGAAAGCGATTCGCTGGTGTAGGTGTTGGGCATGTCGGGGGCAAAGCCACTGATTGATTGGTCCCTTTGCAATGGGTCCAGATGCTCCCACTGAGATGCTGACCAAAGAGCAGGGCAAAGAGTGAGATGGGGAGAGTAGCTAGGCTGTTTGCTAAAGCTCCAAGCTGCCTGATGCCAAAAAAAAAAAAAAAGTTTTACAAAGGATAGAGCAAGGTAAAAGATCCATGTGCCCTTTAAAATGTACCTACCTAAAACTGGTTTGGCTCAGTGGATAGAGCATTGGCCTGCAAACTGAAGGGTCCCAGGTTTCATTCCGGTCAAGGGCATGTACCTTGGTTGCGGGCACATCCCCAGTATGAGGTGTGCAGGAGGCAGCTGATTGATGTCTCTCATCGATGTTTCTAACCTTCTATCCTTCTCCCTTTCTCTCTGTAAAAAAGTCAATAAAATATATTTTTAAAAAAATAATAAAATGTGCCTAGCACTCAACAGCTTGACATATGTCTAGACCAGAGGTCGGCAAGCCACATGTGGCTCTTTGGCCCCTTGTGTGTTCTAACACCAAAATAGACTCACCCAAGCCAAAAATCGACTTGCGCATGGGCCACAAAGTTTCAATCGCACTGTACGTGCGTGCCCACACATGGTATTTTGTGCAAGAGCCACATTTATGACAATTTCCATCAGGAGAAATCGTGGTTGTGGTTGAAATAAAATTTTACATCAGAGTTTCCTATCCTTTTCATATATGATGTAAAAAATACCACAGGCCCCTCTGATCACCTTGTACTTTTAATATCTGTGAATTAAGAAAATACCCTTACAAAATGCCTTCTGTGATTTTCTAATACTCTTACTTTTAGAAAACGGATAATTGTAATAGCATGCACTTAAAGCAATCACATGGGCAAGAGAGCATATTTTCTCTAAGGATGCTTTTGCTATTATTTTAAGAAAATGTCTGTATTTTTAAAAGACATATATTTAAGAATGTAGGAAAGAAATGACATGAAGTCTGGGGACCATGGCAACGTCTTACACGGTCAAATGTAATTGGCAGGCATTGGGAGTTCATTAGACTACTTGCCTACTTCTGTATATAAATTTTCATAATAACATTTTAAATAAAGGTCATACTTGGTCCAATATGAATTCACAGAGCCCTTAAAATAAATTTTGTCCCTTTCCCACTCTAACATCTGTAGCCTGCAGATTGAAATCAGTGATTTTAGATTATTAGCAAATGTATGTCATGTAGGTTTTTCTGTTTTGGTTTTGGTCAACCTCTATTTGCTCGTACACGCAGCTTTTCCCATTGCGTTCTGTGCAAATGATTGCCAACAGCTCATTGACCAATACTGATCAATTCCCTGCCATGTATTAGGGCCTGGGATGGGTTTAATGACTCCAGAGAGACACAGATCTTCCTCCCCAGGAAGCTCGCGGTCATGTGGGAGATGGGTGGTGAACAATTAGTGGATGGTTAATAAATCATGGCAAGAA
>JAAGEH010000452.1:26527627-26581887 GCA_011751065.1 Lasiurus cinereus | reverse complement strand
GGAGGATATACCAAAAAAAAAGTAGCATCCAGCAGGACAAGTGGTGCAGTGCCCTGCCTACCAAGAAACATTCCAGAATGGGCCAAATGGCTAATATTTTTTAGTATTTTTCAGGTGCCAGGCACCCTGCTCGGTACTCTCTCTGTACTATGGGATTTACTCATTTAGATTCTTGGATTTGAAGATTTCTCATGTTCAGACATGAACTCTTGATCCCCCACCCCCAGCCCTCAAAATGTCTGCTCCTCCGACATTCTTGACAAGCCACTTGGGCCAATCAGTCAGACATCCCTCTCACAATCTGGAACTGCTGGCTCCTAACCACTGGCCTGCCTGCCTGCTTGATTGCCCCGAACTACTTCTTCCTGCTAGCCTGATCACACTTAACCACTCCCCTGCTATCCTGATTAACACCTAACTGCTCCCCTGCTGGCCTGATATTGCTCACAACTACCCTCCCCTGCTGGCCTGATCTCACCCCCAACTGTCTTCCCTTGCAAGCCTGGTCCCCCCTCCCTAACTGCCCTCTCCTGCAGGCCCAATGGCCCCCAACTACCCTCACCTGCAGGTCTGGTTGCTCCCAACTGCCCTCCCCTCCCAGCCAATGTGGTTCTGATTGGTCAGTTTCTATGCCAGTCAGTGTCCAAAGCTCCGCCTCCTATGCAGCCATTGGCTCCTCACAGTTCATCCAGATTTGGTTCTGATTGGTTGGTTTCTATGCCAGTCAGTGCCTCTGGGCCTATCAACAGGGCCTGATCAGCAGCCCTGGTGGGGTCCTGGAGAGAAATGGAGGTGTGGCTGCTAGCCAGGCCTGGAGAGAGAGAGGCAAGTGCTGATCAACAGCTGCCACAGAGGCTATGAATCAGACCCTGCTTGTCTCTTCAGGCCTTTCTGTGGGTCTGATTTGCAGCCCCCTTAGCAGTCAGTGCTGGATCACCATGGCAACCCAGAGCTGACTGCAGTACTGACTTCCGTTTTTCGAGCCTCTGGTCATGACAGACCCAGCGTTTTTATATATTAGAATGTTAATTGTCAACTGTAATTGAAAATTTTTTAAAATTCCAGGGGTATTGATTTCATAACTCTCTGTCCCTCCCAGCCCACATCCAGTCCTTTAGAAAGCGTTCTCCTTCTATGGTCTGCAGGGTCCCCCATGGTGAGTTGGCAAGAATGTACCCTGCTATCCTCACTGTGGAGATGACAAAAAGGGACCCTCAGAAGGTCAAGGCCACCTACCCAGAGTCTCCAAGCTCATAAATGGTATGGCCCTGGGGCCCCAAATCTTAGTCTGTGCCTTCCTGTGACCTCATACTCCAGGATAGGACACATAAGTGTTGATTGGCATGAAAGGAGATATTTCTGGCTGGAGTGTGGAGAGCTGCAGAAAGCAGGGCTGTCTAGGTAACTGAAAAGCTGGATTTATGAAATCAAGACTTGGAGACTTCTCACAATGGGGGTGCTGTGTCTGGTCATCATCAAGCCACTGGGGGCCCAAGTCCACACCAACAAGAGGACAGTATCCCCCAAAGGTCCAGAGGGGCTGGCCAGACTCACTCTTGATGGTTCTCTGGCAGACATCCCTCATCCTCAGACTTGGGCCTGACATGCCCTCTCCAGCCTCCTTACCTCACCTACCAGCACAGTGAACCCTGCCTCTCTGAACTCCCGACCCTCGGCTCACCGGCTCCTATTTGTACGGCAATTGTTTGTAGTCATCCTGCCCCTGTGTGAGCCTCTGAAAGAATGACATGGGGTCATTTTTATCCCCACATCTGTGTCAGCCAGTGTTCCCTTCCTCTCTGATAGGTGTCAGCATGCATGCCTAGCTTCCACCGTCCACATTGCAATTGGCTTATCACTCAACACAGTAGTTTCTCTCTTATCAAGTAAACTAGAGTCCTGGTACCAAAATTCATATGCAGGTACACTCCCTAGGCCTGGCCTGTAATCAGGGCCATCTTCCCCAGCTGCCTGCAGATGGCCCCTCCCCCTGCTGCCACGCACCACTGGTTCCCCATTTGCCATCAGGTGATCAGTGCTTGACAGCCAGGGAAAGGGACTGAGAGTTTGGCTGTTCCTGCCTGCTTGCCAGTCCTGGCCCCACAGCGAGTGGCCATCAGACTATTGGAACCTGCGAGCTGGGGAAAGGGACCAAGAGGTGTTCAGTGCACCTCATAGTAACTGGTCCAGTGGTCATTCTGCCATTAGGGTCAATTTGCATATTACCCTTTTATTATATAGGATAGAGGCTTGATGCACAGGTGGTGGCTGGCTGGCTTTTCCTGAAGGGGGTCCTGGATCAGGGTGGGGAGCCTTCTGAGACAGGGCTGGCCTGGGTGAGAAGCTGCCGGTTGTTTGCAGGCTAGCCACGCCCCCAACTGGGGTCATGGTCCCCACTGGGGGGCTGTGCCAGCCTGGGCGAGGGGCCTGGAGTGGTTTGTAGGCTGGCCATGCCCCCATCAGGGTGGGGGTCCCCACTTAGGGGCGGAGCTAGCCTGGGTGAGGTGCTGAGGGCATTTTTCAGGCTAGCAACACCCCCATCGAGGTGAGGGTCTCCACTGAGGGCCAGGTGGCTTGCAGGCTGGCCAATACTCCAGTTTTGTCAGGAAGGATGTCTGGAAGTCATTCGGTCTAATTAGCATATTACCCTTTTATTAGTATAGACTAGAGGCCAAGTGCATGAAATTCATGCACAGAGGACGGGGTGTCCCTCAGCCCAGCCTCCACCCTCTCCAATCTAGGACCCCTTGAAGTATGTCCAAGTGTCCGTTTAGGTCTGACTCATAAACAAGCAGTCAGACATCCCTCTCACAATGCAGGACTGCTGGTTCCCAAATGCTCACTTTCCTACCTTCCTGATTGCCCCTAACCACTTCTGCCTGCCAGCCTGATCACCCCCTAACCACTCCCCTGCCAGCCTGATTGATGCCTAACTGCTCCCCTGCCAGGTTTTTGTCCCTAACTCCTTTCCCCTGCAGGCCTGATCACCTCTAACTGCCTTCCCCTGTAGGTCTGGTCCCCTTCAACTGCTCTACCCTGCAGGCCTAGGTCTCCCTCAACTGCCCTTCCCTGCAGGCCCAGTTGTCCCAAATGCCCTCCCCTGCAAGCTTGATTGTCCCCAACTGCCCTCCTTTACACGCCTGGTCCCTCCCAACTGCCCTCCCCTGCTGGCCATCTTGTGGTGGCCATCTTGTGTCCACATGGGGGCAGCCATCTTGTGTGTTGGAGTGAGGATCAATTTGCATATTACTCTTTTATTAAATAGGATAGAGGCCTTGTGCATGGGTGGGGCCAGCTGCTTTGCACTAAAGGGTGTTTTGGATCAGGGTGGGGGTACCTTTGGGGCATGGGACAGCCTGGGCGAGGGGCTTGTGATGGTTTGCAGGCCGACCACACCTCCCAGTGACTGAAATGGAGACCCTGGTATCTGGAATTTATTTATCTTCTATAATTGAAACTTTCTAGCCTTAAGCAGAGCCAAGCCTCCTGCTTGCTCCGTGGCTGCAGCCATTTTTGTTAGGATTTATTTATTTTTTATAATTGAAACTTTGTAGCCATGAATGGAGGCCTGGGCCTGCCAGGGTGTGCAGAAAGCTTGACTTCCTCCATTGCCAGGGAAACCCAAGCCTCCTACTCACTCCGTGGCTGCAGCCATCTTGGTTAGGTTAATTTGCATACTTCCTCCTGATTGGCTGGTAGGCGTAGCTTGTGGGTGTGGCAGAGTGCTGGTAATTTGCATATTACTCTTTCATTAGATAGGATTGTGTTATCCACCTAAATTCATGTGTTAAAACCTTAACCTACAATGTAACTGTATTTTGAGATGGTACCTCTCAGGAGGTACTTAAGTTAAATGGGGTCATAAGGGTAGGGCCCTGCTCTGATAGAATTAGTGTCCTCATAAGAAGGAAGAAAAGAGAGCTCCCTCTCCCTCTCCTTCTCCATCTTCCTGTCCTTCTCTCTTACCCGGTCCCTCTCCTTCTCCCTCTTCTTTCCTTTTTCCCTCTTCCTCTTTCTGCCTCCCTCCCCTCTCTCTCCATATGGAGTAAAAGCCATGTGAGGACACAGCAAGAAAATGGCCATCTACAAGCCAAGGAGAGTGTTCTCTCCAGAAACCAACCCTGCCAACACCTTGAACTTAGACTTCCAGTATCAAGAACTGTGAAAAAATAAATGTCTGTTGTCTAAGCCTTCAGTCTGTGGTGTTCTGTGGTATTTTGTTGTGGCAGCCTGAGCAGGCTAACACATCATCCATGGCCAATGAGTGGGCATGTCACTCACCCTGACAAGCTCTTCCTTCCTGGAATTTGAGTCTGGTGTCTATGGACCCAAAGGCAAAATATGGTTGGCATCCACTCACCCGAACCATGGCCTCTGAAAGCAGACTGCCCACCCTGGTCCTAGAGCTGTCCAGGTTTCTGACCATACTGTGACCTGTTTCTGGAATTCTCCTTTCAAGTGTATGAGCCATCCCAGAACAATCCATGAAATCCTTTTTTCTACAGTTAGAAATGTTTCCACTGCAACCAAAAATTCCCAAGTAATGGAACTTTCTTTTGATCTTTCCTTGGAGTGCAATATTAGTTACCAGCCTAATTTGAGTGACCCTGAACTCGTGCTTTCACTCTTCATGGCTCTGGATGAGCAGAAGCAGCAATGTGATTCCCTTAAGGTGACTTTTCATCTATTATCTTTTCCCCTTCACTCCTGAGATGGGGAAAGAGAGATGGATGCAAATGAGTCATCATCCTGGTTAACCTGACTTCAGTTGCTATGGTAAATATGTGGATTTTTTTCCCCCATAGATGAACACGATGGCCTGACACTTGGGATGAAGCCAGATACTCCCTTGTACAGAGCTATTCTGCCACTGTCACTGGGATACCAGGAAATGATCCTCCTTTTTATTTTGCCAAGGGATGATCACTAATCATAAAGGGTAGGGAGCCAAGGGAAGTTCATTCCTCGTTGCTGTTTTGCTTTGCAGTGCTAAATTAGTAATGGAACAGCCTGGTCCAAGAGTTTTCCTCCCCGAATTTAATAAAAGGCACAGGTGTGGCTGAGGGGCACTCAGCCATGTGTGGCTCAGGGCAGTGAGGAAAGCTGGTTCCAAGAGTTTCTATCTACATGAAATCAGTCTTGTTCTGATTTAAGACGAGCTTGTTGCCAAGTAGCAAAACACAAAGAACTCCTTTCTTTTCCAGTTTGGATGCTTTTATGGGTTGTGCATGTGTGTTGCTTTTTAATAAAGGTCTAGTTGAATGCTTATTCCAAAACCTTTGGCCAAGTCTAAGGAAAAGTGTTGAATGTAAAAAAAGAAAAAGTGGGCATAGTTTTGGCATTCCTTCACTCCAAATTAGAATCATTGAAAGGTTGTTTCCAAGGATGGAAACAGATGAAGGAAGGGATCTGGTATGCTGGGGAGTTTCAGGAATCACCATCATCATTACTGACATCACCATTATTATTGCCATCATTGCCACCAATATCATCATCATCACCATGATCACCATGATCACCACCACCATCATCATCATCATCATCACCATCTTAATACCACCATCATCATCACCATCATTATCACTGTCCCTATCTTCATCATCACTAACTTTACTTGACCACTTATGTGCCAGGCGCAATGCAAACACCTCAATGTGCATCTGCATCTCCCTTATTCTTTCCATCCTACTCTCTCCTCAGTTTTTCTTCATGGAACTCATCTTTACTAGGCATTATAACATGTATATATTTGTTTATTGGTTTGTTGTTTCCTCCTTCTCTCTCCTACCCAGAATGTAAATTCCACAAAGGATTTTATTTGTATTAATGACAATGGGACTCCCAGGACCTAGTTCAGTGACTGTCACCCAGTAGGTTAGTGACACGTAGTAGTTTAATGAAAGAATAATATTAATGACAGCTCCATGAGTTAGATACTATCAGCACTCTCATTGTAGAGATGAGGAAAATGAAACTCAGAGAAGCTGAACAACTCACCTGAGGTCATTGGTACCAGTGTTAGAAATCAGTCACGTAGTTAACACAAATCTCAGTCTCTTTAACCTCTAGACACAGTTGTGACTTCATCTTTCCCCAGAATTAACAAGACATTGGTGCTTCAAGACTTTTAACCCTCCACATCTCCAGTTATTTTTCTGAAGCAAATGGAATGCATCTCTGCTCTCCAAAAGAGGAAGAAAAAAACATTTTCTGAGAGTGGAAAATCACCCACATCTGCTTCTCTGCTTGACATAAAACCCCTGAGCTTGTGTTCTCCAAACTCTTAATTAACGACTTGCCAAAGTAATAACCATTTGCCTAAACCAAGGCAGGGATAGAAGTTGATTGACAAGGCTCTAATTAAACCCCAATTTATAATCTAACAGCCTGGATCTTTCAGGTCATAAAGGACTTTGATCCTAGAAATTGTGCTAATAAGGGTTCCCCTACCCCCACCTCCTCCATCTCTGTCTGACTTCCCTAACTTCAGGATGGGTGCTGCAGAGGTAGGGCTGTAGCCTTGTTGAAAAGAAATTAGTTCCCTGCAGTGGCTGAATGAGCTGCCTTTAAAAATAACAGCAACCCCACATGGAGTCTTGAGATAGCAATCTGACCATGGGCTCCCTCAGTGGGGACCTTTGCATAGCGATGCATGCCAGATGGTTCTGAGACAAATTCCAGTATCTGGGATGATGGAGGGGCTGCCACTGCTGGGGTGGGGGAGGGCTGGGGATGGGCTAATGTGTGTAGAGGGAGTGCTGTTCTTGTGAGACTCAAGGGACTTGACCCTCTCTAGTGATTTTTAGGTAGCAAGATTGGAGGGATGGGTGACTTGAGCATGATGTGGGGCAACCAACGAAATGATAGCCAGGGGGTGTTCTTTCCCTAGTCAGCTAGAGAGGTCAGATAAGCAGTCTCAGATCTGGGGACATTAGAGACCAGGAAATTTAAAAAATCTGGGTGGGTTGACATAGGCTGGCCAATTTTTATTGCATCAATCAAGTACCTGAAAAGTAACAGGCAAACAAACAGATTAACAAAAACAACACATCTCTATGACCTACCACTATACCCAATTAATGTATTTGAACAAGATTTTTGGCACACACAAAAAAGTGGGAAGAACTTCATCACAGACAAAGGAAGACCTTCTCAAGAAAGGGCAATTGAGGACCGCGAACATACTGATACATACTGATATTAGCCTTATTTTTCTCATTTATCCTTTGGTGAATTTGTTGTAGACCGGTGGGCCAAGGTCTAATACTTGTAAAATGACCATGAGTCCCATTTGGGCTGGGACAGTTAAATTGAGCAACTGTTTACTAATTAATGTCTACTAACTGGTTTTTATGTCTCTTTTCATTCTCAAATGGGCTCTAGTTTGGATAACCAATTATACAGCCACCCTGAGACTTTGGGAACATCTAGTACAGACCATGCTCAAGACTTTGACTTTAATCCATGACCCTGTAGATATTTTTCCATGCTCTTTAAATACATGTTTGTCTTAAGATTTTAGCCGAAGGAAGTGGGACCTGGTGCTCTGGGAAGATTTGCTTCTCCCTCTGTCACCACCCTTTTCTCTTGTCTTTCCCTCTTTTTTTTTAACAGCTTTATTGAGATATCATTGACATAAAAATCACTTCTATTTACGGTATATAACTTGATGTTTTGTTATACATTGTGAAAATTCTTCCTTCTTTCTTCTTTTGTCTTTTGATGGTCTGAAAGGTCTTTGTGTAGATGAGCAAGAAATGAGATAAAAATAGGCCTATGATTCTGTCAAAATATGTCATATTGGCTTAGAAAACAGAGGGAGATATCACCTCTCCACCTGCCAGTGTGCAGAAAAATCACTGGGTACGTGGCACCTTATTTCAGCAAAGAGGGAGACTCCATAAACAGGCAACAGGATGTAGTAAAAAATATGGAACTACCTGTCTGCTTCCTTGATTGTATTTTATACTCACAGGATGCAACTTGCCTTCAGATCACCCATTAAATGATAAAAGAGACACGGCCCTCTATCACCATTTTCCACACTGTCTGTAACTGTATGCATGCACCCACGTGCTAAGGGAGGAAAGACATGAATTTGATAAAAGGTGTGTTGTCAAGATGAAAAACAAAATAAGCAACTTTATAAAAACACATTGTTTACGTTCATTGAGGGAGAAACAGTGTGCCTATTCTAGAAAGCTCACTAACTGTCCTGAATGTTAGGTCCACCTAAACATCCCCAAATGCCAGATGATGATGATGATGATGATGATGATGATGATGATGATGAGTGTTGATGATGATGATGATGATAGTGATGATGATGATGGTGATGATGATGATGGTGGTGGTGGCAGTAACCAAGACAGCCTGAGTTCCACGGGCCATCCCGGCTTGGTCAGTGCTGACTTCCGTGCACATAAGTGTCACATATTGTCTTGGAAAGTGAGGGTAGGAGACATGAGTTGGTGTCCATTCCCCAAACTAAACCACTTGGCTCTAACAACATTAGATTTAATGGGAACTTTCTAGATCTTCTGGTCCAATCCACTCATTGCATCCTCCTCTCACCTGGTCGGTCCCACACAAGGTTGGGGCTTACTTGGTACACCTGCATCAGCTGAGCAAAGCCTGTTCTCTGCCAGAACATTACATGTGGCAGACCTTTCACCTCCTGGGCGATGAAAGACCTGCTTCCAGGGGCACCCCATGGCAGCTGGGGAGCCGCTGAGGTTGGTGGCATCAGGTCCTCCTCAAGGGAACACCTGGACTTACAGTTCCGACCTCTCATGTCTCAGTGATCAGATTGTTGAATAAGAACAAATACCTGCTTTGTATTTATTTCCTTTTGGGGGGCGTTCAGGAAGAATTGATGTTGGAGACGAAGTCAAAGGCACTGCCAAAACAATCGAAGTCCTCTGAAGGAAACGCAAGCCAAGTGCCAGCGTCCCAAGCTGCAGCCAAGATTTAGGAAGCTTAAATACCTGACCTGACTTGATTTAGGGCCCTTTTTGGCTGACATTTAATATGTGACTTGCCTGGTGGGCAGGCTCCTTGCAGTGTTTGGGAAAGGCTAAATGGGATTGGAATGGCGATGACCTCATTCGGCTCTTGGCACTCTTCGGATCTAGTGCCATTATTGAGCTCAGAACAGCTCGGTTTGTATAACTGCAAGGCCAGCCCTACATACCCTGTGGGACTTGGAAAGCCCACTGTTTACCCTGGGATGGAAGGGGGTGTTATGGTGGGAGAATTCAGGCCCACCCAGGGAGATCCATGCAGACCGCATAGCAACCACTGGTCTGATTGTGAAAAAGACGCATGTAGAGTTAGGCCAATCAGAGGGCACATGTAGATCTATGGGGTGGATGTTCTGTGGGTTACGCTCTAAATGGCAGTGCAATTTCTGATCATGAGGGCAGTCCAAATGAAATGGTCTGATTAAAGCATTGGTCTGTCCACCGCCGACATTGTTCAAGGAGGGGTTAGCGGATCACCTGGTTGGAGATGTTGTTGAAGGGTTTCAAATGCCAGGAAGGGAGAGGTGTGACTACATTAAATCTAAGGTTGAGGGTCATTCAATTATAAGAAACGGGACACAGTCACTAGCGTCTGTTTAAGGGTCTCTGGTATATAGTAACACTTCGTGTAACTGGGGTTTCAAATATCAGGCATTCATAACTGGCTAAAAAGGAACCAAGAATTAACAAAACAAAGCAAAGGAACATGACTCTGAGGAACCTGAAGGCTGCTATGGGGTTGATGCCTGTTGTAAGTGGGAGAGCGCCTGTGATTCCCGTTCGTGGCCTAACGGCTCCTCTTTTAGACACAATTGTAATAAACAGGCTCAGCTGTGACTCCCCAGTACTCACCCTCTTCAATCCTATCAGTGCAGGTTTCTTTGACTGATTTTATTAACTGGGGTGCCATTGGGGAACCCCAGTGTAATCGTGAGGGCGGTAGGTACACTTGAGGAGGCGAAATGCTCATCCAACCCAGCCATGCTCTTGTTGTGTGATATTGGCCACGTCACTTCACTCCTTGGGCACCTAGACTGCTGTCTGCGGCAATGGCAATAGGTATTTGTGGAATGAACGAATGTGAGAGTTATTCCAAATAAACTCGCTTAATCCTGGAAGGACAACATCCCTACTTGCTGTAGCCCTTCGTGGCTCTAAGGAGTTTAAATGCAGACTCTCAGAAACTCTATAACCAACTCCTCACACCTCACAGGGTGATAAAGGATGAGAAATATGCTGCCATATTTTCAAAAGTTTATTTCATTTGCAAAAACCTCAAAATTTACAACCCTAAAAACCACCGTTTTCACTGTTGGCTTGGAACATCACCAACCTGCCTATTTAAACTCATATTTAACTTGCTATTTAAACTGGTGTGAAAACAGCAGGCATCTCAAGAAGGTCAGCCTTCCTCAGACCAACTGACCTTTTTGCTTTTTTGCAATTTTGCAAGAAGGGACCTGGGGCGCAAGCAAGTCACAAACTGTCTGATTTGAGCTTTTCCCTACTAATTAAATTCAAACCATTAATCAGATGAGAGACTGTTTTCTTTTTGCCTTTGACCTCAAGTCTCTTTGCTCTTTGAATCTGTCACTCGGGAAATTTTCCCCTTCTGGGAGAGGGCTCGCTCTGAGCTTTTGAAGTTGGCAGAGAAGAGATAAGGCGACCAAGGCAAGCTTTGCTTTATGCAAAGGAACCGGGAGGGACTCCTGTAAAGCCGTCCGTCACAGCGCCGCTATCTCTGCAGCAGAGATGGGATATTATTGGGCATTTGTGGCTTTAGCAAGCAGCTTTTGTGTCGTGTGCCCAAAGATGAGCGTGGCTTGTCTTTTATAGGCATGTTACTCTGCAGAGGACACCTCTACCTTTCTTACGTGATTGCTTTATGGGTAGTCACTACCTGCCAAAAAAATTCTGGACAGATTTCAGTAGCTACTAGTATCTATTTCTCACTTGAAGATCAAGTTCAGCAAGGTAAACTAGAAATGACAGCTGAAAAATAAACATTTTGCAGTGTGTCCTCTACTTTGCTCAAAGGTGACCTTAGCCTAAGGGGACAAGGCAACGTGGAGGTTAAATGCATCCCACCAAAACGGGGGTTGGGGGGGAGGGTGTAGGAATCTAGAACAAAAGTCAACCTCTGGGATTTGAACCCGAAACTGGGGAGAGTTCAGGGCACAACCTACTGCTTGACATTGCCGGGTAATGATCGAAGGTGTCTGGTTTCCAGAACGTCATGGTTATCAACCGCAGGGGCTTATGCGGATTAACATCTGAATGCAGAGGCCGGCCCCATTCCTTTGGTCAGCTTTGTTTGCTCATGGGAACAGTGTCCCGCGCTTTCACACCAACAAGCTACTAGAGCCATCCCTGGTGGGAAAGGGCTCGTTCCCGAGCACGGGCGACTGCTCTGGTGAGCCCTGCCTCGTGTTCTGGGCCACCAGACTCGGCCATCACTCTGCATCGATTACATTCGTGGGGGAGTCAGGTTTGAGCCTCTCTGGAAGGAGACTCCATTAGCTTCTGGCATTTTCTCCTAACGAGATCTTCATGCTGGTAAGCTTGGCCACTTTGAAAGTGGAAGCATCCGGCATAAACAAGCATGCCTGAACAGCATGCTGTTGTAGGTGCTGAAATATGGTCCCTGACCTTAAAGGGTCACCTCTAATTTACTTTCTCTCTCTCTCTCTCTCTCTCTCTCTCTCTCTCTCTCTCTCTCTCTCTCTCTCTCATCCCGTGTATCAAATGAGCAGAAACAAGTTTGAGTCATTTTGCAGAAAAGGTGCTCACTGGATAAGATGATGTCATAGACCAGTGGTTCTCAACCTTCCTAAGGCCGCGACCCTTGCATACAGTTCCTCATGTGGTGGTGATGCTCAACCATGAAATTTTGCTACTGTTATGCATCGTGATGTAAATATCTGCATTTTCCGATGGTCTTAGGCGACCCCGGTGAAAGGGTCGTTCGAGCCCCGAAGGGGTCTCGACCCACAGGTTGAGAACCACTGTCATAGACACATATTTAAGCTTAAAGGACCTTCATAAACAAACAGGTGCTGGGACCCAACCCAGAGATTCTGATGCATCCTTGGAGCATTGTCCCTGTATGAGCTTTGCCAGGTGAGCCCAAGGCAGAGCCAGCACGGTGACCTCATAAGGTCAGCCTCATACAGTTCCCTAGACCACAGTGTCTGGCATTTGATAAATACTGTGAGTGAATGAATAAAGCTACTTTGGAGAAGGGACCAAGAATTGGGACTCCAAGGTCTGTAATGGGTAGACCAGCTAATAGTCAAGTTGGAGCCCCATTCACACAGTCACGCATGTTTTGCTCAGAAATGGCAAAAAAAAAAAAAAAAAGACTTCATATTTCACTTGCATTTCGAAAGGAGCGAGAGGAGCCTCGTGCATGAGGCAGGGCTGGCTGCTCTCTGGCCCTGCTAGGACACAGTGGATACACAGCCCACAGCTCTGCATCTGCCCATAGAAAGGCAGACACCCCCTTGTTGCTCTTGGTAAATGCAGAAGACCTGGCCTCGCCCAGCCAGTGC
Organism: Lasiurus cinereus; assembly: GCA_011751065.1. Classification (NCBI taxonomy): domain Eukaryota; kingdom Metazoa; phylum Chordata; class Mammalia; order Chiroptera; family Vespertilionidae; genus Lasiurus; species Lasiurus cinereus. Next base: position 26,569,313 of record JAAGEH010000452.1, on the reverse strand, counting down.
TCCCCTCTGCAAAGGAGAGACTGGGGCGCAGCCATGGCTGCCACTTTGGCAAAGTCTTGGGTTCTCCGTTTTCCCCTGTCCCCACCATTCCTTATCACCCGCTTCACTAGTCCACACAACTGGCCTGGTCCCTGTAGGCCCCCGGGTTTGTAGCACCTCAGACAATTGGGGGAAATGTGTCCTCGGCAACATATTTACCAATAAGGAAAGTCACCACAGTTGAAATTCCTGCGGAGAGGCTGGACCAGGTCACTGATGGGGGAAGCCGATAGCCAGTCACAGGTTAACGAGCCTTTTGCTCTAGAGAGGATATATAAATACACCCCAGAGGGGCTCTGAACTTTCCCCACCGACCTGATCCGTCTCTAATTGTTACCAATTGGTATTCCCTTACGCCCATGCTTTCTTTGTAATAGAGACGCTGTTCTCATGTTCCCCGTAGAGTGACCCTGTATTCCAACTGCCCATCCACAGGGGTCACATGGACTTCCTGGGATGAGAATGCTTGGGTTTGAGGGTTTAAAACCTCCTATTTTCTTTCTTCCCTAAAGCAGTTCCATTTATTTTAAATCCAGACTTATTGACACCCTTGAAGTTACTCTTCTTGCATTCATATCGCTAAGCAAAGACAAGAGAATTCCACCAATGTCGTGAAACACACTTTTTATTTGATTTGTTTGTGCATCTCTAAGAAATGAAATGTTAGCAGGAGGATGCCTGTGGTAGCACGACCCTGTCCTCTCTGGCCTTTGACCTGCATTGTCATAGATAATTATCTGTAGAATTGTCAGCTGGTGATTGTTTTAAATCCCACACCACACCCTCTGACCTCTGACACGGTGAGCATCTTGTGGGTGAGAGTGAGTTCAGCTCCCAGGACAGCCAGGGAGTCTGAGCTGGGTCCAATGTCCGAGGGAGGACTTCTCCCAGAACAAGATGGTGGGTCCGAGCAGGTGCAGATGGCATGCTCCTCAGCTCCTTCGTGTCCACCTGGCCCTGGTCCGCGCAGGTGAGCAATGAGCTGCAGTGAGCAGTCAAGCGGGGTGACTTGCATCTCTCTTCCGTCTCCTCCTCCCGGACCGCTCAGCCCTGGGGGCGGTGAGCTGTGGGCACAGGAGAAGCAGGAGTGGGGCTGGGGTTGGGCTAGGGCTAGGGGAGGGAGCAGGCAGTGAAGGCAATGGCATGGGGTTTCCTTTTGGGGGGATGGAAAGGCTCAGGAAGGAGATAGGGTGGTGGCTGCACATCGTGTGAATGTGCTTAATCCCACTGGGCGGCACTGCCTGAAATGGACAAAAGGCACACGTGTATGTCTGTGTCACAATAGCAAACAAGGCAACAGGAGAAGAGACTCTGCAGGAAAAGGAAATTAAAACAACCAACAACCATTAATAACCTATTCACAGAGCCAGAGCATAGGCCTTTTGTTTTCTTCCTGAAGGATACTTCTCTCTCTCTCTCTCTCTCTCTCTCTCTCTCTCTCTCTCTCTCTCTTTCTCACACACACACACACACACACACACACACACACACACACACACACACCTTGGTGCCCTGCAAGCCCATGTCTGGTGAGCACAGCAGCCAGCTTGTCATGCAGCACAGACGCTCTGCGGTGACGAGGCCTGTCGGTTCCCTCGCCTGCAAATAGGGACCAGGGTCCCACTGAGGGTTTGGGGAAAACATTCCCTCGTCCCCAGTGACCCCGACTTCAGGTCCCACACTTCATGCTGCATAAGAGAAAGGGGGGTTGCCTCGGAGGGCACCCTGGCTTTCCAAAGCCTTATGTGGGGACCAGGACAAGATCACACTCAGGGAACACTCAGGCCTCCTGGCTGCCTTCCTGTCATTAATTACCCGGATGTGTTTATTTCTCCCAAATGCTGAGCTTTCGGGTCATAACCAGGGTCGGGCCAGGTCTGACCCAGCCTCCCACAGGGCAGCCCGTGCACGAGACGCCTTTGCTGCCAGGTCGGGCTGCCACGGGGGCTCAGCGTTCAGATGGAGGGGACAGACGTGCGTGGCCCGTCCCCAGCTGTTTCAGAGCCAGCGGGACTGACTCAGGAGATTCCCCCAAACCCTGCGGATTCGTTTGCTAGGAAATATCACAAACTCAGTATCTTAAAACAGCGGAAGCACGCCGTCTCCCTGGAAGCCTCGCATCCAGGTGTTGGCAGGACTGGCCCCCTCTGAACCTGGGGGTGAGGGGGCGCCCCTTCCTGTGTCTCTGTCTTCACATGCCATTTTCGTAGCAGGACACTAGTCATATTCAAGTAAGGGTCCACCCACTGGAGGATGACCTCATCTTCTTAGCTAATTACATCTGCAATGACTCCCTTTCCAAATTAGGTCACATTTGGAGGTCCTGGGGGTGAGGGCTTCCACCTATCCTTTTGGGGGACACACTCAGCTCCTGACACTCCGGAACCCCTCTGCACCCCAGCACCTCTGAGGACCTCTCGCCTCCTCCGGGAAGTCCACAGTGCCTGCTTGCTCCTGAGCATCCCTGGTCCTCCCAAGGGTCCCTCCTCTCCCCCCCAAAGCCCCAGCATTCGCGGGGAGGCCTAACATTACAGCCATGGCTTTAATTAAGGCTTGATGGGCCATGTCATGACATCATCAATGAAACAAGCATAATAAAAAATCACTTAATATGAAGTGTGGGAGGGCAGGCCCGGGCTCGTCATGAAATCACATTCTGCCGCCATAAATGCCACGGTGAGAGGCACTGGCGGCAGGGTGTCCTCTGTTTACTAAGAAGTTCCACTTGTGCTCACAGCCTCTCCGCGGCGCCTTCGGCCCAGACACTGCCCGCGAGTGTGGAATTTCATGCGCGCCCGGGTTGGTGCGCAGAGCAGGTTAATTCCAAACCGCGGGTCTGAGTCAAGTTCTTGTCTGGAAATCGTACCGAAATTCCGGGCAGCCCGGAGCAGCGGGGGCCGGGCCGTGACGAGGTCTTGGAGCCGCATGTCACGGGGCAGCCCGGGCAAGCAGCCGGGGCCTTCAGCACAGAAGCCAGAGGGGATCCCGAGGCTTAGCATTAAGCTCAGCTTTAAGTAGGGGTTTGGGGACGCCCTTGGCTGGGTTCCCCTGTGGCTGTCATTCCTTAAAGCTCAGGGATGAATACAAGCCTCATAACATTTTTCACCGCCATGTCCCGGTGTACATGCTGTAAAACACTTGCTTTAGGGGAACGAGAAAGATCCTGGGTAGAACGCTATTTTCTGCCATGTAGGAGGAACAGGGATGAGCGGGCCTGTGGGTAGAGATGGTGAGAGGCAGGTGTATGGATGTGGGGTTCCTGCTCAGGGCCGTACCCAGTGGTGCGTTTGCCCGGGGCACCAGGCCAGGGTGCTGAGGCCAGCAGGGGCCCGCTGTTGTGCTGTGACTGCTGGGGCTGCTCCCAGCAACACGCCTGCCCAGAGGAATGTCACAGGCTCTGGGGGACAGTGGGGGACAAGACAGACGAAGCCCTGCTGTCACAGACCTGGTACCCCACTGGCCACAGAGAGAGAAAATGGAAACAAGTCACAAATGTAAAGTAAAAACAAAAATTAAAAATAGGGCAATAACATCAGACTTTATTAACTGCCATGAAAAAGGGTGGAGCAAGATGCTAGAAAACCTCTGGAAGGGGCTGGTGAGGCCTGCGGCCTGTATTGGCTTCATTAAGGCAGTGGCATGGGAGGGTGACTGAATGCCGAGGGGGGCCACTCTCATGAGTCATCGAGGGCAGAGTGATGGGTGACTGGCCTGTGTACTTGGAAACCCCAGCTGGACAGGAGCTGGTGGTAGAGAGGAGAGAACAGGGCTCTGAGGCCAGGACAGGGTGGCTCAGGCCAGGCTGTGCAGGTGGACAAGACCAGGCCCTGGAGGGTGTGCAGCCACCATGAGGAAACTCGTGTTTATTCCATGTGTGAAAGCATGTTGCAATACCTCTCGCAATGGCTATGTGGGGGACATTTGCAAGGTTAATTCTTCCTCCAGTTTCCCAGTCCAAATGACATTCCTGGCAAGTGCTTTAGACAAATACACACTAAAAAGAAATGCTGCTGAAAAGAGTTTCCAGCTCCTCTCCATGGAATTCTTTCTCTTCCCTCTCTGCACATCCTTCAAACTCACAGTGGTGAGGGGGTGGCTGAGCCACTCCAACGCCCTCCATGAATTTTGCCTTCTCCCCAAGCCATGTCTTCTCTGGGAGGTCCAGAGGGGCCTGGGGCCTCTGTCAGTCTTGGTCCCAGAGAGCTGGACTCAGATTCCCAAGCAAAGCCTGGAAACGGGACCAGGGCAGACATGACCATTTCAACCCAGCAGAAGCAGCCTAGGAAGGAAGTTCCTGGAGAAGGCTGGGTGTACATGTGACGTCTGGCTGACACCCATTTGATCTAAATGCACTGTACACATCCGCCTGCATTTGCTTTTTTAAAAAAAACATATTTTATTGATATTTTACAGAGAGGAAGGGAGAAGGATAGAGAGTTAGAAACATCGATGAGAGAGAAACATCAATCAGCTGCCTCCTGCACACCCCCTACTAGGGATGTGCCCCCAACCAAAGTACGTGTCCTTGACCAGAATCAAGCCTGGGACCCTTCAGTCTGCAGGCTGACGCTCTGTCCACTGAGCCAAACCAGTTAGGGCCTTCATTTGCTTTTCACACAGGAACCAGTACTGGAGGATGGGCAAAATAACAGCTGCATTTGTGTCCTTCATGGCAAACTGGGTGACAATGAGAGGTAATGGTGAGGAACTAGTGTTCACTACAAACCCTTCTTACCTTGTAAAGGTGTTTCCAGCTACATGGGTTATCTATTGGAAACAAGCGACTGGAACAACTGGACAACCAGAATGACTGGAACGACTGGAACGGCTAGAATGATGGGTCGCTATGATGCTCACTGTGGCTGGCCAAACCAGCCTGATGGGGGTGGGGCTGGCCGGCCAACCTCCCACGGCCCCTCTCCCAGGCCAGCCTGGCCTCTGATTGGTCCCCCACCCAGACTGGGATTAGGGATGGCCCCTCCCCACACCGACCAGCCAGCAGGACCCAACCCATGCACGAATTCATGCACCACCTCTAGTATGAATAGAAAAGTTTTATGTGGAAGCTGTGACCACCATGAAGTCCTCCTCAATGAGAACAGGACATTGCATTGCTTCTCAGTGAGATCACGAACCTTACAGAATCTTGGATCTAAAAGAGAATTCTAAAGTTCTGGCCCACCTCCCACATCACAGACAAACTGAGGTCCACTAATGTGAAAAGGGGCCCGGCTGATTCAGAGGCAGGGGGGTTGACACCAGGTCTTTTGCCACTGGCCTCCTCCTCCCAGGAGAGGCTGTGCTGGGTCACATGCTATCCCTGGAAATTTCCACTCCTATGTTTCTAAAATTTGTGGTAAAAAGAAAAAGTGCCCATGTGACGGCTCCCATGTTTTCCAAAAGAAAAACAGAATTATAGGCTGGCGGGTCCATGGGCCAGTCTGTGTGCAAGAAGCCGGAGCGCCCTGCACTGTGGTGGGTGATGTGTTTGGGACCAAGAAAAGGGTTGATGGCAAGAGGAGTGGACTGGGAGACTAGAGCAAATCCCAAGCATAGCGGATTTCATGTGAAAAAACTGCCTAGAATTTATGTAATAATTAATGGATGAATACAAAATACTTCCGTTCATTTAGTTTGAACCTCGCTTATGCAGCAGTTAGTTACCCTTTTGTCAAGAACCCTTCTAAGTACTTCCCCCAAATTAATTCATGTCACATGACCACTGTTTTATGGCAATTTCAAGGGTGAAAATTGGAGTCAAGTAGACTTGGGTTTAAATCCCGGTTCTGCCATTCTTATTATGACCGAGCCAAGTTCCTTGCTCTCTGAGTCAGAGTCTCAGGTTACTCATCTGTAAAATGGGGATATTCCTAACTATCTTAGAGACTAGTAAGAAATGAGGTAATGCCTTAGTTTAAATCATATAAAGTTACTGACTTCCAACCTGTTTTCACTTACAAAACTGGTAGTTTCACATTTCACGTGGTTCAAATATATAGCGGTTAGCCTGATGCCAGCACATAGAAAGCGCTCAATAAATGCTATCTTTTTTTTTTTCAAATTCTTTAGCTTAATTAAGCGGAGCTAAAAACAGTAAGAAACTTTCCAGCCTAGAAGACTGCATTTCTCCTTTCATTTTCCTCACATCCTTGGAGTGAGCCATTGGCCCCAAAATATTCTGACCCAGGGCTCGCTTTCTGGGTCCCGGGCTTTTAATAAGAAAAGTCCTATGGCAGTTCCTGCCCTCCACAGGCTCCTGTTTGCAGAGGCTGCCACACTAGTGGGAGAGGCTGCCGAGGCGGGCTCCTCGCTGTCCACTCTCCATCCGTGTGGGTCATGAATCTGGAACAAAGAGTTCCCAAGGCGGGGCTCCTGGTGATGCAAATTCCTCAGCCATATGTCGCCCTTGCCAGGTGGGGGGTCCCATCACAGCTCTTTGACAAATGCACAGCTCCTGGGCCAGGGAACCGCAGGAGGTGAGATTCACATGGGCTAATTCTATCAGAAGATACCCTCACCCGGAGAGGGGCCCTTTCTAGTCCCTTTCCTGCCAAAATACTGCAGCCACCAACATGGAAATGCCATTCTGCCTCGGGGTCCCGCCCCTCAGATGTCAGCGCCTTTCTCTGGGAAGGAGAACAGATGTGTGTGCAAATTGCTGGCTCCTACCCAAATGGAGAGGTGGCCCGCATGCCCAGGTCACACGGCTCACTGCATGCAGAAAATGTCAAAGAGCGTCGACATTTGGGGGCTCAGGGGAGACCGAAAGGATGGCCACAGGAGCCCAGCCCCACCATTCAGGAGTGAAATCAGAAGCCTCCATCCCCTCAGAAAACAGCCATGTCCTGTGTCTGCCCATGCGGGGGATTCCTATCTCCCTTAGCAAGGCCAGTCATGTTTTAAGTGTGTAGAGGGTAACATTGCAGGTCCCTATCATCATCAATGAATTATATAAATATCCACTCAACTTGTCAACCATGTGGAGGGTGGCATGAAGAAAGGTGAAGGGGTAAAACTTTTAGGAGCTTATACTAGGTAGTTCAGTCTGCCAGTACAGGCACTGGGCTAATGGCATTGCTTTCTGATGCGGTCATGGCCAGATGCCGGGTAGTGACCTGGTCAGCACACATCCCATCAATCATGGAGAAGGCTGAAATATCTGCACACTCAGCCACTGCTACCCTGCCCCCACTCGTACCTTCCAGCGGGCTCCAGGGCACAGATCCTCAGCTACGGGGTGCCCCCCACCATAGAGCAATCCGTAAGTACTTTGTAAAGAAGCATTATCACTGTGAAGGAAAGCTATCAGGAAAACAGAGACTTGATTACACACACTCAATAGATTAGAGAACAAAATGCTGCTTCTCCTTTGCCTTTTAGAAATCGGGATATCCTATACAGTGGTCCCTACGCGTAAATAATGCGTTTTTACAACAAGCTTGAGAGAATGAGGCATTGCTGACATGAGAACTTCTGAGAATATAAAGCAAAGTATTATGCATTTTTTATTTCAATAGATAAGAGTCAGAAAACATACACTTCACATATACAATAAAATCTAAATTAAAAAACATTCTTAATTTCTATCTCTTCTACATCTTTTTACCTAAAAGACAAACATCTTAATCTAATATTGAACTTTTAAAATGTTTTTATGAGCTCTTGTCATTTTCATTAATATTATGGATACTAAAGAAAATTCTACTTGAAAAAAATTTCTGTTAGAGAAAATTGTGTTTGTTGGCTAAAAGTAAAAATCAATCAATTAATAGCATGTCTTTAGAGACAGTTGAAAAGAAATCTGGTTCAAGGATTCTGGGAGGTCTGATTTGAAGAAGGGGCACAGAAAATACAAGATGAACCTAGAGTACCTCATTGTGCCAGAAAGTAAGGAAATAATCTTTTTCTTTAAAGGCTGGGCCATGTCAAAAAGACACGGGAGCTAATCCAAAATATCTTCTAAGGGCCAAAGTAGGACAAATTTGAACAACAAAATAAATAACCAGAGTATTCGATTATTACCCAAACAATAAAATAATATCCATGAGCTCATAGTGATATAAACAGATGATTGGACAAATGGTAAGTGGAGGAGAAGGAGCAACTCTTTCCCACAGAAGAATTCCAAATAATAAATGTGCATGGAATGAAGGAAACAAGAAATCACCATTAGGAAGACGCACTGATGAATGCCACCATTAGTAGGTAGAATATGAAAGAGAAGCAGAATAGTTGCATAGCCTCTGAGTTATCTCCCCTCAAAGACTGATTGGTCACTGTTGTGGTTGAAGCACACGAACACACAATCTTCATTCTGCCCTCCAAGAGGCACCACTTCAATGTGGGCTGGACTGAGTGACTCTCCAACCAGACAGAGCATGGGAAGGGAGCGATGGGAACTTCCCAGTGGAGGAAGCTAGCAGACAGCACTCTGAGTGACCGAGGTCAACATTACCTATGACACGCTGTGTTGGTAGTATGCACCCTCATATAGAATGGGATAAGAAGGACTCATCACTTCTGGAATATTCTTCCTCAAAATTCATAACCTCAGCTTAATCATGAGCAAACATTAGACAAACCCAGTTCAAGAGATACTCTGCAACCTATCTCATCAGGACTCTCCAGTGTCACGGCCATGAAGGGGAAGTGTGAGAAATGGTCACAGACAGGGGAGCCTAAGGAGACATGGCAACTAAAAGTAGGGCGATGTCCTCAATGGGGTCCTCTCGTAGAAAGAGGACCCTCGTGGGAAAACTGGGCAAATCCAAATGAGCCTGTGGCTTAGTGTTATTATAGCAACGTTGGTATCGCATCGATAAATGTCACCGGGTCCTGGGTGTTACCAGTCGTCGGTGAAGTGTATTCAGAAACTCTCAGTATGAACCTCGCAACTCTCGGAAAATCTCGAATTATTTCAAAATAGGTTTTAAAAAAATGTACCTTCCCTCCTGCTATCACTCTATTAAAGATCAATTACTTTAATAGAACAGGAGAAAGATAAACCAGAACCCTCAGGCACTGCTGGTGGGTTGTTACCTAGAGCAACCACTTTGGAGAACAGTTTGATAAAATCTACTGAATCCAAGTGTGCAACTATTCAACTTTTAGGGATATGCACAACCAAATAGTGTGTGTGTGTGTGTGCAAAGAGACATACAAAAATGGCCGTAGAAAATGTATTCATAATAACATAGAAACTGTGAGTAACCCCAAGGTCCACTGACATGAGAATAGAGAAATAAAGTGTGATCTGGTCACACGGAGGTTCTGAGTGAGCCCCGAGGCACAGGGAGTCCCCAAGCCTCCTGAGAACATCTGAGAGGTCCATGCACATTTCATAACCTCACCAAGACGTTCTTTGCTTTTTCGCTCTCATCACATGAGTACCTGGAGGAGAATTCCAGAAACTACGTGGCTAGGTACAGAATGAAGGAGTCGACCTGGGAATTCAGTTCTCCACTGTTGAGGGAGACACAATGCCACTCAGCTCACTGCACGTTTTGAAAACATAGTTATTTTTATAAAAAATATGTTACCTATAATAACATGTAATGAGTTTATTATCATTCCAAATGAACTACTAAATACATACGTTTCTGAATTTCTCTGTTTTGTTTTATTTTCAATAAATACTCATGGACAAAACAAAACAAAGTATCTAACCGAGCCGTGGTCCCCAGCAGTGTTAAGGAGGTGGGGTGTGCTGCGACATTGACATTGACGAGGGCAACGTCTGAGCTGCAGCCACGCAGGGCTGGACGACTCCCACAGGCACGGTGTCCAGTGAAAGGAGCCAGATGGCAAGAGTGTGCGCTGTCTGCTGGGTTTATAGATGGTGGACAGGGCAGGGCACCGGATTCAGGGCCTGGCATGGGTCCAGCTCTGGGGCTGGGGGAGGGTCACATCGGTATGTCTGCTGGACAAAACTCATCGAACTTAAGATCTGTGCACCTTCCCCTGTCTCTTATCCTTAATCCAAAAGAGGGGTACAGGATGCTCTTGTCTTAATGGTTAAAATAACTGCACTGCTGGACAGCAAGCCCAGCTTTGGAGCCAGCTGGCCCCGGGTTCCAGTCTCAGCGTTTCACTTGCCGGCCTCTCTGAGTCTTAGGTCCCGCACCTGTGCACCTGACAGTGTCGAAGGAGGAAGACATACAATCATACCCAAGTCCCTTAGCCCAGGCCCAGTGCAGAGTCCGAGCTTCCTGAACGCTATGATCATTGACCCCTTCTGTGGTCCAGAACCTAATTTTCACAGGTGGCCCTGCCACACGGGCGTATTTGCAAGCAGGGCCCTGAGAAGCATAGCGCATCCTCACAGTTCCCGGAGCACGGGGCTCATTCTAAACCCACGCGTGGGTGCGTGTGCTGGATGCTTCTGGCGATGCTAGGAGCCAGGCCTCGTCTTCATCATCTCGGTTACACGAGGAGGAAGCTGGGACACAGACCCGCTGAGTCACTACCCAGGTCCCTCTGCTGGAAGCGTGCCGTGGGCAGCGCTGACCGCCAGAATGAAATCACAGCCTCCCTCCGCGGCACCTGCTCCTCCCTGCCCTCCCTGAGTCAGCATCGTGCCTGCGAACGTCTCCTCAAGAGCTCACTGTAGCCACTCCAAGGACTGCCACACCATCATCACAGTAAGGAATTGGCCTGGCCCGCTGGGGGCACCAAGCCCTTTACTTAGCCCTGTAACTGCCTGGTCAGGAATGGTGCTACTGGACCGTTCCCCCCTTTACCCCAGAGCGCCCCATCCCTCTGTGGGTCTCCTGCTTCTCCCTCAGGAAGCAGCCCCAACACACCCAGATGCAGACCAGACCCCTCTCCAGGCCGCAGGGCTCAGTCAGCTCGTTAGCACAGTCACTCCCCTCCACAGGGGCAGGGGACCGAGGGGGAGGGGAGCGGGTGTGCGCATCACAAGCCAGGCGCCGTATTTCAAATAGTAATTAATTGACGACATAGTAATTAATGGGCCACATTCCTGCTTCGGTGAAGTGCATAGCTCCGTGCTCCTGAGCTGGGGACGGACCACGCTCTTGTTTTCTTTTAATCTGGTCTGAGAGACGCACGCTCTCCCAGGCGGCAGGGACGGAGCCCGGTCCCCGTGAGTTCATCGGTGTGGCATGTGTGGCCTCTGCACGCTCAGAGATACGAAACGTCAGCCGTCACATCCCCTCGGGGCCTCGGGGGAGTGGGTAAGGAGCCTAATTAGCTGTGGTCCCCATTTATTAAAAGTCATAAATATTCTTCTTGGAGACAGGGTGGGAGTTGGAGGAGGAGGGAGACAGCGTCTGGCTGGTGTGTGTGTGTGTGTGTGTGTGTGTGTGTGTGTGTGTGTACATGTGTGATTGACTTTCAACAAAGTATGAGGTTGTCAAATCTCACTTGAAGGCAGAGGTATGGTGGGGTCTGTGTTTAGGTGCGTGTCCCGGTGCCTTGAGAAAGAGCATTTAGCTGGAAGGCCTGTCACCTTGCTCTCCCCAGGAACAGAAGTGTTGTAAAAATGACTGACGTCATCATTCCCTGTCCCAATATTTGTTAGATTCCTACTCAATTCTCAGCCTTGTGCACAACTCTGGAAATAAAAAGGGATCAGACCTCTTTATCAACTGACAGGGAAACAGACGCCTGGAGCATAATATTGACACAGCAACAACAATAACAAAAATAACAACCAACATGTTTGGGCCCCAGAAGGCATTGCAACGACATATAAGCACCTGTGGCATAGCAACGTGTGCACGTCTCACTATCTCACTCCGTGGCAGAATGTCAGAGCTTCTGAAATTGCAAATGAGGACAAAGTTCCAAGGTACTGACAGCTGAGCTGCGCAAGGGAAGCACCTGACTTGTGCAGGCAAGAGGGTCCTCTGGTGCTGCGGATGCTCCTGCAGCTGTTGCCTGTGTTCAAGACAGAAGCAGGGACTATATTTCAGGGGGAGATTAGTGAAAATCGCTGTAGGCTATTTTCCCATCCGGTTCGTGAACCTCCTGAGTCCCATGGGGTCCACGCCATGTGGGTGAGGAACTCCAGCTGTGGGGCATCAGGCCATGGACCGGAAAAGCCTGGGTCCCTGAATCACACCGTGGAGGGGAGCGTGCCTGCCCACCTGAGAAATGCCTCGGCGCTCGACTCCCTGCCTGTGCTCTGTGAGTCCGCAGCAGCAAGTGGGATGGTGGAAAAGCAATTCCTAACATCTTAGCCGCGCAACCAGCTCCCATTTTAACCCTCACCCAAGCTGTGTCCGAGGGCGTCACTGCATTCCAAATGGGTTAGTGTGTCACATATTCTGTCTCCGGGGAGACATAAAGGCATTGTATTAATATTTCCCAAGGCATGCAATTACTTGAAAAAGTCCCAAATAGTCCAGACTAACGAGTGTATTTCTCCCTGGGCCGTCTGGAAATCTAATTTTTGATGGAGTAGTGGATACAATGGGGAGAGGAAGGAGGAAGGGAACACTATTAATTTTTATAGAGTGTCTGTACGTGTTAAATGCTGCCTGAGATGCTTTTCATATAGTCACACTGAACTAGAAGCTAAAGATGCTGAGCGCTGGCACTGTCTGACCTTGGAAAAGCAAGGGGGATTCGTTAAGGTGCAAGTAACAGGTATCCAAACTGGTTTAAACAATAAAGGGAATTTATTGGTCTGTATAACTGGAAAGTGCCAAGGTAGGGTGGGCCTCAGGACCAGCTTGCTCCAGCAGTTGCTGATGGCAGCAGGGCTGTGATTCTCCTTCTTGTGGCAGCTTCACCTTCAAAGGGGCTTCCTCTGTGGGAGTCAGGTAGTCGCCAACAGCACCAGGATTCCACCCTGCCCTGTTCCCCTGCAGGAGGTCTGAGGAGGTCAACTGCACCTCATCTAACCCAAGTCCTGAGATGTGCTCTGGTTGGACATATTTATGTCACAACCCCATTCTTAAACCCATAACTGTGTCGACAAAGATGGAGGAAGTGATTGTCCCTAGCCACCCCAGAGGTCACAAACCATGGAACTGAAAGGTTCAGGTTCCTATTAGGAAGGGAGAAGGGCAACAGAGCTGGGAAGCAATGAACTGCAGTCACCACAAAAAAAATAAAAATAACATCCTGCCTAATAAAAGAGTAATATGCAAATTGACTGTACCCCCACTATTCCCACAAGCCACGCCCACATGCCAATCAAGAGGGAGTATGCAAATTAACCCAACCAAGATGGCAGTTGATTTGCATAGCCCAGTGCAGAGCAAAGACTGAAGACAGTGTAGAAGGAAGCCAAGTGCTGCAGAAGGGAGGGAAGCTGTGGAGAAGCAAGCAAGCTGAGTGGCGGATAAGGGAGGGAAGCAGGCAGGGCAGCAGAGATAGGAGAGAAGCAAGCAGGGCACAGGAGATGGGAAGGAAGCAGGGGCGAGCAGCAGAGACTGCTGCAGGAAGCCCTATTCTTGCAAGAATCTTCCTGCAATGGGCCTCTAGTTAACAGTAACAGCAAACATTCCCTGAGCAAATTACCATGGGTCCAGTACCATACTGCATTCTTGTCTCATCCCATGTGCATCTCAAACATATCAAAGCCCTGCAAGTAGACACTCTTAATATTCCCATTGTATAAATGAGCAAACTGAGACCATGAGGTTCAGCACTTTGTCTAAGCGCCAGTCTCATGGGGAACTGGGTCTGATTGCAGCCCTCCTCTTCAACACCAAGTGGTACTGCTGCCCTGGGAAGCTCTGTTTCTTCCAGCCTCAGTTTCCCCATCTGTAAAATGGGTTGGGATGACTTTATAATCTCTAAGTGCCTTTACAGTTCCAAAGTTCTAGGTCGCTTGGATTTCACCCTTCCTGAGAGTCAGGAATCCTCATGCCTGCTCTCAGCTCATTACTCACCTCCCATGAACCTTTAGCATTCACACTTCTCTGGTGTCCAGCTCCCTGCCAGTGAGGTAGGGGGGTCAAAGGTCAAGGGGCTGGCGCTGTCTATGGCATATTTCAGGCATGCCTTATTGGAGGGGAAGGAATATCTATACCCCTCCCCAAGGGTGAAGTGGGGAAAAGACCCACTGTCTCGGGGGAGAAGGCTCGTAGTCTGATGGCCAACTCAGGGGAAGGAAGACCAGGATCATGACCAGGCTCACGACCGTCTTCACCTACAGACTCTCCACAGGGGGGAAGGGCTGCATTTACCATCCTTTCTCAGATGGGCGACTAAGATCAAGTGACACGTCACCTGGCAGGCCAGTCGGAGATCTGGGAGTGATCAATCCCAGGCTGTTCTATTCCCAAGATCACAGGGGGCTTTCAGCTTTGTTGAGAGCTTTGCCTCAGCCACAACATTGCACCCCATGAAAGTGGGGTCAATCTGGCAACACCAAAGGCTGAAACACAAAAACACACTCAGAGCTGGGGGACTCTGCTCTCTACGCCTGACAACCAGAGGACGCAGACACATAATGGGTTAAGTGTACCTTTACACTAGAAGAGCTGGACACTGATCATGTCAACTGAATTGTCACGAAATCACTTTTAAAAAATGGGTTTTGTGGTCAAATATTCATTTCCTGACAACCTGGCCCTTCATGCAGACACGTGTGCAAAATCGTCTTCGGTCATGAGAATTGGAGTCTGTGGTGTGTTGTTAAGTGTTAACAATGAGGTCTCTGGGAGGAAACCCTGTTGACGGTGCTTGCTCATGACCGTGGTGTAAATACTCCTGCCATGGCTGGTTTCAGGCTCCCTGTGTGACCTCACTGCATGGAGCAGGGAAGCACGCAGTCAGCTCTGCAGAGCTGGTGTGAGTGACTCCCGTACACCACTGGCTGGAGAGAGTGGGTAATTTTTCATGCAAATGAGGATATCTTGAAGGGCATGTGATGTAAATACTCTTGCCATGGCTGGTTTTATGACTTTACTGGGCAAGGGGCACAAACAGGGACCTTCCCAGGTAAACTGAGGCACCTGATCACTCTCATTAGAGATCAGAGAGCCTTACAGACCATCTGCCAACTCTTTTATTTTTCAGGTGCAGAAACTGAGACTCCGAAAGGGGAGATAATTTACTCATGACATTGAATCACATTTCATAATATTACTATTATAATACTGTTGGCAAGAGCATCTCAAAGGGCAATAATTAAAAAAAAACAAAAAACAACTGGCTGCATTAGGAAGAAAAGGCAAGTGCCTATCAGATGCCACGGGAGACCAGACTGAACCACTCTGTGGCCCAGAATCTGATAATGGCTTCATTATCTTGGGGAAAAATGTGAACTGGTTCTACCTAGTGATTCATGAAATTGCTGTCACCTGAAGAGTTATTCATCATCCGCCCCCTTGAAGGTGGGAGGGGCGGCACCTAAGGCTGCTCATTCAGAGCACATGCAGCCCCACACAGTGGGCAGGACACTGCCTGGGGGCGTGGAAACCTGGGCTCTCACTTCAACTTGGCCTTAACTCTCTGGGGTCCTTAAGTTGGTTGCATCTGCATTTCAGATTCCTTACTTACAACGAGATTGTTAGTTTGCAAGCATTTTGTTGTTGTTGTTTTGTCCGCCAGGTGATTTTTTTTTTTTTTAAGAAATGCTCTTAGGACATGTATTCACCGATTTTACAATTTCCCCACTCCCCACCATCCCCTATTATCTAACAGTGTCCTTACTCCATTTAAATTTCATAACTGGCACATTTCCTAAACCTGAGTTGCCAGATGTAGCAAATTCAGTAAAAGTATGTCCCATGTAATATTCGGGACCTATAACCCATGTGGTATTTGGAACGTAGCTATACTGAAAAAAGAATATTCATTTTAATCTGAAATTCAAATTTAACTGGTCAACTTGTATTTTATCCAGAAATTTTATCAAGGCATTTGAGCTTCAGACCCCTAGACTAGTGGGATCTTTGGTATATTCTAGTTCTTAAAAAGGTAATAAGTACTTACAGCCATTTATTCACTCAATAAGCACTTACTGGTTACCTATAGCACCAACATTTTTATCCTCTGGAAAGTACAGCTGGAGCTCTGATAAGCCCAGAATTGATGTGGTTCCATCTCAAAAAACAAAGACACATCATATAGCGATCAAAAGCCATTGCAGGGTCGCTCCAGTCCTTGACTTAGTTTCTCCAGAGCCACGAAGGCACCTGCACCACCCCCCTGCTGACCCTCCGCGTCCCTCCCACCACACTAATCCCTTCCCCAACTCTCTCCACCAGAAGCACCTCTTTCCATTATTCTGCTGTAGACCTGCTGCTCACTCCCTAAGGACTTCCCCTTAGAAAGACAGAGGGAGGTGGGGCAGGCCCTTTAGACCGGCGGTCACCAAACTTTCAGACCTCACAGACCACCAGTGGTCCGCGTATCACGGTTGCAACCCTGATTTAGACTATTCTGTCGTGGCCCTGGGAGCAGAGAAAACACATGGACATGTCTGCGTACTTCGTTCCGTTATCTGAGCACATGGAAAGCTATGCTCCTGCCTTCGAGGGGACTTAGCATACACACAGGGCACAGGATCTACCCAGAAAAGCAGGTCACAATACAACTGCAGGGCAGCCGTCTGTGGCCATTTAAACTCTGAGATTGTAGGTAGCAAAGGAGTGAAAGCAGAGGAAGAAGTCCAGGTGGGCTGGAGGAAGCAGATCCATTTTCTTGAATGGCCTCGTAGCAGAAATATCCCGGTGCTGCTCTCACCCTCCCCTCCCCCAAAATACCTGGGCCCACATCTCCTGGCGGAGGGCTGTCCAAAGCCCACGGGTCTGTTCTGCCTGCACACAGTGGGTGACAGGTGAGAGTCGGCATGCAGATACACCAGGTCCTTCTTCTTGCCAGGGGATAATTCTCATGTCCGTGTTCTGCATCATTTCTCAGTTAACTTCCTGATAAGGACACCCCAACCCCCTCCGCATTGGGCCCCTTCCCTTCCATGGTCACCTCTCTACTTGTGCACCCCCACTGTTGATGTTTCCTAGGATCGTCTCCCAAATAAACAACTCCAGTCAGGACTGCTTCGAGGAACCCCAAACAAAGAGTCCAAAAGATTGGCCAAGCTCGCCTCTGAGGTCGGAAGGAGCCACCAGCTCGGGTAGGAAAAAGTTTGCTTGAAGACCATGTAGGTCTTGTCCCAAGTTAACTCCTTCCCTCCCCTCAAGAGCTCAACAACTGGATCAGATGAGGAGCACCCGGTGTCACAGATGGCGCAAACGTGCTCCGAGAGGCCCACAGCACATTCCCAGGAGTTTCTCTTCTTGGTGCTGCCTCCTCCCACCCCAGGTCCTGTTTAGCCTACAGAAGAGAAGGGGGGGATCACAGCAGTGCAGCCTTTTGGCGTTGCTTTTTCAGGGGTACCATCTGGAGGAGGATAAGTACACCAATGATAATAACGTGTCCCAAAAGAGGGCTCACGTGCGCCCCACACTGGGGAAAGTGCTTCGCCCGAACAGCTTCATTTCATCTTCACAGCCACTGGAAGCGGTACCTTTAATGTCCTTGCTTTACT
The DNA here is from genome assembly GCA_011751065.1 of Lasiurus cinereus. Classification (NCBI taxonomy): domain Eukaryota; kingdom Metazoa; phylum Chordata; class Mammalia; order Chiroptera; family Vespertilionidae; genus Lasiurus; species Lasiurus cinereus. The sequence continues at coordinate 26,551,801 of JAAGEH010000452.1, read as the reverse complement.
AGTACAGTGGTACCTCGAGATACAAATTTAATTTGTTCTGTAAGCTTGAGGCATGGGAAACTATGAGACGCTCGAGTCGCAGTAAACTGGTGGGTTGTGTGCAGCTGGCCGATCCGCGCGATTACTCCTATCTCAAATGTTGCTCGTATTTCAAAGCAAAAATCGCTCGCTCGTATCTCAAAAATCTCGTATGTTAGGGCACTCATATCTCGAAGTACCACTGATATGTGGAAACAGAGAGGTTAACTGACCATCCCAAGGACACACAGCAGGGAAGGGAGGAGCCAGAACTCACACCCGGGCAGCCAGGCCCCGGAGCCCACATCCTGAAGATGCCAGCCCTCCATGGACCACAACCAGGTAAGCAGTACCTGATCCAGAATAAACAGAGCCAACCAGAAGGCGGCCCCTCTGGCCTCTCCTGGACTTCCTCGTAGATGCTGTTAGCCAAAGACCAGATATTAGCCTGCAAACGCTTCATCGGATGCATGAGTTAACCTCAAGTTGTGCAGAAGTTCCAAACAGCGGAACAACACATGCTTCCAGCCTCTTAGGTTTGGAACCACATCCTGCGGGATTTCTTGCAAGTTTCTCATTATTTCCTAGTTTATCCTGGATGGAGACCCATGAATGAGAAAGGTGGTTGTGCTTCCATCCAGCGCCTGCTAAAATCTACAGGGCAGAAATGGCAGAGGGAATTCGAGATCACTAACCCCTCCAGAAATCTTTGATGGAAAGGATTCAAGCAGCTTCTCCTCTTACCAAATCTCCCCTCCCACTAGCACATGACGTTTTCCCTTTGTAACTCATTCAACCCTAGAATCTACTGATGATCCATATGTGCTCCGTGCCTGCCTCATGCACTGGCCAGCCTGTTACCTCGTTCCCGATTCTGGCTTGCCAGCTCTTGCCTTCGGAGGAGACCACGGGGCAATCTCCAGGCAAGATGGGAATTTGGGAACCAAACAACTTGGCCTGCTTGTGAACTTGCCGCTCCCTTCTGTCCCTCGGACCCTGGAATTGCCTGCGCCATGCAGACACCCCTGGAGGCTATGCGTGCAGCCCTGGGCTAGGGCTCCCAGCCATACCCCACACACGTGGACTCAGAACCCTGAACAGGTCACGGAGACCAAGGAGAGGACTCCGCGTGCTCACTGGCCTGCCAGGCAACAGGAGGTGTGTGACGGTCAGAAGAATCAAGGCTTGATGTGCCTGTTTTCCCTAAAGTCTCGGCCTCAAGGTCATTCTGTCGGACTCTCCTGACTTGAGGTGGTCCATGCCAGCCCATTTGCAGTTCCAGTGTTTTGAGGAACCTCAACATTTAGAGTCATCATGCCTCTAACGGGGAAAACCCTGAAGTGTTCCCTTCTTGTGGGGAGACGAGGGAATACCTTCTGCAGAGGGCATGCAGAGAACCCCAATGCCAGGATGTGGCGTGGCATTTAGACGTCCCATGTGGAAAGGGGAATGGGGGAGTTAGGGAGAGCCCTAAGGAAGGGGGTACAAGGTGACGCTGGCCTCTGTCACCCTGTGACCCTGGGCCAATCACTTTCCCTCTTGAGGTTTGCATGTCAATAAAAACAATAATAGTAATGACAATAACAATAATAATTGCTGCGTTTTAATAGCCATCACTGATTGCACGTGCCTCTTGTTTGCCTGTATCATCTCATTTGAACATCCCAGCAATCACTCTGAAGGAAGGCACTCGAATATGTCTGCCTTTACAGAAAGGGAAACAGAGGCACAGGATGGGATGTAATCTGCACAGGTAAGTTATAAAGCTGGGATGGGAACCCAGTTATTAGACTTCAGACCTGCTTTCTCACTGTGCTTACTGCCTCCCTGGTGAGGTGGGCTTGCATGAGAGCTGGGGTTCCTGACCTGGAGTACCCGGATGCAGAAGAGAGACAAAAAAGGTGATTTATCAAAAGTTTCTGTGGGCCCTTCTATCTCCTGACGCTGGCCAAAATGTGTAGATACATGACATTTCTCCCCATTCCTAGATTCTTATATTCTTAGAAACCTCAGAAGAGTTCCTAACCCTCGAACATGATGATGAACCAAAACCACCAGGTTGGTGACCTTTGAGGCCCCATGGGCCAGCAATGCACACTCATCTCAGAGATAAATGGTTTCATTTCTCAGCCAGTGGCTGCTGTCCCACCTCCCTCTGCATCTTCCTACCTCCTGCTCCAATGCCCCCACCCTGGCTTCCCAAGCCCGGCCACCCTCCCCTCCTGACACTGCTGCCTCCAAGGCAAGTCTGTCCCTGTCCCCACCTCAGGTCATCACCCCTGTCACTTCCACGCCTGCCCTCATCTCACCATCAAGGAGAGGATTCAGAAGAGGGGGCTGCAGTGAGAACAGTGCAACTGCAGGCAGACAGCTGGCTCAGACACCGCTGTACCTGGTGCCAGTCTGTCTCACTGCTTGTCCAGGGGCAGCCGGAAGGTCATAGTGTGCATGGAGTGTCACACAACCTTCACTTACGCTCTGTTCCCATCGCTGTAGCACTTTCTTCCTCAGCCTCGATCTTCCCCTCTGTGAGATGGGGCTAATAATGATGCCAACCTCACAGGTTGTTGGGAGGGGTACACAGGGGGAACCCTCCCACCCGGGCCTGTTCCTGAAGGTTAGCTGTTGTGCTTGTCACTGTCATCGTGGTGATCACTGTCATTAACACACTAGAGGCCCGATGCACAAAAGTCATGCAAGAGTAGGCCTTCCTTCCCCGGCTGCTGGCACCGGCTTCCCTCTGGCACCCGGACCCGGGCTTCCCTCACAGACCTGGCTTCTTCCGGAAGGTCATTCAGAAGGATGTCCCGTCTAATTGGCATATTATGCTTTTATTATTATAGATTGCTCTGTTTCTCTCTGCCTTGGACTCCTTCCAGTTCTCCACCTTCAAGATATAGTCCTCTGTCTGTTCTCCAGAACAGAGCACAGGGAGAGCAACAGTGAGCCTTCCAGAGCGGCCTTGAGCATGTTGGCCTGGACGATTTCATACTCAGGTTTTCCTGGTTAACGGACTGTGTGCTTCCCGGACTCTGAGCAGAGACACGCAGACTGCTGGTCTCTGCAGCATCAGAATAATGGCAGCATTTGTTTAGAAACATGCAGAGTCCCTTTCCATCCCGATGTAACAGGCATCTACTATTCTCATGGCAGCATTTGTTTAGAAACATGCAGAGTCCCTTTCCATCCCGATGTAACAGGCATCTACTATTCTCATGTGACAGGCCGAGGAGACTAAGAATGCCACCTACCAGAATCTCAAGGTTTGTCCTCACGCCCCCAGCCCCTTCCCCACACACCGGAGAAGCGCCCTTGCCTTATCAGGACCAGCACACTCCAGGCTGCTGGTGAAGGCAATGTGGCCGCCACATGCACCGCACCCAACGGGAGACCCTGGGCAAATGTTATTCCAGCGATAACAGTGATGCCACTTAGGATAACAATGATGAAAATCTGCATTAAAGGACTTTAAACTGCTGATACCTGCCCTTTCCCCACTTGGAGAGAAGAAAGGGATGCGAATTTGTCACTTGAACCGGCAGCTGTGTTTCATCTGGACTTCATCTTTTCTGCTATTGTCTTTATTAGCGGGATTTTTTTTTTAATGAGTAAGTTTTGACCTACCAGGTGTTTTGAATTTTTGTCTTGTTCACTTGCTTACATGAGGAAACTCAAATAAAGACCGAGGCATTATTAAAACCCAGTGGAAGGAGAGTGGGAGCCCTCTGCCCTCCCCCGTGCTGGGTGCAGTTCCTGGTGCAGCCACTAGGAGTCTATCTTGGGAATATTATCTATTCCCCAGGCATACTGGCTCCTCCAAGTCCCCCTGAGCCCTCTGCCAGCTCAGGCAGCCCCTGAACCCTTCCCCTTTTTGTTAATTCCCATAAAGAGCAGACTCAGTGTTACTGCCAGACCACCCTGCCCCCCATACAAGGAGGGTGCAGACTCTCACCTCTTCCCAGTTATTCCTGCAGAATCTGCTCCACGTCTGTCAGGCAGAGAAAGAAAGGAGAAAGAGATGCAATCTCTAGGTGGGACCCCCGAAAAAGCCCTGACACCACTCTTCCCTTCCAGGGGCTCCGTTGGGTGCACTGTACTCTCAGCGCCAGCCCCTGAACACCAGGCACGCTGTTCAGTGCCGGATGCTGAGCAAGGCTGTTCATCACCCTGCAGAGGGGCTTCTGGTTTTCCCGCATCTTTGGGGGTCCAGAGAGTTCAGGCAGCTTGCTCCACATCCTTGTAAGAACCCAAGTTAGAGCCACCTCCTTATCCTATGCCATGGCCACGCTAGCTGTTAGAACAGGCGCCACTGATGCATATTACACGGTGCATCTGTCTAAGGCAGTGGTTGGCAAACCGCGGCTTGCAAGCCACATGCGGCTCTTTGGCCTCTTGAGTGTGAATCTTCCACAAAATACCACAGCCTGAGTGAGTCTATTTTGAAGAAGTGGTGTTAGAAGAAGTTTAAGTTTAAAAAATTTGGCTTTCAAAAGAAATTTCAATTGTCGAACTGTTGATATTTGGCTCTATGGACTAATGAGTGTGCTGACCACTAGTCAAAGGTACGGGACGGGTGGGTGGTATCAGCTGCAGCCAGGAGGAAGTGGAGACTGGCCTTTCCCAGGCACAGCTCTGCCCCTTCTCCAGGGCTCCGGAGGCCGCAGGAAGGGGAGGGGTGCCTTGCAGGGCTCATTCTTATCTCTACAAAAATCTGGGCAAGGACAGGATGAAGCAAAGTCGGGCTTTTCTCATCTCTTATTGGTGGCTTTGGGGAAAAGCGTTTGTGCAGAAGGTTGAAATTAACTAAAGTGAGGCGGGGGATTACCACGGATTCCTCTCACGCAGGCCATCCTGAGGAAGGAGTGACCAGCGGCACACAGGCACATGCCAAGCCTCCTCTCTGGGGGGAATTAGCCTTAAGAAGGCGCTTGCTGATAAGGGCTAATCCGTGGCTAAATGGGACAGTACCAGAGTAATTAACATTCCTGGACTCAGTTTCCCTTTGGCTGCTCAGCACTTACTCAGCGAGCAGAAATCCCCATTCACTGTAATGAGTCCATCAGCCCGAGTCTTTCAGTTCAGCATTGTCTCCCCGGGGCCTGTCTGGCTCACCGGAGCTGGTTTAAGCCCGTGTCAGGCGGGTGTGGAGCACAGCCCAGCGAGGCCCCGCATTTGCCCACCTCCTCGCACTAAAACAGTTAATCCTGAGCCACAAAGGAGCTCTGCAAATCAGCGGAAGGGAGGGTTAGAGGATTTTCTACGACAGGCTGCGAGACAAGAGCAGAATAGAGGCCATTCGTGTGGATTGAGATGATGTGACATTGAAAGGCAGACACTTTTTTCCCCTTTTTCTTTCTTTTTGTACTGACACTCACCCCTCACTACTCTCAAAACAGACCCCCAGGTTTCTTATCTTACTAGGGAAATTCTAAAAGGAGAAGGCAAAAGGAAATCCCAGAATGCAAAGCCTCCAGGACACCCCAGGTATTGATAAGGAAGAACAAAAACAGATCAAAGAAGGCCTCGGGTCCCTGTGCAGGGCGGCATCCAGGCAGGATTTTGCACCCCTCGAGTTTTGCATCTTCCCCGGGCACTCGTTTTGCCTGGGAAAAAAGAATTGGGGGAAGGGAAGGGAATGTTCTGGAAGATGATTTCTTGCTTGATGTGAAAAGGAAAGAAGGTGGGTTGTCTTTTATTACAGATTATGAATTTGTCATTGAAGCTCGTCCTTTAAGAGAATGGAATCTTGTACAGTGCCTAACTCCATGGTCTGTACTTGTGCTGCCTGAGATTTAGCAGGAAATCATGGTCCAGCTTGGTTGCAAGGATCCATAGCAATTGTACCAACAACCCCCATGAACAGCCCCTGTGTGAGTGACAGCTCATGTGCATCCCGCCCACTTCCCCCTCCTTCCTCTCTCCACGCAGGAACATGTCCCCGCCCCTCCGTTTGTGAAATTACAAACGGCCAGTACTTTTCCCAGCCTGGGCTCATCTGATTCACCGCAGGGCCCAGCACCGGTTCCGCCTATAGCTGTTACCGGTGCAGAACTTCTTCATCACCAGCTAGCTTTTCCCTTGGCACCATTCATTCCATGCTTCTTCATTAGACTGCCTGGTCCTGCAGAATAATTGCCCACTTGCCTCAGCAGGGAAAGGGTTTTCTCTGTGCATCCACGAAGAGCACTTTTTACATCTTCATTCCAGATGAGAAATGGCAATAAACAGAGGGCATGTCTGCTGAGCAATGACCACTGTGAGTCAGAGGCAAGGGGACACGTGGGGCACCAGTTAAAACAGAAAAGGACCCCAGTCCTGAGAGCTAACGTTAGATCCCAGTGAAGGGGCTCAGAAGACTGCCCGCTTGCTCTCATTTTGTCCTCACTACAGCTTTATATAGTATGTGTTCCTAGCAAATACATATTACAGATGTGGAAACTGAGGCTCAGCGAGGTTAGGCAACATGCCTAAGCTCCCCCAGCTCTCACAAGGAGCTGCCTCACAGCAGGTCCTATCCTACTGCTTTTGGTAGGTGATCAGATTTTGGTAGGTGGGCTGCTTTCCTGGGTCAGTAAGTCGTGAAGTGCGTTTCTGTGTGCGATGTCAATGTGAGGAAGAAGCAGAACACAGCGGGCTCAGGGAGGGGTCCGGTCACGCCCTCAGGGACGGCAGGTTCCTTCCACGCCCAGCACAGCCTTGGGACCTGCTTTAAATCTGTAGCCAGGCCCTTAGCCTGGGCGGACTTTCAAGTTTCCTTTGAAATCTCAAACATTTCTTAACAAAGTCAAGCCTGTTTCCTTCCCACTTCTCATTTTTCTTCCACACTCAAACCACAGAAAACCCTTTCAGAAAATACCGTTAGACACAAACCCACCGGCCACACCAAGAGGATTTGAGATTAGGTTGAAAAAGCCCATTCACTTTGGCTGTTTCCCACATACCTGGCCCAGGCCCTGACAACCTGTCTCTAGGTTGGCTTGTGGGCACCTCACACTGTTGGGTGGAGAGGGCGAGTGAACTACAGGGGCAGCCGAGAAAGGAAGGGAGAGAACAGAGCAGACTCCGTGGAAGCTGCAGCAGACAGCTGCATCTAAAACAGGAGTCAGTAATAGTTTCATGATTGTGAGAGACACTGCACTCTCATCATCTCAATGATACATGAGTCTGCTAATGCAGTGATGACGCCACATAACAAACAGCCCCGGATCTCAGAGGCTTCTGTGACAAATACGTTTCTCTCTCTCTCACAGGCCTGCAAGTCAGGGTGTGTCTGCAGGGAACCAGATTTCTATCTTTTCCATGCCTTCCATTCTAAGACCAGCAGCTACACCGAGATGCTTTTCCCATGGTGGATGGCCAAAGTGTTAGAAGGTGAGTAGGGATCCCCGATCCTCTGGAAGTCTTGGTTGAGAACTCACACTCTGTCCCTCATGCTCACATTCCACTGGCCAAAGCATGGCCATGGCAAAGCCATCACCAATAGGGTGGAGAAGTACATCGCCCACAGTGAACCGGGAGAGGTGTAGCAGAAAGGATGCTGTGAGCACCTAACATAGAACCTACCCCAGGTAGGTACTGTCATTATACCCATTTTATGGAGGAAGAACTGGAGGCTGACAGGTGGAGTTTGTGTCGGGCGATGGCAGAGCCAGCCAGGTGGCGCCGAGGCTGTTGCCAAGGTGGACGGACACTCAGAAATGGAAGAATGGTATCTCAAGTGCTCTAGGCAGCAGCCCTTCAGTGCCTCAAGGTGGCCTGCTCTTAGACCAGACAAGTCTCTTTGTCACTGGAGGCAGAAAATACTGATCTTTAGCTAGAACTAGCCTGCCTGGGCTAAATCCTGGCTTGAACCTCACCTCTCTGAGGCTCAGTTTCCTCATCTATCAAATGGCAGCAAACTCACACCTGCAATAGAGAATAACACAATATCGAAGGAGCTAGTGTTTATGAAATGCTCAGAAGGATGCCTGACCCACAGGAAGTGCCCCATGAATGTCTGTAACATCTCATCAGGTCAAATAAAGATGAACAGCTAAAGGCTAGAGTGTGGAGAAAGGACATAACACACCACAGCACAGATGCAGGCATTGGCTGGGTCCCAGGAGATTTGCGGGCATAGTTCTGGGTAACATTCAGGTAGGCAGTGTTAAAGAGTATGAGACCTGCCCTAGCTGGTTGGGCTCAGTGGATAGAGCGTTGGACTGCGTGTGGACTGAAGGGTCCCAGGTTAGATTCCGGTCAAGGGTACATGCTCGGGTTCTGGGCTTGATCCCCAGGATGGGGCATGCAGGAGGCAGCCGATCAATGATATTGTCTCATCATTGATGTTTCTATTTCTCTCTCCTTCTCCCTTTGTCTCTGAAATCAACAAAAATATATATATTTTTGTAAAATAAAGAGAATAGGACCCGGTTTCTTGCACCCATTCCACCTGTTCAGGGGAGGAATCCAGTGCAGTGGTTGAGAGATGGGTTTTTAAGTGAGGCAGAGCTGGTCCCAGCTGGGAGGTCCTGCACTCACAGCTGTTGTGATGTCAGGCAAAAGACTTCCATCCTCCAAGTCAGGTTCCTCTTCTGTCGACTGATGCAGTGTGTTCTACGTCAGGGTTGCTGGGGAAACAGAGCTAAAGAGCAAGGGATTGGGTACAGAAGCATCGGTAGGACCCCAGCTGCATCTCTTAAGTCAGAAATTAGAGAGATACACCGATATGTAAAATAATACCTTCCTCCTCACTAAACGTTTTATCTTATGAGATAGTTACGTTTCACAAAAATGTGTTTTCATGTGGATGTAAAATGAGCGTATTGTTATTTTTAAATGAATCACTAGCTGCCTATTTTGTAAATGAGTTTGTTTTACTTTGAAATATGATAAATAGGATAGGAGAAGCTCCTCAAGATCCTGAATCCTTCGTAAGGGTGTCAGGATTCCTGGGATGAAAGGTAGGAGAAGTGCTTATTCCAAGCTGGGCTTCTCAAGCCTGCTGTGCCTCGTGACCGCCTGGTCCCGTTTAGGCATTTCTGGTTTAATTGGTCTGTGGCTGGGCCTGGCACTAGGACTGTGAAGTCCCAGGGGATCCTAAGGTGCAACTGGAGCGGATAAACAGTGCCTAAGGCCCTGGCTCCTCCAGGCTGCAGCACATGGTGGGCGTGGTCTGAACTGACATCCATCAGAAGTCTTCTCTCCCTCCTGTCCCTTCTGGGCTGGAAGTCTCCCAATTTGAGGCTGTACTGGTCCCGGTGTTTGTATTGTTCCGGCCTCACAGGCCCTCAACAGCCCCCAGAGTGCACCTTCGGTAATCTAATTTAGATGTTCCTTTTCAATTGACAGACCTGTGCTATGAAACCAAACATCGCCCTGACTGGTTTGGTTCAATGGATAGAGCGTCGGCCTGCAGTCTGAGGGATCCCGGGTTCGATTCCGGTCAAGGGCATGTACCTTGGTTGCGAGCACATTCCCAGTGGGAGGTGTGCAGGAGGCAGCTGATCCATGTTTTTATCCCATTGATGTTTCTGGCTTTCTATCCCTCTCCCTTCCTTTCTGTAAAAAAATCAATAAAATATATTTAAAACAAATAAACAAACCAAAAACCCAAACATCGTTCTCTGATATATTGTGCTGAAATGAAAAGTGGCCTGCGGGGGAATGTTGTGGGGTGAGTAGAACAGGTGGAATTAATGAAAACTAGCAGGGCCTGAGAGCTGGGCCTGCCTTCCTCCTCTCAGGCCACAGCAAGTTGGAGAGGAATCTGGAGGAGGGGCTTGGTCACAGGCATATTCAGGGTTACTTAGCATTGGGTCTTTTCTCAAAGGACAGCCTTTCACAAATCAAAAACTGAATTCTCATTTTCAGGCGTGGAAAAATAGATTGGGGCTGGGTTTGGCTAATAGAACTCAGATGTGTCCCCCTTTCTCCCGCCTGGTGGAGCACTGTGCGTCCACTGCTCTATAGCTGACCTGGAAGCAAACATACATCGCAGGGGCTCCGTGGGCAGTGCTGCTCGTGCATGTGTGTGAGCACACCTGGCCAATGCCAGGTTGGCAGAGAAAGTGGGTAACACAGGGTAGCGCCAGGAGGCGGTCAGCACAGTACTCAGGTAGGGAACAGGTGAGCAGAGCCTCCCTCCTGGCCTTCTGCCAGGTTTCTGTCCCAGCATGCACTGGAGGAAGTTCTCAGTGGACCCCATCCACCTGCAGGATAGCCCAAGCAGGTGTTATCCTCAGCCCTTAGAGTCCAGGGCACCCACACCACATGGCAGAACCTATTCCCGGCAGCTCTCCCATCCACTTCTCCACATGCCCATCCCGTTCTCGCACAGGCCGTGCACATCCTCTTCAGGTCTCAGCGTGCCTATCTGCAAGCAGCAGAAACTGCGTGCTGGCCTCAGAGGGAGTGGCAGGGGGCACACAAGAGAATGCAGGTAAGCAGTGCTGCCTGGCATGGGGTAAGGCTCTGTCCCGGCGGCTGCCCTAAGCTCTCCCATTCTGGGCTGCAGGACCCGTGCCCAGATTGCTGGCCTGCCTCTGCATAATAGAAGGAGAAGAGAGGCCATTCTGTTTTTCTTAACAGTGTCTGCGTGTTATGGTTCCTCATATGCTTGTCAACACTTAGAATTATCAGTTTTTGAAGCAATAGCCATCCTCATGGGTGTGTGGGGATATTTCATTGTGGGAGTGATTTGCATTTGAGTGAATGAATGTTTAGGATTAAATATAATTAAGATAGAAAGTCTGAACTTTAATTAGAGGTAAACAGAAAGAGAGAGAAACAGAAATCTGAAAACAGCAAGCATCAAGCCTCTTACCAAGAGAAGTGCTATGCAAATCTTGGGATGTGACAGATTCCATCTGTGATGAAATCATGGGAAATAATGGCTGAGAGCAACAAAAATCAGCAGTAAGCCCAGCCTCCCCCATCCAGCTTTCTGTGGATTCATTTCCTGCTCCTTGGCATCCTGGTCCTATGTTTGGAAGCTGAGCTGACATATCATGGTGACCAAGAGGGTCCCTCACCTTCAGAAGGAACCTGCCACCTGGAGGAGGGAAGAAGGGGGCCAGCTGGCCTCAGAGAGTGTCTGCGGAACCTTCTGCTCAATGACAGTCTTGAGTCTCTCCCTCCCGGAGAGGTGCTGGGGCAGGGAACACCTCCCACATAAGCATCATACCTGTGAATCCTTATGCCAGGGTTTGGGGAAACCCAAACAGGAAACCCAAAAGACAGCAGACCCATTGGCTGGGAGAGAACAGAGTGTTTCCAATGGAGCCATTCTGAAAACAAAATCCACTACGCAGGATCGTAGTAAGAGAAAAGGTACCTGATAAATGCAATTGAGCAAGCCGAGGACTCAGTGCCTCGTGGATGCCAGCTACGCAGCCTCGTGAGGCTCTCACCAGCTCTCCCACGGGGGTGACACATTTTATGGCTGAGTGACCCATCGCCAGCTGGGCTAGACATACTATCTTTCCTTTCTCCACTAATGTTACTTGAAAGGAACTCTTAAAACCCCATCCGAACGGACAGCCCACCCCGTCTGCCAGGTCACCCGCAAGTCCCCACATTGTCTGTATGGGCTGCCATGCTCACTTTCTAAAAATAGAAGCCTCACCCCCGCAGGCTGGGGGAACCACAGGAAGCAGTTCAAAACCACTTCCAGTGGCCATCCTCCTGCTCGGTAAGCTAGGAATAGAAGTGGATTAATGGGCTGTTTGCCTGAGCCATAAATCAAAATAGAACGTGCTGCGTTTGAGCAATCCTGGCATTCGCAGCGGCTGTCTCCTGCGTGCGGAGGAAGGTGCGTCCTGTGGGCTCTGGGAGCGGAGAGGCGATTCCCGAAGCTGGTTCCACCCACAGCAGCGCCGGTTGGCAGGGCCTCCAGATCCTGAGAACCCCAAGCCAGAATCAGGTCCATGAAGCTCCATAAACTGCAGCAATGAACGTGTGCCTCTGAATCTCTGTGATGGTCACTGCTCCTCCGGGCAGACGCACACCCCCGCTGCAGCTCCAAACTGGTGTCTCCATCCTGGACGTGCCCTGAGTTCCGCCCCCACAGCTCCTGATGTGATGTGATGGGATTGGATGGGGCTTGATTTTTCTGCCAGCTCGACCAGAGGAGAACCCAAACAGCTGAGCTCATGCAGTGTGGGTTTTATCTGTTGTGTGTTTTTGTTTGGCTACAACGCTGACAACCTGCGGCTGGCCTCACACCTTGTAAAGTTCCTGGCAGCCCTATCAGAAGAGACTGAACGTGCCAGCTAACTCTGTTCTTTACAAGTCACCACAGGAACACCAACCAGCCGGGATGCTCTCCTCCACCGGACACCCACTGCGGGGAGCAGGGGCTGCTAGCAGGGCTGGGCCCGCCTGAGACCTTGGGTGTGAGCCTCCAGGTCACGTGCAAGGTTTCTGCAGGTGACAGAAACAGCAAGGTTTCCACCACTTGCGGCTGCTTTCTCAAGACAAAATCCTCAGGGAGGACACTCTTTTTCGTTGTTGTTGTTTAAATCCTCACCCGAAGATATTTTCCCATGGATATTTAGGGAGAGTGGAAGGGAGAGGGAAAGACAGAGAGAAACATCAATGTGAGAGAAACACATCAATTGGTTGCATCTTGCACGCGCCTTGACCAGGGGCCCTGGCTGGGGAGGAGTCTGCCCCCAACTAAGTACATGCCTTTGACTGGAATCAAACCCAGGACCCTTCTGTCCACAGGCTGATGCTCCATCCACTGAGCCAAACTGGCTAGAGCAGGGAGGAAACTCTTAAAAGCCCTAGTCCTCGACATGCCGCGCCCCTTGCCAGGTCTCCCCCATCAGTCATGCAGTGTCTGTGCTCTGTGCCACATGCTAGACACAATGGGTCCTCACCCTCCTTCTCGGCCCCTGACATGGTCTCCGCCCCCTCACCTTTCTCTGGATTTGGCTCCAATGTGCTCTAGGACATCCAGCCTCCCCCGACCACTGCTTCTAACATGGAAACCACCCGCTCCCAGGCGCCTCCCTGCTTTCTGCTTCTCACAACTTCATCCTCACTGTCTCGCTCTCTCTGTGTGTTAGGGTCTGAGCTACACGTACCAGGGTACTGTCTGAGTTCCTACTGACAAGCAGCTGGGGAATATTTGGAGTTTGTTGTGGGCTGAGTCGTGTTCCCCTGAATTCACACATGGAAGTCCTAACCCAAGGGCTTTGGGGTGGGACTATACTAATGATAGGGTTTCGAGACAGGCGATTGATTTAAATGAGGTCCCTGGGGTGGGCCCTGCCCCCATCTGACTGGTGTGCTTCTAAGAAGAGACACACCACGTGAGGACACAGGGAGAAGACAGCCATCTGCAAGCCAGGGAGAGAGACCTCAGAGGCCAGCCCTGTCCCTGATGGAGCATGGCCCTGCGGACACGTTGTTCAAGCCACCCAGTCGGTGGCGTTCTATGGTGGCAGCTGCAGCAAAGGAATACCGTGTTCAAGGCACACTTGCTGGGTGAAGAGTGAGTGAGTAAGTGAATGAAGGAGTGAATGCATGTTAGAACATACTAAACACATCACACGAGGGAACATTCCTGACTACATCCCTCTGGACCAGGGAGCCCATTGGTTCCTCTCCTTTCCTTACCCATTAGCCATTCTGCCCATTTTGGAGGACAGATCTCTAGGAGATGCAATGTTAATAAGCCAGAAAGTGTTTTCTCAGCCCTTGTTCTGTGAGAGGAAGAGGGTGTAATGTAGACTATATTCTTCGTCATTGTGTTGTCTTTAACTGTTTTATTATCTGGTGGTAGCTGCAGTCTCCCCAGGATAAAAGCTGGCATGAAATTCCTCCATTCAGTTCAGTTTGATTTTTCTGTTTTTCTCTACTTTGCCCAAGCAGCAAGCGCCACTGGATTGGGGAGCGACTGTGAGCATCTCCTATCACCTTTTAATTCACCTCTGTGATCCTTCCAACCACAGATCATTGCATAATGAAGTCAGCAGATGATTGGCTACTTTCTATATCCAGGGCGGGCCTGAGATGCCTCAGGGAAAGTGACAGCTCTGGCCTCTTCTCTCCAGAACCAACATTCTGGGGTGAGGCTGGGAGACCAGAGAAAAACAAACCACAACTGCAAATAAACAGAAAAAGCAGTAGAGCTATTAAATAGGTGAAAACAAATAAAGATTCTCAATGGGCTTTCCCAGTATGGGAGGGACTGGATCTAACACTATCCGCCTGTGAGGACAGGATGTTGGGAATGTTGGCTCCAGATGGATGCGGGGGGGGGGGGGGGGGAGTCAGGGAATCTTCACTCTGGACAGAGAAAGGAAGGAAATGAAATTAAGTAAAAATGTTACTGAAAATGCCACGCCAGCTTCTAGACATCTGCTCACCTGCCTGCCCCAGCTGGCACGTTCTGTGGCCGCCTGACATCCTGGTCCTTCTCAGTTCAGATTTTCCGGGCCTTCCCCTCCATCTGTCAGGAGCCACTGGGCTGGGGAGGCCCCTCCTCATTAGTGCATTCAGGCCTGAGTTTGTAGAAATCAGGAGGAGCCTCAGGCTCTGAGGTACAACAACGTTGCCATGAAGCTTTGACTCTCGGCTTAGAGCAAGTGCGGAAAGGGACAGGCACTCGCGGGCCTGCCGGGGCCCTGACCCAGGTCCTGGAAACAGCAGAGCAACGGTGGGTTTCCTTCCCTTCCCAGGCCGGCTGCTCACTCACCTGAATGCATGTCTGTATCTTGACCAAGAGTTAAGTCTTATTTGAAGCCATGGCCCAGGTTTGCCACAGGGCAGTGGGCACTCGGGACAAATTTAGCCTCTAGTAAAAGAGCCAAGTCTTCTGAGGCCAGACATGAAGCCACCATCCTCCCACGGAGCGCATGGGATTGGGAGTGAATACCCATTGTCTCAAAGCTTGGCCTTCTGTCTTGGCCATGAGGTTTCCTGGTCTCAGCATCCCCTAATGATATCCTTCCAGATGTAAGGCTAAGCCCGTGGTATCTGTACCATATGTCGCAGGTGCTGTCGCTGTCTGTGCCTGGTTTGGGAAGGCTAACTCTGCCCAGTGATTCAGTGTTTTAGGGATTCTTATCAGACTGGGGTGGCTAGCCATCCTCCACCCACCCCATCTGTGTGTCCACAGGGAGGCTATGGTGGGGAATTCTAGGTCAGGAGTGGCTGTCTTTCCCCAGATGTTTATAGCCTCAGGCTCGAGACAGAATCCAGCATGGCGTTGTGAAGTCAGTGGAAGTGAGAAAGGCTGTCTCATTATTTCCCTAAGTGGCTCAAGGCCCGATTTTCCAGGCTCCTGGATTGAGGCTGGTTGATGGGGCTCTGGTTCCTCACCGGGCAGGAGATCCAGCCACTGCAGTCCAGCTGCCTCTCCACCTGGGCATGAAGTGGCCCCAAAGAATCTGAGCACACTGACCAGTAGGGCCATGGTGCTGGGAGCGCTGCTGCCATGGTGAAGGCCCACAGACTATAAGGGCCATGAAGAGCTGGGGCCACCTAATGGAAGGCAGCTGGGAACTGGGCACCAGGGTAGGGCAGCTGGGGAGCTGGGACCTGGGTTGGCAAGGCCCTTGCAAGATGGCAAGACCTAGCGCTAAGCTTTAAATTCGTCTCCCCAGGAGGGCCAAGGTCACAAGGAAGGTCTGGCCCCTGAGGAGAAAGGGGAGGTTGTGGCATGGGGGCTGACACCCTTTTAATACAACGTTTTTTGTGTAGTAAGTCAACCGAAGATACACACCTCTGTTTTTGTTTGTTTGTTTTTTTGTTTTTATATATTTTATTGATTTTTTTACAGAGAGGGAGAGAGAGCTAGAAACATCGATCAGCCGCCTCCTGCATACCCCCAAATGGGGATATACCCGCAACCAAGGTACATGTCCTTGACCGGAATCGAACCTGGGACCTTTCAGTCTGCAGGATGATGCTCTGTTTGCTGAGCCAAACTGGTTTCGGCCACACCTGTTTATCTGACCTAAACATTGTGTTTCTGGCTCCTCCTTCTACTTTTAACAGATTTTGCTTCCTATAAAAAGAGTAAGGCGTTTTATTTGAGGCATGAATATTTGTGAAAATTACCATCACAGTTTCTTTGTAGGAGGGTGCTTCCCTTGGCTGTGTAAAGTTGAGCCCCTCTACCGATGTTGGCTCTCATTTCTATTCTATCTATGTGTAATACTGCCATTCCTCTGAAGGGACCTAGGGGACTGTCACCAGATAGAGAAGCAGCAGGTGCTCAGACACTTTGTTGAATAGATGAATAAATTATAAAATAAGAAAGAATCATTTTGATGTCTACATCTCCATGTTAGAAGAGCTTCCCAATTATTCAAGTGCAATTCTGTTTAGTGATTTGGTGTTTTCTGCCTGTTTATAGACTTGTTTCCCATAATTAATTAACTTAGATTTACCTTCCAGTGAGCTGCAATATATTCCATTGTAAGTTTTTTTCTCTCCAAGAAAGGTATGTGGGTGGTATATTTCTAAGTCTTGGCTTTATTGCTTTTTATAAATATCCATGCTTTGATTTATTTGTTTGTTTGTTTGCTTATTTATTTAATTTTATTGGGGTGACATTGGTCAACATGAGCATTGAGGTTTCATATATGGATTTCTGAGATACAATATTTGTATATAGCACCCACCCAAAGTCAAATCTTCTCCTGTCACCTCATGTTAGGACCCTCTCCACTCCCACTCCCTCCCTCTGGCAGCCACCCCTCTACTGTTTGTGCTCATGAGTTTCCATTTTATACCCCACACTAGAGGCCCAGTGCACGAAATTCATGCACAGGGGAGGGAAGGGGTGTTCCTCAGCCCAGCCTGCACCCTCTCCTATCTGGGACCCCTCGAGGGATGTCTGACTGCCCTACTAGGATCCAGCCTAAACGGGAAGTTGGACATCCCTCTCACAATCCAGGACTGCTTGCTCCCAACTGCTTGCCCCTAACCGCTTCTGCCTGCCAGCCTGATCACCCCTTAACCACTCCCCTGCCAGCCTGATTGATGCCTAACTGCTCCCTTGCCAGCTTGTTTGCCCCTAACTGCCCTCCCCTGCAGGCTTGATCACCCCCAACTGCTCTCCTTTGCAGGCCTGGTCCCTCCCAACCACCCTCCCCTGCAGGTCTGTTTGCCCCCAACACAACTGCCCTCCCTTGTAGGCCTAGTCCCTCCCAACTGTCCTCTCCTGCTGGCCATCTTGTGTATTAGAGTGATGATCAATTTGCATATTACTCTTTTATTAGATAGGATATGAATGAAATCATATGATTATTAGCTCTTTCTGTCTGACTTATTTTACTTGGCATAATGATCTCAAGACCCATCCATATTGTTGTAAATGATGCTATTTCATCCTTTACTGGATGAGCAGCATTCTATTGTATATATGAACCACATCTTGCTTATCCAGTCCTCCATTGCATAACACTTTGGTTGTTTCTATGTCTTGGCCACCATGAATAATGCTGCAATGAACATAGGGATACATGTATCTGCATATAAATGATTTCCAGTTTCGTGGGTATATACTCATGGGGTTACTAAGTCATATGATAGCTCTATTCTTAATGTTTTGAGGAATCTCCAGACTACTTTCCATAGTGGTTCATTCTTGTTTTTTTAAAAAAAAATTTAGGCAGTAAATTCTAAGAAAGTGACCAGTTGCCCAAAATATATTAACTCTTCCAAACAGCATTAAATTGGCTATGTACTCAAACATCTCTCCATGTACATATACAAATAGAAATGTGAAGAGAGCTATTTTGATACACATAGGTAACACCATCCATGCTGTTTTAAAATTAAAATATATTAATTCTACTTGAATTTAATGGGGAAAAGTAACACTGACTTAATGACTAAAATCATTTTTTTTTACACAAAAGAGAATACTTTCTTATTTTTATTTGATTTTTCAATTACAGTTGACTTTCGGTATTATTTTATACTAGTAGACTTGTGCACAAAACCATGTGCCAGTAGCTCTCTGCAGGGCCTGGCCATTCCTTGCCGGCTGCCTAGAGGGTCTCCATGGCCCAGAGGCCCATCCACGGCCGGGCACAGAATGCTTGCCTTGTTGCTGGAGCAATGACACAAGTTTCATTCCCCCTCCCCCACCCTGGCCTCTCCATGCCTACTTCCCAAAGGCTCTCTGCCAGACCACTCAGACTACTTGCTCTCAGCGGTCACCCCCTCCTCCCAGACTAGGGACTCCAGCAGGGCTGAGAGGACTGGGCACCACCATCTTGTGGCTATGGGCACCACCATCTTTGTGACTGAATGATGATTAATTTGCATATTACCCTTTTATTAAATAGGATTACTTTCAGGTGTACGGCATAGTGGGCAGACAATCATATACTTTACAAAGTAATTCTCAAGTACCCACCAGGCACCACACATAGATTTAAAATATTATTGGCTCTATTCCCTACGCTGTACTCTATATCCCTGCAACTATTTTGTAACTACCAATTTCTCAACTCCTTCACCTTTTTCACCCCACTCTCTCCCCTCTGGCAACCACCACTCTGTGTCTATGAGTCTGTTTCTGTTTTTGTTTGTTCACGTATTTTGTTAAAAGATAATTTCTAAAAATCAATCTAATGCTAAGGAAAGGCTGTAGGGAGTGACCCCAGGTAGTCTGCCCTTGAGGAAGCACTGCTTAACTTTCCCACGGGAGAGGGGCAGGAGCAGGGCCCACTAATGGCATGCAGCCTGTACTTCCACGGGTTACAGATGTCAGTTGTGTTCCGAAATAGTAGCCCCTGGCCTGTGAAGGTCCATATGTAGTATTTAACTGCATAAATTCAATTCTGCACCAATTACCCCAAGGGCACACAATTCCATAATTATATGGTTTTATATTGATCTCCAATCATGTACCAAAGTTCCTCCACTTCTGATCTTTGTATGTCTCTTATTTAACTCCATTCCATCAAGTAACTCTCCAGTGGCCCAAATAAGATAATGCGGTGACAGTCCGGGATTCCTTGTGTTGCTTTCAGAAATAACCTACTGGTCATCTTCACACTTGAAGGATAGTCACCTGGACTTCCTATTCTTTGTCCCGTTGTCTTTCCCTCAGAATTCTGCAAAAGCTACTCCGTCACTGCCCAATGAGAAACATGGAGGCATTTCAGATCAGCCTTCCTTTCCCCCTTTAGCACAGTCTCTAATTTTCTCTCCCTGGGGGCTTATGTGATTGTTGTGTAATTCTAAATTTCTAGCAATGCCGGAAGGACATGTGGCCTTGTCCATCTTTTCTGCATGTGTGGATGCCCTTCCGTTGGCATTCCTAGCTCTTCTAGATCAGGAGGATGTTCCCATAAGCATCTCTAAGTACGTTCACCACGGTTCACTTGTTGGGGTCTCCATGTGTTGAATTGTCTTTACCTGCCCTCGCTGTCCACCTTCCTCTCTGTGCTTGCTCGGGGCTTTTCTCTCTGTCTTTTTCCTTTCCATGCACTGTGAAACTTTCCTCTAGCTCATTCGTCACCTATAGCTACTCCATCCCTTGCTGTCTTGAAGCAAGGCTGGGAGCTATGAAATACTGGTTTCCCATTTTTTTCAGGTAAAGTAACTTCTGAGACTCCTAGTTTATCTGGTTCCAATACCTGTTCTTAGGATGCGCCACCTACTGCTCAGCTTTTCCAGCTTGCGTTCTGAAAGGGGTTTGTTTGTTTGCTTGTTTGGTTGGTTGGTTCTTTGTTAACTTGCAACTTTGATGATAGCTTTAAAAGTTCCTCCACGTTAGAGATGTGTACAATATTGGGGAATCAATAATTCATTCTAAAATTGTGACCTATCCCTGAGCTTGTAGCTTTTGCCTTTCACTGTTCAACTTTTATTCTGCATTTCTCCTGTCCATAAGCAGAAATGATTTCTACCTGAGTCTTCTCTGGGACTGTATCCAATTGAACTGGATGTGACCAAAATCACTATCAGATTCTGGAGATTTCAAGTCAGTGAAGACTTCTGAAAACAAACAAACAAACAAACAAACAAATCATCTATTCATGGGGAAATGTTTCATTTTAGAAAAATGCCATTACATTGTACCTACATTTGTAGGTATATGTATATTTCTTTGCCCCCTTGAAGAGCCTGTATTTATAAGAAAAGATAATGCAATCCCTAGCTAATATAGTGGATATTTCTTAATCTTTGCTCTGAAAACTGACTGTCCACTCATCTGTTGGGTTCAAAATAACAAGATTTACCCCATTAGTACAAACAGTTTGGCTTTCTGGCCATGCCATGCCTCCCTAGAGATGTCTATGTACAGAGCCATTGTCCAAAAAAAAAAAAAAAAAAAAAAGGCTGAAGCTGTGAGATGTAAACTCAGTCCCAACCACACTGGCTCTGTGCTGAGCATCCAGCATACCAACTCCAATCCTGCCCCAGGACCTTTGTACTGCTGCTCCCCCCACCTTAAACACTCTTCTCTCAATCAGTGTGACTTACTCCCTCACTTCTTACAGATTTCTTCCAAAATGTTATCAGAGAGCTTCTCTGACCTCTTCATTTAATATAATACACATGCACATATATACAGACTCACATGCCTGCACACCTACACTCACATGTGCATAAAGACACATGCACACAACCACATGCATGCATGCAACATAGTTATACATACACACACTCACATGCATGAACATGCTCATTCACACTACTCACACATATGCACACACTCCTACATTTATGCACAAACTCATGCTACTCTTTCACCTTTGCCCTCCTTCATCCTTGGTCACGGCAATAATCACCACCTGCAAATCCAGCAGAAGCTCCGAAGCGCCAGGCTGTGTGTGGCACTGGGTGCACCCCTCGAGCCTTGCATGGCCTCTAGCACTTGGTGAAACGCACCAACCGTTTGTGAGATGGATGAATGCATGTGTGACCAAGTGGGGACAATCTTGGGAGCCTGGGTTTATGAGTGCGTGTGGGTTCCCAGTTGCACACAGGAGAGTGGGTTCAAAGCCTTGCCCTCACTGACTGACACGTGACCCTGTGCCACCGCTCAAGCCCCACCCCACATGTGTAAACAGGGACACTCAGGGACTATTGGGTTGTTGTGAGAACAGAAAATAGAGGTCCCCAGGCAAGCCTCTGCACAGAGCTGGCACACTGGCCGCATTCTGTCTGGATGTGTCCCTTTGCCCTCACAGATTAAGTTCACGGCCAGTGTGTGTCTATGTCCTCTCACTGCCCCCAGGAATCCGTGTTGCATAATAAGTCTTGATGGCTGAATGGAGAGGCCGTCATAGTTCTCCGCCTGTGCTGTCTGCAAGGGGAAGGCCCTCAGGCCTCTGCTCCCAGCAGCTGCCTCATCTCCTGCCTAACAGATAGAAAGAAAGGAGGTAACACTTGACCTTCTTTCCTGCTTTACAATCTCTCTAAAGCATTTCCTCTCCCTTCCCCCTCCAGGAAGTGGGGAACAGCATCCCTCAGCTTCCCAAGTCCCGCCCTCCTCATACCTGCAGGGAGGGGCCAGGAGCAGGGGAGTTGACACTTTGAATGCTTCAGAGTGGGGGCGCAGAGCTGTCCCCAGGAATGCAGGGGCCCAAGCAGGACACAGATGCATGGGACTCGGGGACAGGGCTGCCAAATAAAACAGAAATAATTTTTTTAGGATAAAGCATGTCCTATGCAATATTTGAACTTCAGATAAACAACCAAGAATTTTTTAGCATATAAGTACATCTCACGCAATATTTAAATTTCAGATAAAAAAATGAATAATTGTTAGTATCTCTATTGGGATATGTTAATGATAAATAACGAGTCATTTTAGTTTAAAGTATGTCCGTGCAACGGAAACATTGTTTTCACTGTTGTGGGTTGAACCTCAGAATGTGGCTTTATTTGGAAATAGGGTCTTTGCAAATGTCATTAGTTGGGATGAGCTTGGATGAGGGTGGGCCCCAAATCCAGTGACTGGTGTCCTTGTAAGAGCAGCACGTGAAGACACAGACACACAGAAGACAGCCTGTGCGAAGGTGAAGGCAGATTGGAGTGATGGCTTCTGGAAGCCAGGGGATCCCAAAGGATCTCTGGGTCTCCCTCCCCCCCATCTAGTACCCTTCCCAGGAGCCTCTTGGGGAAGCAGCCCTGCAGAGACTCTGACTTCAGACGCCTGGCCTCCAGAGCTGTGCGAGGAGCGGGTTCTGTTGCTGTAAGGCCCCGGGGTGTGATGATGTGTTACAGCGTCCTGGGCAAATGAATACAACTATTTCTCTGAAACCCCCATTGAGCTGGCCCTCCTGCACGGTGATTTGCTAAGTCTGGATGCCACTGAGGAATCACTCCGGAGGAATGGTTAAAGGGTTAATATCCTGATCTGTTGGGAGCTGGACAGGGCATCCACAAAGGGCTCCGAAGGGCGGTGGGCCCTGGGGCAGTGGGGGGCTCTCCTGTCTCCATCCCCCTCCACTACCACCACCACCACCACCAAGTCCTCGCCCCCACTTCATCACACCGTGGTGGGATTGTCTGCCCTGCGCTAACCCCTCCCGGCAGGTTTATGCAGTTGGCCTCCAAATACAGCCATCTCCCCCTCTCCTTTCCACACCCTCCCCGCCCCCAAATATCCCGAGTTGCTTAAGACCCTCCTAAAACATAACTGGATCTAGAAGAGCAACTTTATGTCCCTACTCCACCCCCCAAAATGGTAAAATGACCCAAATTAAATTTCTCACAAACCCTAACACATGGCGGGAGAGCGGGAGGGGACAGCTGCAAGTGAAATGGTCTGAGGAAAAGCAGAGAAACAGAATTTCCCTGACGCCGGGCATCACCAGTGAAACCGTGGAGCGAAGCCATGCCCACGCCAACTGTGAGTCACTTATACGTCCCAGCAACTTCGCTTCCATTTTCTCCTTCCAGGAGTGGAAGGCGACTTCCTGTGGCCCCGCCACCTGAGCGACGGCTCCGCTCTTTGTCTCGGGAGAAATGCTCGGCCTGCCCCAGGCCCTGACCGGAGGCCAGGACGTCGCTTCTCCCCAGCTCTCCCCGAGCCTCTGGGGAAGGACAGGGGCTCCGGCTGAGCTCACCCGCAGCTGAGTAAATGCGGTGTCTGTCAGGAGGGAGTGTTTCTCCACCTAATTGCCCGCTGATTGTGGGACCACCCACCAGCCTAAATTACCCTCCATTTGCTAAGCTCTGGCCGCAGAGCAATCCTGTGATGGATTCGGTGTTCAAAAGGAGGCTGGTACTCGCTGGGGAGTGGTGCCTGGTCCTGAGCAACCCTAGACTTTCCCGAGGCCCCGCAGGGCCTTCGTAAGCCCGCCAGTGCGGTTGGATGGGTCACCTTCTTCCCCATTGGTGGCCAGTGGACCTGAATGATGTCAGGGCTACGAGCAGAGTCGGCTCCAAGGACTGAATTCCTCGCAGGTGCTCTTGGTCTTGCCCCTTCCCACGGGTCCCTGAGACACCGGGAGTTGCATACATGGCCGAGGTTTCATCAAGGGTTGATGGGCGGGGCTGACTCGGCCTCCATATGCCAGGCCTGACTGAAGTCCTCGCTGTGTCGCCTCATGGGCATGCCCCTCATTACGGTCTGCAGGGTCCTGGCACGGCTGCATCTCAGCCTCCTGGCATCTCTGTGAAAAGGGAGACAATACAAGATGGTTGGAGCCCGGCCAGTGTGGCTCAGTGGTTGAAGGTTGTCCCATGAACCCAGAGGTCCCCTGGTTCAATTCCTGGTCAGGGCACATCCCTGGGATGTAGGCTCCATCCCCAGTAGGGGGATGAAAGAGACAGGAGGCAGTTACTGGGTATCACTCTCTCGTTGGTGCTTCTATTTCTTTATTCCCTCTTCCCTTCTTCTCTCTTCCTAAAAAATAAAAAATAAAAATATATAAAAATGTATATTTTTAAAGGTGAATGGCGTCCGGGAGCCTGAGGTTTGCACAGCCTGGGCACCCAGCTCCCCAACAGTGTGAGAGCTGGGCTGGAACTCAGATCCCAGGAGCTCCTCTGCCAAGAGCAGTGACTCCCCTAACGATGTGTGTGGCGTGTACCCATTTGTCCAGCACTGTGCCGGTGCTGAGAGCCGTCAAAGATGGAGCCTGACCTTGAATCTCAACCTACTTTGGGGAAAAGCTCAGATTCACTGATTTTGAAACAAGTTAATTGTCCTCCTCATTTGTGACCTAATCTCCGGGGGAAGTT
>JAAGEH010000452.1:26492007-26527527 GCA_011751065.1 Lasiurus cinereus | reverse complement strand
CTTTCTTTCTTTCTTTCTTTCTTTCTTTCTTTCTTTCTTTCTTAGGGAAATGGCTGCAGAGAATAAAGAGCTGCTGGGAAATAGCTATTCCTTGGAACAAGAAGCCACATTCTGTGCCGGGAAGCCGCCTGTCGCGGTTTTCCCCAAAGGGCTCTGCCTTTCGGCATTTAAAGTTGTCAGCACGCCTGGTGCTTGCCCTTCGACATAGCACAGGCTCCGAGATGCCAATAGTCATCAGCCTGGAGTGGGATGTTTACTGCAGTCATTACCCGACAGAGTCGACTCCATGAGCACGGCTGCACCCTGAGACGCCCGTGGAGTCTGCAGACTCTTGTTTTTCTGCTCTAATCGTTTGTCAAGTTCATCGACTGGATTTCTTCAGCCTTCCCAAGCAGCCTTTCACAGAAGCCCAGCAGGTGTCTCCAGCGCCCAAGACAGCTGTGTACACCCCAGAGACAGGCCACACTCCTGGGCCGTGCTCCGTGCCCTGTCCGCTGGGCAGGGTCCTTATGTTCCGCCAGAGCTCGCTGAGACCTGCAGGAGGCTCGAGGGAGGGCGGGGCCTGCAGAAACAAGAGGCTTTTGAAGCCTAAGGTGAATGAGCCTGACTGTGGTTTACATTCTTTACCTTAATTTTAACAAGTATTTCGACCCCCTTGAAAATTGCTTCTCTAGAATAATAAACAGAGCCCACATTGAGTCCCGGGCTGGCCGTGGTGCCGGGTGGGATGGGGGATGTTCCTCGGCACTTGGGGAAACACAACGGTAGCTGGCTAAGGCCCCTGCCCGGGTGGGGGTGGGGAACTGCAGCTCAACTGGCTCTCATTTGGGGAGGTGCGGTGGGATTGGTGTGGCAATAGAAGGTTTTGGGTTACACAGAAGGAGTGAAATAGTATATAAATAATAGAGAGTGATGGAGGAAAAGGGAGCCAGTGTCTGCCTCTTGGTCTGTTACTCATCATACCAGCGCTGGTGACTTTTCGGGCTCATTCATCTCCAGTCAGAGCTCGGTTAGGAGAGGGCCGGGCGGCGAGAGCAAGATGCAAGGTCTTGGATCTGAGAAGCGGGGGAATGGGCACAGAGAATCCGTCCATTCACGGAGAATATATGAAGCGCCTAAGAGGTGCCAGGCTCTGTTCTGGGCCAGGGGAATCAGCGTGGGACAGAAATCCTGAGGAGGCTTGTCCAGTAGAATCTTGCCCTCCACAGTGGGATTCACACCAGCACGAGGGACATCTCTGGGGGTATGGTGGGAATGCAGAGCCTTGGGCCTCCTAGGTGGGCTGAGGCAGAGCCTAAGTGTGAGGAGGCTGCTCTAGAAAATGAAAGGAAGATTCAGGAAGAAACACCCACTGGGTTTGATCCCCAACTTAAGATATACAGACATTTTTTTGTTCGTATTGTTAATCTTCGCCTTAGGATATGTTTCCCATTGACTTATTTCTGGAAGCGTGGAAGAGAAAGAGGGAGGGAGGAGGAGGAGAGGGAGAGATAAACATCAATGGGAGAGAGACCCATTGATTGGTTGCCTCCCTCACACACTCAGACTGGGGCCAGGGATTGAACCTGCAACAGCAGCCAGGCCATATTCAGACATATTTTTTAAATTCGCTTATTCACTTACTCATTTCTCAGCCGTGAGGAACTAGAGAGGAGAAGGTGGTGATGTGAGAAGCCTAAATCTTTGTGAAAGCTTAAATAATTACCTCTCTTTTCTACTAGACTTAAGCTTCCAGAAGACAGGAACTCTCAGGCTTGCTCACTGCTGCATCTTCAGCACTTAGCACAATATGTAGAGCTTAGTAGGGGTTCAGACACTTGTTGGCCGAAGATGTCCATTCAGGCCCCTATCAACATCAACAAGCCGCTTCTCAGAGGGCAGGTAACCCCAGAAGTCTCCCATAACCAGGCCAGCTCTGAACCTCTGACCCAAAGGAATATTCCACTACCCACATCCGCCCACCTCCCTTGCCAGTAAAAGCCAATTTGTAAAATTACCCAACAGCTAGGCAGACAAGCATAGGGATTGTTGGAGGCTCCTGTCCACAAACACAGCGTGAAATACCTGCTTCTGCAGTATCTGGGAAGGCCATCTCTGCGGTGGCCGGCATCATCCTTCTCCCCCGGGAGGTTTCTCAGCCATCTCTGGGCTGGAGTGGGAAGAGCGAAAGCATGTCTTCCCACCTGTGTGCCATCTTATGGGCCAATACTGCCCGCCCTCCGATGGGCATTCTTGTACTTCGAAAAGGGATTTTAGGGAGAGTCACACTCTTAGCAACAGAAACATGTTAGAGAGGTTTGGGGTTTCTGGTCTTTATGTGTGACAGGCACTGTGTCACCCTCACAAGAAGCCTTCGCTCCTTGTTATAAATGGGGCTGGGGTGGAGGTGGGCTGGGGTGGGTAACGATACCCAGGGTGGGCTGCACGGAGTTGGTGAGAACTTGGACATGGAATGCTAGCACAGCATTCAGGAGGGCCCCTGTTTGTTATATGCTCACTCTTATCACCTCCTCTACCACGTACTGCCCACACACACCTGGCAGTGAGAACCACCGTAACTCTGTTTCCAGATGAGGCGCAAGGAAAGAGACACACTTGCCCAGGGTTGCAAAGCTTTTACGCTGATGGAAGCAAAGCCAACCTCCGAGGCAGTCTGACTCTACATGGCCAGACCCTTAACCTCTGGGACATAATTTAATAGTGGGGACAAGCTTCCTCCGGGTCTGATGAAAGGATGGATGTGGAGCATCATCTGGCCCTTACTCAGACATCACCGATGTTAGCGCTTACAGTACCATTCACCCAACAGACACACGATGCTTATTAATGACTCCAAAGAGCTTTGCTTAAGTGACCGATATCTACCGATATTTATAGAATTTGATATTAAAATCTATACAATTTTAGAGAGAATCCAAGATGGCGGCATAGGTAAACACACTGCTGCCTCACACAACAATTTCAAAACTACAACTAAAGGACAGAACAGACATCATCCAGAACCACAGGAAAGCTGGCGGAGTGGAAATTCTACAACTAGAGGGAGAGGGGCTCACAGAGATCCAGAGGAGCTGCAAAAAGCTGAGGTACGGAGACGTGTGCGTGGAGAGAGCGGGTGCCAGTGAACCTGGCTGGCTTTCACTGGCGGGAGGGAGACGGAGACTCTCAAAGGCATTGAACCCCAAACCCCAGATCCTATGACACCAAACCCCAGATCCAGACGAAACTCATACGGGGGGAGTTTGGACTGTGAAAAGGGAAAAGTGCACAGAAATTTAGGGGAGTCGCAAAAGATCAAAAGTCTGGTGGTGCCCATGACACTGTGCTCAGAGGACCGACTGCTGATGGTGCCGCTGGCTTTCACGAATGGGCGGGAGACAGACCCTCCCAACTGTGCCACTTCTAACTCCACTAAACCCCAGTTTCAGGCAAAACCCTGGGGACCCAGACTTGTGTGGTCCCAGAGCGCAGGGGAGCCAGAGGGGCAGCTGTCTAGAGGTACTGCAAGAGAGTGCATGCGCACAGGGACCACTCCAGCGATTACCCAGTCACGTGAGACTCAGGGGCCGTGGATGGCAGGGCCAACTGGAAGGCAAGGCAGTCCGTTAAGCCCTGAGACTCCACCCATCCCAAGCTCAACAGAGAGGCTTCTGCAGTTTTTCAAGTCTGGTATCATAAGGCTGAATTCAACACAGAAGTTCTCCCAGCATAGTGAAAATGCCGAGACAAGGAAAGGGATCACAAACAAAAGAAATAGAGGAAAATAAATAACTGGATATACAGTTCAAAACCACGCTTATAAGGTTTTTCAAGAATATCCTAGAAAAGTTGGATAAAGTTAGTGAGACCCAAGAGGAGATGAAAAAGGTCCAACTAGAGATGAAAAAGGACCAACTAGAGATGGAAAAGATCCAACTAGAGATGAAAAAGGACCAACTAGAAATTAAATATACACTGACTAAAATAAAATATATTATACAGAGACCTAATAGCAGACTAGAGGAAGGCAAGAATCAAGTCAAAAATTTGAAATATAAAGACTCAGAAAACACTCAACTGGAAAAGCAAGAAGAGAAAAGAATCCAAAACTGTGAAGATAATATAAGGAGCCTCTGGGACAGCTTGAAGTATACCAACATCAGAATTGTGGGGGTGCCAGAAGAAGAGAGAGAGCAAGATACTGAAAACCTATTTAAAGAAATAATGACTGAAAACTTCCCATATCTGGTGAAAGAAATAGACTTACAAGTCCAGGAAGCACAGAGAACCCCATATAAAAGGAATCCAAAGAGGACTACACCGAGACACATCATAATTAAAATACCAAGAGCAAAAGACAAAGAGAGAATATTAAAAGCAGCAAGAGAAAAACAGTTCATTACCTACAAGGGAACACCCATACGAATGTCAGCTGATTTCTCAACAGAAACGATGCAGGCCACAAGGGAATGGCAAGAAATATTCAATGTAATGAACAGCAAGAACCTACAACCAAGAATACTCTATCCAGGAAAGCTATCATTCAGAATTGAAAGGCAGATAAAGAGCTTCACAGATAAGAAAAAGCTAAAGGAGTTCACCAACTCTAAACCAGTATTATATGAAATGCTGAAAGGTACTCTTTAAGAAGAGGGAGAAGAAAAAAGGTAAAAGGCAAAAAATTATGAACAACAAATACATATCTATCAATAAATGAATCTAAAAATTAAGTGAATTAAAAATTTGATGAACAGAATAAACTGGTGAATATAATGGATTTAGGAGCACAGAAAGGGAGTAGACTGATAATTCTCAGGGGGAAAGAGGTGAGGGGTGTACAGGGAGAGACTGGACAAAAATCATACACCTATGGATGAGGTCAATGGGAGGGAGGTAAGGGTAGAGGGAGGGGTGGGAACCGGGTGGAGGGGAGCTATGGAGGGGAAAAAAGAGAAACAAATGTAATAATCTGAATAATAAAGATTTAATTGAAAAAATCGATACAATTTTAGAATATTTTATCCATCAGGTCACACAAACAAGAATAAGACTAAATGCATTACATGTTAATCACATATTTGGGGGAAAAAATAACCATACTTGACAAAATATCAAAAATTAGAATTCGCATTCTTTTACATTTCTATCAATCGGTTTTATGTCTGGCTAATGGGAAACAGCTGTATTCTCTTTTCTGCTTCTGCATTCAGTCTGGGGCAATATGTCATATTGATGAAGCCTATGAAAAAGCCTGGCCACACACGGATATGCAGTTGGAAATTAAGAGGCACAATAGCAGTCCTTTTGGATAATTATGGGTACTATTCTCTAATACTACACCAAAATTCAACAAAAGATAGCTCCATAATGACTGGTTGCCATGTGGAATCTGAAATCCAATCAATGAGTGTTTTGTACTCTGCTACCATACAGTACAGGGGTCTGTCATGTACTTTGAATTTTTTATATGTATTTTTATTGATATCAGAGAGGAAAGGAGAGGAAGAGATAGAAACATCAATGATGAGAGAGAATCATGGATTGGCTGCCTCCTGCATGCCTCCAACAATCAAGCATGCAACCCAGGTGTGTGCCCTTGACCAGAATCGAACCTTTAGTCTGAAGGCCACTGTCATGTACTTTGAATGAATCTCTTGCCCAGTCTTGATTTTCTAGCATCCCACATTGGCCATTTGGAAAATATTGGTTCCCTTCATTCACTGGATTTTGCAATTTCAAATGTTGACACATGTCATTATACATTTGTTAATATTACCACTGATCTCATCAGAAAAAAATTAGGCATTAGGAAGTGGTCAAGCCCACCATGACAGATACAAGTTTGCCAAAATTCTAATTTTTGCTTAAAATTTGGAATTTTTCCTGGAAGTGATAGGCTCACTTTGTTAGTTCTCAACAAAACAATGTCCACATATGCTCGTATGAATAACCAGCGTTTATGTCCATCATTCTTTTAGTGAGCATTTCCTGAGACAAGTAGATGGTTCAGCTCATAACTCAGTTTGTCCAGTGCTTTATTTTGAGATTTCCAGGTAGCGGGCGAGGTTGGCCAGGTATCAGATGGCAGCAGACATGCTCTTTGGGTATTTTTTGTTTCATCACAGGTATGTGCTCCATGAAGGACATTATTGAATGAAGTATTCCTTTTACTGCAAGTGTGTGATTGAGACTCATGACACCCAGCAAGTGTATTTGGGTGGCCCTGCCTTGATCCTTGCTAAGGCATCAGCAGT
The DNA here is from genome assembly GCA_011751065.1 of Lasiurus cinereus. Classification (NCBI taxonomy): domain Eukaryota; kingdom Metazoa; phylum Chordata; class Mammalia; order Chiroptera; family Vespertilionidae; genus Lasiurus; species Lasiurus cinereus. The sequence continues at coordinate 26,521,294 of JAAGEH010000452.1, read as the reverse complement.
TTTACCCGCCATTGATTCTGCATAATTTGTGCAAATATCAACACTGCGGAAAAGGCAGATGACATCTTAGTATTATGAAAACAGTGCAACCTCATGGATCCCCTGAAGATGTTCTGAAAACCCTCAAAGACTAAGGACCACAGTTTATTCGTGCTGAACTGGGTTGTAAGCTCCACAATGGGATTTATGTCTGTTTTTTTGGTTGTTGTTGTTGTTGTTTTGGCTCTGTGCCTAATGAAGAATGGGAGGAAGAATGGGAGGAAGGAAGGGAGGGAGGGAGGGAGGAAGGAAGGAAAGGGGAAGGAAGTTAGGAAGGAAGGAAAGAAGGAAGGAAAGGGAGAAATGGATATTAGTTAGTAACACAATATACTGGATCAAAATTTAACTCCCAGACCAGTGCCAAAGCCTGTGGGGTGGTGGGAAGGACAGTCACTGTGGCCTCGGATAAGTTCTGTCTCTAATTCTGTTTCAGCTCTGTGTCACCTATGGTCTCTCCAGGAAAGCAGTCTTCTTCAGAGGAACTGATGTGGGTGTCATCAGGGGTTCATTTACAGAATGATGGTGGGGTTCAGGGAACCCACAAAGGATGGGGAAGCATCCAAAGACTGCGGGCTGGGAGTTGTTACCATGTGGACTGGAAGGAGCAAAGGGAGAGAGATGGGAAAACTACAGGCAGGCACCCAGGGAGTGGAGAAGAAATGCCCCAGCCTCTCCCTGATCCACCCTCCAATGGGCTTCTGGTGTCTCCCATTGGCTAATCCCAATAGGAACAGGAAGCGGGAAGTTAGGGGATGCCCCTCATTCAGTCTAGCAAGGCAGCCTCCCAGGCAGGAGAGCAGCATGCAAAATGTCTCTGGAAGGGCTAAATGGATAGCAACTAGCACAGCTTCCAATGAACATTTGTCAAAGCATGGCACATGCTGTGTCAGTCTTAAGGAAGGGCTCAAGGTGACAAGCCTTCCACCTCTCAGCCCATCTCTGCCCAGCATGATACCCAGCTTGATACCCAACCAACCTGAGTATGACAGCAGAGTCTACGGTCCCTCTGCTAGCGACCTCCAGCCCTTCCCACCCTAGCCAGTGCCCTGGCTCCCTTCATGGACATCCAGGCTCATTCTGCTGGCCTCCCTTTATTAGATCATGACTCACCCTGATTAGCTCTTATCAGTACCGAGCACAGTATCCGTTAGGCCTCCAGCATCCTGGGGGAGCAGCTGTTATTGCCTCTCCCCTGTGTGCACAGGGAAATCAGGAATCCAAGGGGCAAAGCAATCAGACTGAGTGACAGTGCGTGGAAGCACCTAGAGAACCAAAGCCGTGCCACCAGGCGCTGCTTGTCAGGGCCTTGTCCAGCACAGTGAAGCTCAAAAACAAGGCACTGAGTCTACAGAGTCCCAGGTTTGAATCCCAACCATGGGCAACCTTGGCAACTCACTTTTCAACTTCTGGTGCCTCCATTTGCTCATGTGAAGTCGAGAGCGCTTGTAGGTGCTAAGACTTCTCCCCGCTCTGACAATGCCCAAGCCCAGCAGGGTGTGGGCATATTGGCTTTGCCTGCTAGATTTGAATGTGGCCCCAGAACCACATCCGTGCTGTAAGGTTCTGTGGACAAATAACTCACGTCTGCTCCTTTGGCCCCATGTACATGTTGGGATCAGCAGATGTAAAATTCTGACATTGCACTTAGAAAACTTCCTCCATCTGGATTTCTGCAACCCACAGGGAGTCATTTGCCAAACACATGTTTTACAAAACATGGGCCCACTGCACTGTGACTCGTGGAGCTTATAAAATCCATCTTTCCCCTGGTCACATGGATCTGCCCATGCAGCTTTCTGGCCGGGAGGGAGGCAAGACCAGGCTGGATGAGGGAGGCCGTTGGCTCCCAGGCACCACCTGGGCCCTACTTATGCCAGGGCCATGCTTTGCTGAAAATATAGATGTGTAACATGTGGTGTTAATAGAGCACTCAACAGGGGTCAGTGAGATAATGGAAAATTAATTTCTCATGTCAGGCCAACGAGTGCTGTAGGGAGGAACATTTAGAAGTGTGTCCAGGTATCGCACTCACTTTTCTAGATAACGTTCAAGACAGCTGGGGACCACTGACGCTGGTGTGGCTAATGGATTCAGAAAGGCTTGGAGGGTCCAGGACAGTGACAGATGTGAACGCTGCCGCAAAACTCTGCCGCTCAAGGGGTTAAAATGCCAGCTTCCTCTGAAACACAACCTTTTGAAGAATTATTTATTTTCTTAAAATTGTGGGGAAATATACATAACATAAAATCGACTGTGTTAGCCATCTTTCAGTGTATAGCTCTGTGGCATTAGGTACATTCACAGTGCTATGCAACCATCACCCCCTAAATGTTAGTTCTGTTGTACTGCGGTTATGTGAGGGAATTCCTTGTTTTTAGGAAGCATGCACTGTAGTATTTAGTGGTATAGGTGGGTCTTGTCTGCAGCTTCCTCTGAAGGGGGGGAGGGGAAGAGGGTACAGCAGATATAGCAAAAATTCATACTTGGGGAAGCTAAGTGAAGAATATCATGAGAATTTTTAATCCTCTTCTGTATGTCTGAAATCACATAAGAGAGAGAGAGAGAGAGAGAGAGAGAGAGAGAGAGAGAGAGAGAGAGAGGAAAAAGAGGATGTGTGCTCTCCAAGGGGCACCTGTGGAGAAATCAGACAACTAATTTAAGAAAAGGAATGGCGATGGGAAGTTGCCGTGGTGCCTCTCGGTGAGTCAGCTGGCCTCCGGGAGCTGAGCGCCCAGGCGAGGCTGTGCCCACAGTGCCCTCCCGCCTAGCACGGACGCGTTCTCCCAGATCTGCTCGAGGTGTCATGGTTTCAGGCGTCAAAGGCACCCCTCCTGCTGTATTGACTCTGATATTGGCCGTAGGCCAGGAATAGCTGACATGCCTTGCACATGTTGACAGACTGGAGAACATAGAAATGTGAAGTGTTTATCATGTCTGATGACATGACACTTGCAAAGACGTAGTGTATACACTTAAGAGCACAATGGGGTCCTGCAGTTTTAAATCAAAAGTTCGTGTTTCGTGCACGGTAGTCATGGGCGAAATATTTCTTAAGCACAGCCACGCCCATCAACATGAAACACGTTATGTAACACAGCGCTAGCAGAGTATCTGCCTGCTGGGGTAACCACCACCACCGCCGCCACTCCATGGAGCATTTCCTTGGGGTCAGGCACTGAGCTACATGCTGCTGTTACCCCCACTGTAGGCAGGGAACGCCAGTTACTCTCTGCTGTGCTCTTCCCTTTGACTCTAAAGGTCGTTGTCTGCATGTGACACAATATCCCCACCCTAGTATGTTACCCTGCTCAACACACACCCATTAGTTCATGTCTACACAGCGTTTGACTCCAATCAGATGCAACTTAAGATCCCTTTGTCCCCCTTTCCCAGGGTCCATGGACAGGGCCGCTGGTATCTGGACATTCCAGTTCTGCCACTGGCAGAGCCGTGTTAATCACTCCAAACCACCGTGAATTGGAACAACCGCTTCTTTCAATCTTGTCCAATTTGCCCAAAGCCATGCGGCAAGACCTCAGAACCCGGCCCGTGCTTTCTCAACACATCTGCTCAGAACACACGGTGATTGGGCATCACACTCAGGCACAACGCTGCTAGGGATGGGGGCAGCCTGGATCTACCCGTTGACCCATTTCCAAAATGACTGTCGAATTCTCCTGATTATTGGAACTGTCATTTTTATGTTTCACTTCTCCTTAAGCAGTTTAAAAAATAAAAACAACAGTTCAGAGATGCATGAGAACCAAGGAAATAACAAAACAACTGCTTTCAAACTCAAACAAACCCCCCTTGGCAGATGAACCAACCTGAGGATCTAGAACTCCACTTTCTGCCCCGTGGCAGGTGGCTTCTCTTCTCCACCTGGAATGACTCCCTGTCTGTTCCCCTGGCCATTCTGGCCCATCCTCCCACGTCTTAGTCAAGGGCATTCCTCCTTCATGAGCAGACACAGACTGTCCCTGGTGACACAGGGGACAGGAGCCTCTTTCAGGCCTGACACTTTGCACACATCATTTCCTTGTATCCTGGCTTCTGCACCGAGAGTCCTGCTTGCTGGCCGTGGCACCATGTGTGTGTGCAGGGATAACATATAAGACGGACGTGGTGTTCGTTTTCTGATAATCAATGGATTTTACATTAATCTCAAAAATCATAAATGGGCAATGTTACATATACACATTTAGCAACTAAATTTCAGCTCATGTGCCAGCCCGATGGACAAAAAGTAGACTTGGGGTATACTGTTTTGGGAGAATTGTGGGGCCATCCCTGGGGTCTGCCGGGAAAGGCCTGGTGGAGGGAGAGGGGGCCAGCAACCAGACTTCCTGTTGTTGATACACGATACCCTGTAGCAAGAGGGACAGTCCACATTAGAAGTCTAAACTGGTTTGTTCCCAACTACGTCACCCCACCCCCTCATACCCAAATCCCTGGTGTGACTTAAAGCAGTGCTTCTCCAAGTGAGACCCCCATATGAGTCATGGGGCATCCGATTGAGATGCAGGTTCTAGGTCATTGCCTCCAGGGTGAGCCTGCGATTCTGCATTTCTAATCAGCTCCCAGGTCATGTCTGAGGACCGCAACTTGGGTAGCAGGGATATAAAGTAAATGCATAAAGACAACTTAATTGAGAGGCCAGCGTATTCTATTGATAAAGGTGATAGTATCTTCTCTCCCCATTTCAAAGCTTGGAGCAGCCCAGGGTCTCCGTCACTGTCCTCACTCAGTCCTACTCTCAGGCCAGACCTGACCATCTGTCTGATAAAACTCTTCCTCCAGGACCAGCTAAGTCATGCTCCACATTGAGGTGCTGAATGCCTCCGCTCGGCCCTCAGATCACTCTTGTCTTTTCCTCTTTCCTGTATTCCCAGGAGCAGATCACATGGACAATGGCTTCTGGCTGGGGTGGACCAGTGGGGACATGACAGGAGACTGGCGAGAGAGCGGTGGGACACTCTTTTCCCAGAACAATGGCTTGTCTTCTAGACAACATCCATGATGTGCAGGAAGCACCCCAGGGGAACCAGAGAGAAAGAGCTACTGTTATCACAACTCCCTGTAATTTTTGTTATTTACTTCTATTATATTTTACTTGTTGTTTCTATTAAACCTATTAAGTTTCAGCTCAGATCCCACCTTCAGAAAGTCTCCCTGTGTTCTTTGAACCTTCCATAATATTCTCCTTCTTCAACGCACCCAACACATAACTTAGCCCCTTATTCTGAGTCATCTTCTCTCTTTGTTCATTTACTTCTAAGAATCAGTCTGGCCTCCACCATGTGGCCAGACACTTCAATCCATCCTCAGCGTTTGACCATCTCCCATCTGCCATGGCACCCGGCCCAGCAACGAGATCTCACTATTGGCTATGGATAAACTTTTTCTCTGATGAACAAAAAACAAAATGCACCTGAAATTCAAAGAGTGCAAGTAATTATTTGAGAATAATCTGTTTTTTAGGTGTGTTCTCCATTTTTGGTAATAAATGAGTATTCGAAGAAATATCTAAAAATAAAAAAATATACCGGCTTTAAAAAAAAAAGGCTTTATTGAGATGTACTCACTTAAACTGTACCATTCAATGGTTTTTCATATGTTTACAGAGTTGGAAAATCATCAGCATGCTCTATTTTGGAACATTTTGTCAATTCAAAAGGAAACCCCACACCTACTAGGAGTGAGCCGTCCCCCCATCTTGCTCATATATTTGAGCACATGTTTAAAACAAAGCAGGAAAATGACATTACAAATATGCTTCTGTTGGGACACATTTCTGTTCTCATTGCCTGAGGTACTGATTGCAGGCACCCTTCAAGAGGCAGTGGGGTTCCATTCCAGACCACCACTACAAAACGAGTATGTATCTCAATAAAGCAAGTCCTAATCTTTTTGCTGATGGAGGATATTGCTTTTAATTTATTAAAAAAACAAAAAACAAACCAACACCTGTGAAGCACAATAAAATGAAGTGCAATACAATCTGGAATGGCTGTACTTCTGATTGTTGGTTGGGTTTCAGGAGAACAGCGTTGAGATGGCACGGAAACTCACCTGGGTTTGCAGAACATCCCAGTTCACCTGCCGCCTTGCACACCTGAGTTCAGGAGCCTCATCCCTCCACTAGAGGGCGTGGCATCATAAATACCAACTGCTCCCCAGGGCTGTCCCAGGTGTGCCAGACCTCTCCTCTGCAGAAGGGAGAGCTGGTTCCTGCCAGTCTGAAATGAGCTGTTGAGCTCTGCCTCCAATGTGGTAACTGAGCTGGGAAGGAAGCTTTATTTATGAGCCAACTGATGACTTGATTGATTCGAAAGGTGAGGTGTGGACACAAAGAAAACACTTATGTCGGTGATGATGATGACGATGATAATAATAATGCTGCCATTTATTGAATATTTACAATGTGCTTGGCACAGCGCTAAGAACATTACATGCATATCTTATTTAATCCTCACAACACCCTTCTGAGATGGACCTTCTTGTTTTGCTCAATTTACTGACAAGGAAGCTTAGAGAAAGAGCTTTAGTAACTTAACCAGAGGATCTTTCCTGATCTTAAGATCAGCCAAATGATCTGTTTGGATAGAGGGAGGCCAGTCTGAATTGGATGACCTTCTGAAGTCTACAAAGCTGTAGCATCTGAGACTTATGATATCTACAAACCGAGATCCTAGAACGTCCCTCAAGTAAAAAACATTGGGCCTTGGCCTGTTGCTCAGTGGGTAGAGCATCAGCCCAATAACCAAAGGATTGTGGGTTTGATTCTGATCAAGGGCTGCCAAATCTGAGAGGATCAGGACCCCTCAGGGGATAGGGACACTGTCCGGAGCAGATAAATGGAGGGGAAGGCAGCCACTTCTGGAGTCCCAGGTCATCCCGGTGGTATGAGCAGCTATGTCCCATCGTCTACACCACCTTCTACCGTTAGGTAACCTTACCTTCAGGAAAAACATTGTAAGTAGTGGATAAGCACTGCCGAAACTTTATAAGATGCAAATAAGCAGACAAGAACCACATGGGAAGGTAAAATGATGCAGCACTTTGGAAAACAACCTAGCAGTTCCTCAAACTGTTGTTCACCTCAAGTTGCCACGTGACCCAGCAATTCCACTCTCTGGAAGCTCTCTGTGGACTCATCACTCATCAGGTGCTGGCATTGCAATCCCTGATCCATTCTGTTTCACAGTTAGCAGCATTTGAACCAGCACTGAGTTATCCTGCTGGGACACATAGCACAGGTGGGTTCTTACAGTTTCAGGACCTGTCGCTGTCCACTGGAAATTCATTCATTCACAGAACCAAGTGGGCTCAAAGCTGGACCTCAGCCTAGGTGCGTTGGGATGCCCTCAGCCCCGCATTCTTTCCTTCAGGTCCATGCCTGCTGGTCCAACCACCAAGGCCCAAAGCTGATGGGCATTGTAGTCACAGCCAGATTTCCCAGCCTGGCACTCCTGGACCTTCACACTCAGCAGTTCCTAGATGACGGTACTTCTGATACCACAGCTGTAGCCATAGGGAAAGGAGGAGGCTGCTCAGGAGGGAGGATGGAGAATGGTGGCGTCAGAAAGCTGTGTGACATTGACAAGTTACACAACCTCTCTGAGCTTCAGTTTTCTCAACTGCAAAAGGGAGATTATGATATTTTATTCAAAGAGGGGTGAGTAATAGAGCGCAAATAAACAAATCGGTGAGACTGATTGTGCCTGTGCATGTGGCATGCCAGGCTCTGTTAGGAGATCACACACACACACACACACACACACACACAACACTCTCACAGCCTCTCATTGGATATTTACTAAGCATCTACTAGATGCTTGGTGGCCCTCTAGATCCTGAGGACATAGAAAGCAATACAGCAATGCCTTGCCCTCGTGAAGCTGACAGTCTAATGCTGGAGACAGAAAACAAGCAAATAAAGAGATAAACCAGTGTTTTCAGTGTAGGCAAGTGCCATGAAGAAAAATAAATAATCCAAACAAACCTGGGGATCAGGGTGGAGGGCAATCTATTGGGGGAAAGCTCTATTTTTTTAACCCTCACCTGAGGGTATGTTTTTATTGACTATTTAGAGAGAGAGAAACATTGACATGAGCTAGAAACATCGATTGATCCGTTGGTGAGGCTCTGTTTTTAAGGGAGTCAGGGAAGGCCTCCAGAAGGGGGTGCATGGGGGCCCAGACCTGACAGCAGGAAGAAGACAGCCATGCAGAGTTCTAGAGGGAGAGCATTCCAGCATGTTAGAGTGGTGGTCCCGAAGTGCTCAGGTGAGACATCATCCTGGGATCACAATTCACTCTGGGGGCCACAGGTCATAGCGCCCCCTACCCAGCTCAGAGGACTAGCACCGGGTTGGAGAAGGGCCTGGCACCTTCTGCCCCTGAAGCCACCATGTCACCCTTAGGGTCAGGACGCCACTAACCAGCAGTGGCCAGCTTTAGGCTGCACCTGGATGTAATTTCTCGCTGGTGTTAATTGGCAGGCGGTGGGAGTGGGGAGAGGGGAAAACAAAATAGAGCTTCAAAGTCCCGGCTGTGCCTGTGTTTACGCTCTCTCTCAGGGGCACGGGGTTGGGGCTGAGCAAGGATGCCCACAGCAGCCTCATCATCTCATTAAATCCAATGACTGGGCACAGCGGGAGTGCCGGGCACCTCTGGGGTGTACTTTCCCGCTGCTCATGAATAGCCCGACTTGTTCCCCTCAAAAATAATTTTTTTAAATGCCTTGACAAAACGCCTCTCTCTTTTGGGATTTCCAAAGTTAGCAAAAAAATTGAGCTCCAAGCAGCAAAGAGCTGATTCGCTGTGCAGTTTGCATTTTCCATTTCCTTCGCTTCCATCTTCCTGCTCCGCTGGAAGGGAAAGGGAAGCAGTTAATGTCGGGGGGATGGGGCTTGGGCTGAGTCCTCCCGGGCCCCTTTGTTCCTTTGGGCCTCCTGGAAAGCTCTGGGCATCCCTGCAGCCTTGGGGCCCATCTGGCCCAGAAAAATGGTCTGGGAACCATGTCCCTGGCCATTTTCATCACTGTTGCTTGCTTCCCTCCCCCACTCGCCCCCCACACACACACCAGTTGTCAGCAGTATGTTCAGGGGAATTTTTCTCCTCTAAGTCTTGTCTGCCAGGGGCTCGGGGAGAGCCAGGCATTGCGAGGTGACAGCGCAGGGCTGGCCAGATCGTTAGCCGCTTCCGTGTGCGATGAATCTGTCAGCTGCAGCTTGGGCTGTGACTTCTGACACTTTCCTCCACCAGCCTTTGATGACTGACCTTCTCAAAGGGGAGGTGGGGTGGGGTGGCCAGGGAGGAGCCTGCCATCCTCTGTCCACCCCCAGACCACAGAGAGCAGGAAACAGGAGTCCGGAGCAGATATCAGAGGCCAGAGGATTCTCACATTGCAGACAGAAGCAAGGCCCATACTTGCCACCGAGCATACTCCCAGGACGGGCTGGGAGGCGCCAATTTAACTCAAGGGACCTGGTGGGGAACATCCAGGCAGAAAGGAGGTCAGAGGGGCTGGCACATTCCTTCCTCTGGAGCCCAAGGTGTCTGAGAGAGAGCAGGTGAGAGGCAGGAATTTCACTCTCTCATCAGAATCTCACTTTTCAGCACTTTCCCCCAAGATGACCCCCTCCCCGTCCATGCTAAATGAACTGCTACTCCACCACCTTGAAACACCCCGAGTGATGGTTCTATTCAGGCTGTGCCCTCTGCTCAGAACACTCAGCTCATAGCACTCAGTTCCTCCTTGAGCCTTTACATCAGTGGTTCTCAACCTTCCTAAGGCTACGACCTTTGCATACAGTTCCTCATGTGGTGGTGACCCGCAACCATGAAATTTTGCCACTGTGATGCATCGTGATGTAAATATCTGCATTTTCCGATGGTCTTAGGCGACCCCTGTGAAAGGGTAGTTCGACCCCAAAGGGGTCGTGACCCACAGGTTGAGAACCGCTGCTTTACATGGATCACATTGTCCCCCAGGACTCTTTCCCTAATTTTCCCCTCTCAGCACTTCCCCTATGGTAGTTCATACTGGATTGCAATGTGAGCCCGGAAAACATCGCCTCTCTCTTTAATTGTGTACCCCCAATACAAGACTCAGAGCGTCGCATCCTCATGTATCTTGCCTCATTGTTGCAAGATAGCTGCTGCAGCTCCACACATCACATCCTCTCCTGACACTCTCCAAAATAAGAAGGGAGGAAGGAGACCTCTCTTTGAATGCCTCTCCCTTATATAAGGGTGTGGGGGAATAGTCCCCTGATGCAGACTTCTTACATCTCATTGGTCATAACTAAGTCAAATGGTACTATAAACACCGAACGAATAGGTGGAGAGTGGGGGGGGGGGGAGAAAACATAGAGGGAGAGAAGAATTGGTAGAAGAATGAAAGAATAAAAGAGTGGATGGATGGAATTTTTTCCCCTGAATTCCTTTTCTTACATGCTTCATTGTGATTATATTGTGTTATAGTAATTGTGAACAAGAAGATGGCAAATGGGAGACCTAGACTTAATTAAAAAAAAAAAAAAACTGTCAGAGATACAGAAAGCCTGTCCCAGACCAGCTCTGTCTTCCCACTCTCTTGGATGGCCCTGAGGTCCAGCCAGTTTCCCACTCAGAAACCCCACCTAGAAGCTCCCCGAGCAGATGGTGTCAGTTGTCCACTCAAAGCCAGACCCTCCCCCTTCCTGCTCACTGGCACATCCACCCTCCCCCATGGAGGAGGCTGCAATGCTGGAGGCTCTCTTTTCCAGGGCCTCCTGCAGTTAGGGAGGGTCTTTGGGCCAGTTCCCACCAAGAAGACAGATGGAGGGGAGTGGAGGGGAGGTCTGCTTTCTGGGAAATGAAAAAAAAAAAGCCCTCTCCCACCTCTGGTTTGTGTGCAGTCATGAGAGGATGTGATGCTGGGTCTGGGCCTGCCATCTTGCTGCCTGAGGACAAAATGCCAATGCGCAGAGGAAGATACGCCTGGCCCTGATGACATCATTAGGCCACTGAGCAAGCCTTGAACTCGCTATATCTGTGCCTCTCTCCAGAGAGATAATTATATGTCTTGTTGATGCTGCTCTTAGTCAGATCTCTGGTTACTTGTGGCCATGGCGGCACAGTGCAATGCCTTCCGTCGTCAGTGGCTTCGGCAGTCGTGACCCCACAAAGATTCAGAAATCAGGGATGTTGGTGGAGAGAAGGTGTGCTTCAGTGAAAATGAGTCAGGAAGAAAATCAGTTTTAAAAGTTTTAAATTGTTTATGCAAAGTGTGCTTGCTTTATAGAATAGGAGATTAAATAAAAGTCATGGGAAATGTAGGGAGGCATCCCAAATCTTTCTTTCCAGGAACATTAGTCTGAGAACCCACTACCTCCTGAATGTCAGCACCTTGAAGATTGGTCCTATCTTTCATAAGATGTTGGGCACGTAAAAAGTACGAGATGTGGTGGCAGGTGATGAGGAAGACAGACTGGGCCCTGCCCTCCAGTGGCTTCTACCACGTGCAGATTGAGACAAGTAAACTGGCCATTGAAATATAATGTGACTGGAAAAATTACATCTTTAAAGAAACCTGGCATACACCACCTTAACCAAGAGACCCAGCTAATACCACCAACATCTATACTAATAAAAGGTAATATACTAATTAGACTGGATGTCTTTTGGACATCTATCTAATGTACTTCTAGACAAAACCATGATGGCAGGGGCCGAGGCAGAAGTGGTTAGGAGTAATCAGGCTGGCAGAGGAGAGCAGTTAGGGGCAACCAGACCAGCAGGCAAAGGTGATTAGGAGCAAACAGGCAGGCAGGGGAGCAGTTAGGGATGATCAAGCAGCCAGGCAGAGTGCTTAGGGACAATCAGGCAGGCATGTAGGCAGGCCAGCAGTTAGGAGCCAGTGGTCCCGGATTGTGAGAGGGATGCCTGACTGCCTGTTTAGGCCTGATCCTGCAGCCGGGGGGCGGGGGGAGTGGGGTCCCTCAAAGAGTCCCAGATTAGAGAAGGTGCAGGCTGGGCTGAGGGACACCCACCCTCCCATGCATGAATTTTGTACACTGGACCTGTAGTTAAGGCATAAGTGCCTCTTGTACTCCCTAGTAGAATACTCTCTTGAGATGGCCCCAACATCACTTCAGGGGCATGCTTGCCAGGAATGCATCACAGCAGTCTAATCATGAGCTAACCTCACACAAACCCAAATGGAAGAACATTCGGCAAAATGCATGACCAGAGCTCTTCAAAAATGCTGAGGTCATGAAGGACAGAGAGAGAGGAAGGAACTGTCCTCGACTGGAGGAAAATGAGACATGACAACTGCAAGCAATAAGGGATCCTGGGCTGGGTCTTAGGAAAATAAAGGACATTTGTGAAAAAGAAAAGATAAAATCCAAATAAAGTCTGTAGTTACATCAATGTGAACTTCACGGTGTTGATAATTCTATTATACCTATGTAAAATATGAATGATAGAGGATGCTAGGTAAGGGTAAATAAAAAATTTCTTATGATTTTTTTAAACTTTTCTGTAAGTGTAAGATTATTCTTTTAAAGTGTTAAAAGTATAATGTGGTTAGTCTGCTGATAAAAGAATTATAGATGCTATGAGAATATATGCCCCATGACTAACCTACCCCAACATTAATTAATTCATTCAGTTACTCAGCTAATTTTTAATGAGTGCCTACTACCTGCTAGGCATTGTGCTACATGCTGGAGATAGAGGATTGAGCAAGACAAAGTCTTTGCTCACCTTCTTCTCTTTTCCATCTGCCTCAAAGGAGATGGCCCAGAGGGAGGCTGTTTCCTCAGCAGAGTGGATGTGTGATGCAAAGCTACTGTCAACTCAGGGTGAACTTGTAGCTTGGGCAAATATACTCTCTGTTGCTGTGAACCAATGAGACTCTAGGGCGTCTTTGTCATAGCAGCTAAATAAGCTCTAAAGGTTGAGTAGTAATCTCTCTGTATACCAAGTGGACAGGGAGTTACTTCTGAGTGCTGACTGGACGATGCAGGCTGACAGGCATTAGTGGAGTTCATTGCAATAGCTCAAGATGGGAAACTCCATCCCAAGTCGAGGAAATAGAAGAAACTGAAGCATTCACAGGACAGATTGAGGTAACGTCCTTCCACATCACACTTCAGTGTCCTCCCCATCCATCCATTCAAGTATTAACTGAGCACCACTGTTCACTCACTGAGCATCTATGTCAACACCTGGAGCTGCTATAGGCAATGGAAGTACATCATGAATCAGCTGGCTAGTGTGGCATAACAAACCATCCCAAAACCTAGTTGTTTTAAACAACCATTTATTGAGTTCACAATTGTGTGAGGAAGCTGGGTGTTTCTTCTGCTCTGGGAGGCACTGGCTGATTTCTTCTGGGCTCCCTTCTCTGTCTGTGGCCAGCTGGGAGCTAGCTGATGTAGGATGGTTTCATTTCCATGTTACATGGCAGCCAGGCCATTGGCTGGGCTGTCTCAGCTCTCCTGTGGCCCTTACTCTCCAACAAACTGGCCCAGGCTTGTTCACACAGAGACCTCGTTGTCACAAGAGCAGAAAGCAGTGGAACCCAAGCACATAAACACTCACATCATGTCTGCTGACTTTCCAGGGGCCAAAGCAGGTGTCATGGCCAAGCCCAGGTTCAAGGTGAAGAAAGACTTCAGCCTCAGTGGGAAGGGCAAATTAGTGGCCATTTACCAGACCCAGTGGGGAGAGCAGACAACAGCCAACAAGAGGGAGGGAGCAATGCCCTCGGCGGGAGGGACAGGGAAGGTTTCATGGGGAGGTGATGCTTGAGTGGCGGCCCAAGCTCACCCAGGAAAGTTGGTTCATGCACATTACACATTCGAAAAGCATGAGGAAGGAAGAGAGCCCAGAACAAGGATTGCCTGGGCATCAATAACCAGACTGTCAGACGACTGGGGTGTGGTGGAGGGCAGAGACAAAAAGACAATAATGCAGTAATAATAAGGGAAATGAATATGGGTAGCAACGTGGTGTAACCAGTAAGAAAACGGAACTGTCTAGCTCAGTGACCTTAGTCTCTCTGTGCATCAAACTCTTCATCTGTGAGGAGGGGATAATGAGCATGATCATGACCATGATCATGATCATCATTTCCCAGTTTTTTATTTCTAGCTTAATTTAAAAAAACATAACATGAGGACTTGTTCCTTGTACATGATCAGCACTCAGTGAATTGTAATGGTTTATCCATCCCTCACCACACGGCTGCTTTTTTGAAGCCATTATCTGGTTTAACATTCACAACAAGGCTATAACTAGAGACTTCGATCCCACTTTGGAGATGGATGAGCTCATTGTCGGCCAGGAGCCAGCCCCAGTGACCACACAGGACCATAGTCAGAGAGTCGGTGTGCACGACCTGCTCCCTGCGAGCTGCCCCTGAGGATTGCGCTATTTCAGAGCCACTTGTCCGGTTTGTTCTCCCATGAGAAGAGGGACCATTGTAAACGCACTTCGCTCCCGTGCCCTCTCGGGAGCCCACAGATTCACCGGGGCGATGGGAGTCTTTGTTTGTGCCCATGTCAGACTGTGTTGGGGTTTTCCTGTAAATCTGTTGTTTTCTTGAGAATGGGGAGATGTGCCCTGACTTGATTGTCTTTGGCAAGAAGCAGAACATTCCGATGACGGAGTAACCCAAAAGGCAATGTCTCCATCAAGCCAAGGACGTGGCGGCCGACTTCCAGGCCTCTTTCCAGTCTGACTCTGGAGGCGTGTCTGCAGACGGTCACACGTTCAGACAAAGGAGACACCCTGTGGCACTGCGTGGGCGCCGCCAGGCTTTCGGGGGCAGTCAGAGCCCATCCAGTCTGGAGTGGCACTCGGGAGCACGGCACCCTGGGAGCAGAGAGAATTTATTTAAAGAGCTGAGTTCCAACAGAGGCGTTTTCAAGCCGTCTAGTCAGGTTGACCTGGGCCATGTGGGCTCTCAGAACTTCTCCCAATGTTTCAATTCGGTAATACATCGCAAAATGCCCACGGTGAGGGAAAGCCACAAGTCAGTAGCTCTGGAGACGATTGTGCTGCGCATGTTGTCCGTGTGCGACTGACCTGCCTCCCACGACCACTCACTGGAGGTGGGTGATGCTATTACCCCTCATGTGTGAGGGGAAATGGAGGCTCGGTGCAGGTGAAACCACTTGCCGAGGTCTGACCGCCATGCAGGGCAGAGACGGGTTTGGAGCCAAGTATGTGACCCCGGGATCCAAGCTCCCTTTCCTGGGAGCTGTCAGCAAGCACTCCGCGCCAAGTTGGAACCTGCATCTCCTTAGCTCCCTCTGTTACTGCAGACTCTGTTACTGGGTTAGGGACTGGCCTTGACCTTCGCAATGGGAAGGGCCACCCATGCTCAGCCCGCTCAGAACACTGAGGTCAGACAGCTGATGGGCTTCACCGAAGCCCCAGGCCAGGATCCCTCCAATACTCAACTGACTGTGTCCCCAGAACACAGCCTGACACCTGCTACACACAGTGTGGCAGTTCCACCACAGCTCTGCTGTCAGAATCACCAGGGCAATGCATGCCACTCTGGGGCAGCCTACCTTCCCATCCCTGTGTTTCTGTGCTGGAGTGTCCACCGTCGCTCCTGATCAGGCAGACTACGTGGCACATGCTGGTCTCTGCCATCCTGGTTGGCTTCTCTGGTTGACTGTCTGCCACCCACTGGGCCGGGGTGGCCGAGCTCTGCACTCACATGTGAGCAACAGGAGTATTCAGGGGGGCATGTGCTTGCAACTGGTCAGTGACATCAGTGAATCAAGATTTAGGTTCACCAGCAGTAAAGCGAGTTTTGAATTCATATACCTTGTGATACATTCTGTTGCTCCCATTATCCTCTGCCCTACAGGGAGGGATACAATTAATGAGCTACCCCAAACTCCGCCTGTGGGAGTTCTGGCAGAAGAGATGAGACTGGACCATGTGTTTGCATTTTCTCTTTCCAAGCATGGCCTCCCTCTCCTCTCCACACCCTGCTTCCCCAGTACAAATCCATCACTCCTTTTCTCAGACAGAATGCAGAGCCTGGCCACAGATAAGAAATAAAAAATTCTGGGAGGTAAGAGGAAAATGGCAGCTGGCAGGATGGAGGTGAGGGAGAGGAAGTGAGTGAGAGGACAAAAGGAGAGTGTGTGGTGTGTGTGAGAGTGAGTAAGGGACAGTTGAATCTCACAGGAGAAGTGGGGGCTGGCTCTCTTGGACAAGGAGAGACTGCCAGCATGGCTGGCACTCCCCAGACTGCGGGACTCAGGTGCAGAGGCCACCTCATCTTGAAGGGGAAAACGTCCTTTCTTTGGGAACTCATTAACACCACCAGCCAGACAGGCCTTGGAGCTGCCCTGCGACCCAACAGCCACTCCAGCCAGAGTCCTACTGCCACAGATGCAGACCCGCGGACCCTGGAACCTCCACTCTAAAGCATTGAGTACAACATCCCCCTCCCTGATGACATCGGTGTGGCTGCAGTCCACAATGGTCCCAGTTTGCTGAATGCCCTGGTCACCTGTTTGCACGTGCCACAGTTGCCCAGTCTGTGGCATCCCCTCATGCCAGTTTGTGGAGCACCCTAGTCCCTGTGTTTGCAGTGTGCCCTGGTCACCGATCTGTGGTATGCCCTTCTCTCTGGTTTGTGGAGCTCCCTAGTCACCATGTTTGCTATGTGCCCTCATGGCTGCCATCCATCGCAGGTTTACAGAATGCCCTAGTCAGGGAGTTTACAGTCTGCCCACATCAGTGTGTCTACAGTCCACCCTCAGCAGAGCGTTTCTGGCAGTGCACTCCCTAAGCAGTGCCTGAGAGCCACTGGGTGCCCCTGCGGGTGTGATTTTGTAACTCTGGGCACCACAGTCATGCCTCTCCAGGGTGTCCTTGGTGCCATTGTGTACCCCTGCTGGGCATGCGTGATCTCAATTAAGGGTGCAAAATAGCAAAAATAGGGACACTCCTCTCCACGGCTGCCAACTTCTAGACACCACAGTTGTGCTGCTCAAGCTCACAGATCTACATCAAGAGAACCCAAATAGTTCAAGTAGGGAACTACAATAGATTAACAAACACAGGAGAACTAAGAGAATACACCAGTAGCACCGTCCCCCCAAAAAACTTGGGTAGCAAAGCAATTGGATCTACAATTAAAACATGACAGGAAGACAAAAAAGCAATCCCCAAAGGAAAGAAAAAGAGGAATCACCAGAAAGGGAGTTAGATGAAATTGAAGCCAGCAGCCTATCAGAGAAAGAATTCAGAGTAATGGTTTTAAAGGATGTTTAAATGAATGGAAGAAAAATGCACACAACTCAATGACAAATACACACAACTCAATGAGAACTATAAGGAGCTGAATGAGAATGTCACCAACATGAAACGAAACCAAGAGGAGATGAAGAATGATATAGCTGCAATAAGGAACACAATGGAAGGCCTAAATAGTAGACAAGAAGAGGCTGAGGACCGCATCAGCGAATTAGAAGACAAGGTAGGAGAAAACGCACGAACACGGCAGCAACTGGAAAAAAGACTTTAAAAACAAGAAGAGAGCCTAAGGGAGCTTTGGGACAACACAAAATGAAACAACATTCACTTAATAAGGATACCAGAAGGGGTGGTAGAGAAGCAAGGAATAGAAAACCTATTTGAAGAAATAATGACAGAAAACTTCCCTGATATTGGCAAGAAAAAAACTATGCAAGTCCAAGAAGTACACAGAGTCCCAAACAAGCTGAACCCCAAAAGACCGACACCAAGACACATCATAATTAAATTGGCGAACACTAATGACAAAGTAAGAATCTTAAAGGCTGCCAGAGAGAGACAGAAAGTCACCTAATAAGGAATCTCCTATTAGAATATCAACTGATTTCTCAACAGAAACACACCAGGACAGAAGGGAATGGAATGAAATATATAAAGTGATGCAAAACAAGGGTCTGAACCTAAGAATACTATACCCAGCAAGGCTATCATTCAAAATTAAAGGTGGAATCAGGAGCTTCACAGACAAAAAAGGGCTAAAAGAGCTTATCACTACCAAGCCAACAATGCAAGAAATGCTAAAGGGACTGCTGTAAAAAGAAGAAAGAGAAAGGCAAGAAAAAAAAACACAAACAATAGGGGAAAATATGACAATAAACATGAACTTGTCAATAATATCA
Source organism: Lasiurus cinereus (assembly GCA_011751065.1). NCBI lineage: Eukaryota > Metazoa > Chordata > Mammalia > Chiroptera > Vespertilionidae > Lasiurus > Lasiurus cinereus. The sequence goes on along the minus strand of JAAGEH010000452.1, from coordinate 26,503,071 downwards.
TTAAATGTAAATGGGTTAAATGCACCAATCAAAAGACATAGGGTAGCTGAATGGTTAAGAAAACATGACCCATACATTTGCTATCTACAAGAGACCCACCTCAGAGCAAAGGATTCATAAAGACTGAGAGTGAAAGGTTGGAAAAACATTTTTCAGGCAAATAGAAATAAGAAAAAAGCTGGAGTGATGGTACTTATATCTGATAAAAAAAGACCTCAAAGTAAAGGCTATAACAAGAAATAAGGAAGGCCACTACATAATACTAAAAGGAGCAATTCATCAAGAAGATATAACTCTGGTAAACATATATGTACCTAATACTGGAGCCCCTAAATACATAAAAATATTCCTGGAAGATACCAAGGGAGAGATCGATAACAATACAATCATAATAGGGGACTTTAATACACCACTGACATCTCTGACAAATCCTCTAGACAAAAAATCAGCAAAGAAACAGCAATTCTAAATAACTCATTAGATCAGATGGACCTAATTGACATCTTCAGAGCATTTCTCCCCAAAGCCATAGAATATACGTTCTTCTCAAATGCACATGGGACATTTTAAAAAATAGACCACATATTGGGTCACAAGCAAAGTCTCCCCCAATTCAAAAAGATTAAAATCATATCAATTATTTTCTCAGACCACAATGGCATAAGATTAGAAATAAACTACAATAAAAACATTCCAAAAATTTCAAACACTTGGAAGTTGAATAGCATGTTATTAAACAATGATTGGGTTATAAATGAGATCAAAGAAGGAATTAAAAATATTCTGAGCACTAAGGACAATAAAAACACAACAACACAAATGCTATGGGACACAATGAAAGCAGTGCTGAGAGTGAAGTTTATAGCTCTACAGGCCTACCTCAAAAAACAGGAAAAAAAATGGTAATGAATCACCTAACCCAATAACTCAAAGAATTAGAAAGAGAGCAACAAGAAAAGCCCACTGTGAGCAAAAGGAAGGAAAGAATAAGGATCAAAGCAGGAATGAATGACATAGAAACAAACAAAAAAAATACAAAAAAACCAACAAAACAAGAGCTGGTTCTTTGAAAGAATAAACAAGATTGATGAACCTCTAGCCAGGCTCACCAAGAAGCAAAGAGAGAGGACCCAAATAAACAAAATCAGAAATGAGAGAGGTGAAATAACTACACACGCCACAGAAACACAAAGGATTGTTAAAAAATATTATGAACAACTCTATTCTAACAAATTACACAACCTAGAGGAAATGGAAACATTCCTAGAAAAACACAGCCTTCCAAAACTCACACAGGAAGATTCTAAAAATCTCAACATGCTGATAACTATGGAAGAAATTGAAGCAGTCATCAAAAAGCTACCAGCAAACAAAAGCCCAGGGCCAGATGGCTTCACAGGGGAATTTTACCAAACATTCATAGAAGAACTAAAACCCATCCTTCTCAGACTATTCCAGAAAATTCAAGAGGAAGGAACACTTCCAAACTCCTTTTATGAAGTCAGCATCACCCTAATACCAAAACCAGATAAAGACAACACAATGAAAGAGAATTACAGACCAATATCCTTCATAAACATAGATGCCAAAATCCTCAACAAAATTCTAGCAAATCGAATCGAGCAGTACATCAGAAAGATCATACACTATGACCAAGTAGGATTTATCCCAGGGATGCAAGGATGGTACAATATTCACAAATAAATAAATGTGATACATCACATAAACAAACTGAGAGATAAAAATCACATAGTCATATCAATTGATGCAGAAAAAGCATTTGACAAAATCCAACACCCTTTCTTGATAAAAACTCTCAGCAAGATGGGAATAGAAGGATAATACTTCAACATAATGAAAGCCATATATGACAAACCCACAGCCAACATCATACTCAGTGAGCAAAAACTAAAACCATTTCCCCTAAAAACAGGAATAAGACAGGGATGCCCACTCTCACCACTTCTATTCAACATAGTACTGGAAGTACTAGCCATCACGATCAGACAAGAAAAAGAAATAAAAGGCATCCAAATAGAAAAAGAAGAAGCAAAACTGTCCTTATTTGCAGATGACATGATACTATACATAGAAAACCCTAAAGACTCCATCAAAAAAATGATTAGACATGATAAATGAGTTCAGCAATGTAAGAGGATACAAAATTAACACCAAGAAATCTATGGCATTTCTATATACCAATAATGAACTTACAAAAAGAGAGACTAAAAAAGCAATCCCATTTACCAACACACCAAAAAAATTAAGATACATAGGAATAAACTTAACTAAGGAGGTAAAAGACCTATACACGGAAAACTACATGACACTGAAAAAAAGAGATAGAGGAAGACATAAACAGATGGAAGAACATACCATATTCATGGATTGGGAGAATCAATATCATCAAAATGTCCATTCTACCCAAAGCAATCTATAAATTCAATGCAATCCCCATGAAAATACCAAAGGCATACTTCACAGGCCTAGAATGAACTTCCCAAAATTTCATCTGGAATTAAAAAAAGGCCCCGAATAGCTGCAGCAATCCTGAGAAAGAAGAACAAAGTAGGCGGGATCTCAATACCATATTTCAAGCTGTATTACAAAGCCACTGTTCCCAAAACTGCCTGGTACTGGTGCAAGAATAGACACATAGATCAATGGAATGGGATAGAAAACCCAGAAATCGACCCAAACCACTATGCCCAATTAATATTTGACAAAGGAGGCATGAACATATAATGGAGTCAAGACAGTCTCTTCAACAAATGGCATTGGGAAAATTGGACAGATACATGCAAAAAAATGAAACTAGACCACCAACTTATACTATATACAAAAATAAACTCAAAATGGATAAAGGACTTAAACATAAGACAGGAAACCATAAAAATATTAGAGGAATCCACAGGCAGCAAAATCTCCAACATATGCCGAAGGAACTTCTTCACTGATACAGCTCCTCGGGCAATGGAAACTAAAGAAAAAATAATCAAATGGGATTACTTCAAAATAAAAAGCTTTTGCACAGCAAAGGAAACCATGAACAAAACGACGAGAAAGCCCATTATATGGGAGAATGTATTTGCCAATGATATCAATGATAAGGGTCTAATCCCCAAATTTACAGAGAACTCATACAACTTCACAAAAAGATAAACAACCCAATTAAAAAATGGGCAACTGATCTAAATAGGCACTTCTGGAAAGAAGACAGAAGGAAGGGCAAGAGATATATGAAAATCTGCTCAAAGTCACTAATCACCAGAGATGGAAATCAAAACAAAAATGCAGTGCCATCTCACACCTGTCAGAATGGCTATCATCAACAAATCAACAAACGACAAGTGTTGGTGAGGATTCGGAGAAAAAGGAACCTTCGTGCGCTGCTGATGGGAATGCAGACTGGTGCAGCCACTGTGGAGAACAGTATGGAGTTTCCTCAAAAAACTAAAAATGGAACTCCCATTTGATCCAGTGATCCCACTTCTAGGAATATATCCCAAGAAACTAGAAACTCCAATCAGAAAGGATAAATGCACCCCTATGTTCATAGCAGCACAATTCACCATAGCTAAGATTTGGAAACAGCCTAAGTGCCCATCAGCAGATGACTGGATTAAAAAACTGTGGTACATCTACACAATGGAATACTACGCATCGGTAAAAAAGAAGGAACTCCTGCCATTTGCAAAACATGGATGGAAATGGAAAGCATTATGCTTAGTGAAATAAGCCAGGCAGAAAAAGATAAATATCACATGATCTCACTCATCTGTGGAATATAATGAATGATATAAACTGAAGATCAAGGTCAGATCCAGAGAATGAGAAAAATTGATCAAAACATCAAACCTCAGGGAAGATGGGGGTTGGTGGGAATAAGGGGGAGAGATCAACAGAGACTTTCATACATGTATATGAGCATAATCATTGGACACAGACAACGGGAGGGGGAGAGTGGAGCATGAGTGGGAACAGGGTGGGGGTGGTAATGGGAGAATAAGGACACAAGTAAAAAAATTAATTAAATTAAAAATAAATTATTATTATAATAAAACATTAAATCTAATCCATACAGTGGTCACCATAACCTTAAGAGAAATTGTTTCATGTGACAAAGATTTTTAAATGAAACTCTGTAGCATGAAAACCATTTTGGAAGGAAATAAAGAGAAGTTTCCTTCAAATGTTGTAGGGATTATAATTGAAACTCAATATATTTGGCCTCTTGAGCTAAAGTAAGTAATCTGTGTTTTTGCCTCCCTGAAAAAACTTATATAAAGTTACAAAAAGAATTTGACAGCCAGTTTGAAATTGAATTGCCATGGCCTAGAGCAAAGAATATCCTTACATGATATTATTCTACAATGTCATTTAATTTTTGATATTTCACAACAGCATATTGTACAATTATCCCAAACAAAATTACAAACTAATTCTTTGAATGTTTAGCAGAAATTTAAAAAAAAAGAACATGAAAGGATTTAATCCCTTTCAGAAGGAATTGAGGCACTGGGAAGGCACTTGAGCATTCTATACTGGGCCCTCTTTCCTCTTTTGCCAAGAGGGACCCTCTTCTCACAACCCAATGGCCCTCAGCTGTAGCCTGAGCTCTCCATTCATGCTGAGGTTGAAGCCTCGAGGTGGCTGGTATAATGGATCTCTTGCCAAATAGTGTGAGCTGGGCCCTTCTTGGAGATGGAACCTGAATTCCTCGAGATAAGTGATCAGTGCCGGGGGCCCCACCAGCAGGCGAGGGGATCCCCAAGGCAGGTGCTGGGCGTGGAGGCCACGGGGGCATAGGCTGTCATGGAGACAGAACTGAACCTCACAACACCTTGCTTTGCCCCAGAGGATGACTGGTTAGCCAGAGACGGGTAAGATTTCTCAGGGAAGGAAAAACCTAAGACAGGCACAGTGCAGAGGGGCCGTCAGGAGAGAACTTGGGGGTCAACAGAGGTGGGACACAGACCCTCCCTCCCCTCCCCCAACCTTCAGGGGTCTGAATCCTCACCCCTTCTGAGGGAGGTCTCCTGCCCCCATTGACTACTTTGCTTCCCATGCGCAGCACAGATCAGGATCCAGGTAACAGACAAGAGACGTGGCCCAGCTCAGATCAGGACCCACGTAACAGACAGAAACTTGCCGACAGCAGCTGCCCTATATCTAAATTCATCCGAGCACTAGGAATGCTCAGTGCCTACTCAAGAATGCAAATAAACCTTTCCACTAATATTTACAGGGTAATAATCTAAGATTGTTGGTAGAGTATTAAATTTGACAGTAAAAGAGTTATCAAGCTTTCAGGTTAATTTAAATTGGCTAATTGAAATAAGTGAACACCCAAGAAAATTTAAGTGTACTGAACAAAAAGCTGTTTCTAAAGTATTAATTAAAATTTCTATTGGTAGCTCATCTCATGGTAAAATTGCTTAACATGCAATGAACATAAAACAGGCATATTTGTGTGCAAATAATTAAAATTTAAAGTTATCAAGATTGCATTAAAAATTTTATAAAATTCTCCATTAATCAAAAAAATGGGGGATGGTAGGATAATATCATGTAAGGAAAAATATCTGGTAAGTAAATTACATCTAGAAAATTTTTACTTTAGAAAATTAATTTTCATTTGTAATACTAACATCAAGACACCCATGAAAAACACACATGGTGTCAAAATAAGCCCAAGGAAAATCAGGTAGGCAAAAATAAAAAGGACCCAAAATTAATTTTATAGAAAAGACTCCTTTATTAACTTTTGGTCGAGAATATGTTTATATACTTTCAGAAAACAACTCCAAGACCAAGTGGACTCCTGCAACAGAGAGGAACTGACAGGTCTGCTCCAACCATGAAGACAAGAGGAGAAACAGTCCAGAGATGGAAGACCCTGATGACGCCTTGCCATGTGAGCAGTCAGCAGCTGTGCATCGCTACAGGATGCCTAGGACCAAACCAGAGAGGGTCGGACCAGCATTGACACCATTTGTCCACCATCCAGATACCATTGATGACATGTACACATAAGGAACTATTTGACATTGAAACTGGGACTCATAACTATTGGACTTTGAAACTGGGACTCAAACATTTTTTTTTTTTGCTCCTATAAGTTTATTTCTAGCCTACAAAGGCAAGATGTTTTTAAAGACAAGAATTGGGGGGAGGGGGGAGAACAGATGCAGAGGCAAAGAAGCAATGAACAGACTGTCATGCTACAGTGGGAAGGAGGGGAGGTTGTGGGGGAGGGGCTGTAAGAGATCAACCGAAGGACTTGTATGCATGTATGTAAGCAAAGCCAATGGATACAGGACATTGGGTGGGTGGGTGGGGACAGGTGAGGGCATGTACTGGGGATGGGGAAGGCAGGGGGTGGGGCAATAGAAAAAAAAGAGACATATGTACTACTATTTGTAATACTTTAAACAATAAAAATATATATTAAAAAAATCCGACAGCACCCTCATTGAGGTGCTCATTACGCCTTTCCCAGTTCTGCCCACCTCTCTGCATCCTCACAGTCTCCCCCTGGTCACCTCAGCCAGACATGCTGGCAGCAGCTGGCAGGCCTTCCTGCCCCCACCCAATGCACGCCCCACTACCTGCGTTATGAAACCCATGGTCTCTTCTTAAGCCCACTCAAGGGCTTCCCACGGTCCTCAAGATAAGACCCGAGGTTTGGGAGCTCCTCAGAGGCCCTCAGGCTCTGCCTGGGCTCACTTCCCAGAGGAAGGGGTGTCTATCCCTCCATCAGCTCAGCTCACCTCTAGCTTGTGCTGCCCCTCCTTCTTGACACCCACATTCCAGACGGGATAGAAAGTGTGATGGGCATTCTCTCTCTGCCCGCCACTCTCCACTTCCAGCTCTTGGCTTCAGCATCTTCCCCACTGAGAATCCCTCCCTGACCCCTGTGCTGGGGCCCCGTTTTTTTTGTTTGTTTGTTTGTGTGTGTTTTTTTGGGGGGTGTTTGTTTTTTCACATTTGGAGCAACCAAGGCATGAGGGACTTTGATTCTCATCTTCATCATTTTTCCCGGAACATGAGACAAATTCCGAGAGCCCACTGCCTGTTTTTCCCGCTGGGCAGCCTGGTGCTTCTCACAGGCAATCAAGTTAGGGCCCTGCAGTTCCCACTGCTGCTAGTCCTGGGCTCAGGCTGCACACCCCTGCGGGGGATTAGGGCGTCCCCTTCTCACTCGGGGCAACCTCCACGTTCTGGGGATTTCTCAGGAGACAGTTGCCATGCCGTATCCTCGTTTCCCCTCCCTCTACCCCTCCCCCATGGAGAATGCCTGTGCCTTTCACAGAAGAGGGTGGAATATGATCAGTCATAATCCCTCCCCCAGAGCATTGTCTGCGCTCCTATCTCTGGGCCCCTTCCCTGTGTCACGCCTTTGAAGTGCCACTAAGCCTCCAGTAGCCTTCAGATGACACTTAAGTTACACCTCTTCTGCATTCTTATCTGCACAGCGGTCTTTGAGTGGTGACGGGTTGACACATTGGCAACCTCTCGGGGAGGAGCATGTCCCCTGGGTGACCTTTTGGCTTCTGAAGACAGCACCTGGGCCTGCAGATGGAGGGGGTGCCAGGCATAGCACCCGTGACATCTTGATGTGTCTCCTTTCACCACCAGTCCTCTGCAAGGGAGGGGCTCCCAAACGCCTCCTCGGGGTCCCCCACGTGGGCGCTAGTTGCTGTCAGATTGTTTTTGAACATACAGCATAAAAACATGGCACATAGATTTCTACCGTCTAACCATTGCTAAGTGTACTATTCAGTGGCACTAACTACATGCCCATGGTGTGCAAACATCACCCCCATCCATCCCCATAGCCTTCTCATCTTCCCAAACAGAAGCTCTGTCTCCCTTAAACACTAACTCCGCATCCCCTCCCTCAGCCCCTGGCACCCACCATTCTACCTTCTGTCTCTATGAATTTTACTCAGGGGCCTCATCTGAGTAAAATTATACAGTATTTGTCCTTCTGTATCTGGCTAATCGCTCGCAGCATAATGTCCTCAGGGTTCACCCATGGTGTACCTGTGTCAGAATGCCCTCCTTCCGAAGGCTGAATGGTGTCGCATCGGAGGGACATTTTGGTTATCCATTCATCCATCAGTGGACACGTGGGTTGTTTCCTCCTTTTGGCTAGTGTGAGTAATGCTGCTGTGAACGTGGGCAAGTCCCAGCTCTCAGCGCTTTGGGGTACATACCCAGAAGTGGAATTGCTGGATCCTGTGGTAATTTTATTTACTTTTTTGAGGAACTTCCAGACTCTTTTCCATGGCAACTGCCCCGTTTCACAATCCCACCAGCAGTGCATGAGCGGTTTCTCCACATTCACTTTAGCATCTAGTTTCCTCCTTTTTCCTAATAGTCATTCCTCATTCCAATGAGTGTGACATGATATCTCGTTGTGGTTCTGTCTCAGACTGCTTTTTAAACCTCCAGCCTCAAGAACTTGCCAGTCATCTTCTCTTGGGATACGCTTTAAAGTGCTTTCCCTCGCTCCCTCTCTCCGTAAGCATCAAGGAGGTGACTTAAGGAAGCTGTGGCCCTGCTCTGGATACCAGAAGCTGCCTGTTGTTCTGCGGTGAAGCCAGGAACTCACCTGGATGCTCACCCCGAGAAGACAGAGTGTGCCGAAGGCGCTGAGGGTACCAACCTCCTGTGACATGGTGATGACACAGACACAAGCTTCCTATTTTATAGATGAGGAAACTGAGACTTAGGAAGCCTCTACTTCCATGCCACGCTGACCTTCAACATTCCATCATCAAAAAGGCATGTCCTTCTGCACCTCATCCAAAAAGTTATGCCACTGATATTCTGGAGTGATCTCAGCAGGCCATGTCGCTGGCCCAAAGAGCAGGTCCCAGGGCCACGGTGGTAGCTCTGGACTCCCTTCTCTTCTGCACTCTCACTGGGATGCAATGAGGAAGCTCCCAGGATGGGCCAGAGGAGGAAGTGGTCAGAGGAGCAGGTGGGTCAGGACAGGTGGAGATTGGAAATGGCATCCTCAGAATTTGGGCGCCAAACTAGTTTTGGTGAGGTGAGTCTGTGGGGCAGGGCATGAAGAGAAAGATGTTCTTATTGAGATGAGACTTGAATCACATCCTTCCTCTGTTCTAAACCCTCCCCTGTATCCCATCTCACTCCTACTAATAGAGAAGCTCTGACCAGACGCCCCCAATCTGCCCACCTGCCCCTCCTTACCTCTCTGACCTCATTTCCTGACTGCTCTTCATTCCCTGTGCTCCAGACCAAATGAGTGTCCTCCTTGCTATTCCCTATCTTAGCGCCTTTGCAAGTGCTGTTTCCTCTTCCTGGAACACTCTTCCTCAGACCTCTGCTTATCCAACCTTGCACCTCCTTACAGTCTTCACTCAAATGTCAGCTTCTCTGGCCTCTTTATTTAATACTAGAGGCTAGTGCATGAAAATTCATGCACTGGAGGAGGGTCCCTCAGCCCAGCCTGCCCTTCTCACAGTCCAGGAGCCCTCAGGAGCAGGAAGTGACCCAGCAATCAGGGGAAGGCGATGCCCCCATTATACCTATGCTGCTGCCACTGCCAGCTTTGGCTGGCCCTAGTTACCTGCGCCTCAGGCTCACCCTGGGTGGCTGGGCAGCCAACATCTGAGGCTTGCCTGTGCCTCAGGCCAGCCCTGGGTGGCTGGGTGGCTGGTCCACCCACCTCAGGGTGGGTCCGGCTGTGCCGTACACCTGCTGCCCCAGCGAAGCTGAGGGACTGGGCTCCAACATCTTGTGGCTGTGGGCACCACCACCTTTGAGTGTGGCAGTCAATTAGCATATTCCCGCTTTATTAGGTAAAATTGCTGCTCACCTGGCACACAACACTCTCCAGCATACTGTATACTTATTTATTTATTCGGAGGGAGGGGGACGTCTCCACTCCCAGTGTGTAAGTTCCACATAGGCAGGGATGTTTGCGTGTACTTTGTTCTATGCTATGTCCCCAGCATCTCAATAATGACTGGCACATAGTAGATGCTCAGTAAATATTTGATGACTAAATTTTAGGCAGAAGGAACAGTACAGAGAACCACAGAAATGTGAAGCTATTTGGTGTGTTCAGGAACCTTTGTGCAGTTCCTTATGTGAGAGCAATGTTCAGGGCTGCCCCCTACAGTTGTTCAGTCTGTATGCTACCCAAGGATGCCGAGCTCAGGAGACCCATGGGGGTAAATTCCAACCTGCCAATGCTTATCAGGACATACACCTGCAAAGCTGCCTAGAAGTGGTGTCTTTTTTAAAGTGCACAAGCATTATATAGGCTTATAATGACCTTGAATATGGGGGCTGGATCTCAGGAAATAAAACAGGACAGGCAGGAGATATGGATCCTGAGGGGCGTTACCCTAACCACAAAGAGGAGACTGGAAACTGCCACGGAGGCTTATGGTCCTGCATGGCATTCTCTCGGCCTACCTGATTTTAGCACCTTTGTTGTAAGCAGTTCCTGGCTCTTGCCAGCATCCCCTATACATCCCTTTGCTTTTCTTTTTCCAAAGCTGGTAAGCCCCTTCCCCACCCAGTTGTCCAGGAGTAAAGGGGAGTTAATATCCCAGAGGTAACCCTCAACCAGTGGGGCAAGGGGTCAGTGGGTACATGCCAGGCTCCCAGGCAATTTGGACTTGCCTCTCGCGGTAACTGACAATACATGGAAAAATTTTAAATGCACACACCCTTCATAGAACAACCCTTGAAGGACTGTGTCCCAAGTAAATATCCAGACTAGATTGAAAAGACAAATGTGCAAACATGTCTGTCAAATGCTGTCAACGACAGCAAAATTAAATAAACAAATAAATAAACTAAATATCTATGTTCATCAGCAGGCATTGGGTTTTAAAGTTAATGGTCCATCCACATGACAAAATACTGTGCGGTTAACTTTAGATCTAGCGACAAGGAAAAGTGAGCATAATGTAATGTACCACACAAAAACATTATGAAACAGTGTGATTCCATTTTTGGATGGATTATGGATATAGATATAGATATAGATATAGATATAGATATAGATATAGATAT
>JAAGEH010000452.1:26460976-26491997 GCA_011751065.1 Lasiurus cinereus | reverse complement strand
ATAGACATAGACATAGACATAGATATAGGTATAGGTATAGGTATAGGATAGATATAGATGATATAGATGATACAGATGATATAGATGATATAGATGATATAGATATAGAACTTGAGGACGAAGCAGATAGATAGATAGATAGATAGATAGATAGATAGATAGATAATCGATGGTATATAGGTGAATAATCTATAATATATAGGTGTATAGTCTGTATGTTTCTCTATACATATGTCTTCTACCTCAAACTACAACCACTATGTTGGCTGGTGAATGCCTTCCCATCTCCTTCTTTGCACCCTGGCTCTAACGTGGAAATTTCTGCCAACCAAAAGGAATCCTGATTTAGTGAGTGGTGGTGTCAAAGTGGCCTTTGAATAGCACATTCATCTGCACTCTCAACGTCAGCCGTGAAGGGGAAGGGGGTGAGGGAGAGAAGAGAAAGAAAAAGCCACGTGTTTGTGTAAGCATTTTGGAGACGCTGAGCTCAATAAGGCAGGTGTGCTGTGCGGGCTGCTTCAAGACCACAGGGGCAAAGGCGCAGTTAGAGCACTAATTAAAATGTGTCAAGTAGCTGAAGCTCCGACAGATCCAGCTGCAGAAACCCAGAGGTCAAAGTGCTTAAGGATGCATTAAATGCGGATTTTTCCATAATTATTTAAATATGTGTTAATGAGTGCTCCGAACATAGTCAGAGTATGGCCATTAAAGGATTAAAAATACAGGGAAATTGAAAGGAGTAGCTTGAACAGTAAGAAAAGTACTCATGTGGGAGTCAAACCCTCCACCTTTCTGTTTTGTTTCTACTCAGAGCACATCGCCCAACCTTAGTGGGCTCCATCTTCTCATTTGAAAAGAAAGGACAGAGGAGAATCGATTGATAGATTCCCCCACTATAAAACTCCCTCCTCATCGAGAAACCTGCCAATTGTCTGTGTTTAATTTAATTAGAAAATAGGACTGGTCTAAGGAAAGGGGCTTGCAAGACCACGAAACTTTATGTGCTTTCTTGGCATTATAGGTAGAAAAAGAGGGGGGGCACTTTTTAAAACTAAAGGAGTAAAATACAAATGAGCCACTCAGAAAATGCCGAGACATTCTGATGGAGGTGTAGGGAGGGGTGTTCACATACTTATGCCATTAAGCCCTGGTCCTCCCATCCCGCCCCAAGTGGAAACCCATCAAAGTGTCAGCTTAGACCTGAGTCTCTGGCTAAGAAGGGAGGCATTTACACCCTTTTCTAGGAGTGGAGGAAATAGAGGAATGACATTTCCATCATTTTTCTTCCCCAAGCAAGGAGGAGGGCAAAAGAAAAGAAAAAAGAAAAAAACCTGGTCCAAGACTTCACTACATACCATGCCATTGACACCTTGCCTGTGATCAGAACCTCTAGTTCCAAAATAAAGAAAGTAGTGATTTCAGGGTATATTTTTGCCTACATTTTTGAGGATGTTTTGGGCCTTTCATCTTCTTTGAAGGCGTGTCACCTAATTACGCCTCTTTCATCCATGTATTCCCCAGTCAGAACATGCCAGGCCCCTCCACGGCAATTGGTTATGACTGAGGGGTTTCCACGTTCCAGCTGGTGCAGAGAGCTGGGTATTTGTGAATACCTGAATAAACTCCTTTAATCCAAAAACAAACTCCTCCTGAAAGAAACAGCCTGAAAAGGCCTTTCATAGAGTGTTTTCCAACTCACTGGCTCATGGTCTCTTTGGATTTCACCGTACTTCCTGTACTAATGGTCTCAGAATGCATTCCCAATTGTGGCTTGCTGGTCTACCGAGGTCCTAGGCATTAAAGGGGAAGAAGGAAAAAAGTAACATAGCAGATGCTTATAGGCGCTGCCAGGGCTGGATAGGTGGAAACTGAAAGGAAATACATGTGGGTGAGAGTGCTATGTTCTTTCTACAACTTTTTTTTTTAAAGACATGCTTCTCTAAGTCATGCTTTAAAAACAAAGTTACAATCACACATAGGAACACGTGGGATTAATCTGCAGGATTAAAAGCAGATCACCTGAATTTGCATTGGAAATTCATAAGTACAAGGCTTGATTACACTAGTCTAATAAATAGATTTGCTTTTGGAAGATTGACAACTTGAATTTTTAAGTCTATATTGTGGAGACCATAAGGGATTCATTAAAAGAGTGCAGAGCTGACCTGGGGGCTGACACCTGCCCAACAGGCAAATATGTGCTGAGAGTAGAGCCTTGGAGGGGGAGTTAAGATTCAATGTCAGAACCAGCATGCTCACTTACTGTCCATGTAAACTAGCCTAACCTGGTTAACTCCTGTCCATGCCTCAGTGTCTTGATCTCCAAGGAGAAAGGATTGGCTAGATCTGAGAACTTTTTCTTCAACAAATTAGTCATCCTTATCCCATACCCACACCCATTTGGATCCTCATTTGCCCTCTCCCACCACCTAGCGATGGCTGACAGGACCCAGTCCGGTTACTATTGCTGCATAACAAATAATCCCAGATTCAAGGGTATACAACAAGTGCCCTTTTTTTTGTTCATGTTTTTGTGGGTCAGAAATTTAGGGAGGGCTCAGATGAACAATTACCACTTGTGTCTTTCATAAGGGTGCTGTCAAGTGTCAGCTGGGGCTGCCAGCAGCTGAAGGCTTGCTGGGCGGGACATCCAGGTCTTCCATTTGCATGGTTATGGGGGATGCTGGCTGTAGGTTGTGAACTCGGCTGGAGCTGTTGCCCAGAGTGCCCACATGTGGCCTCTTCAGCGTAATGGTCTCAGGGTGATCAGACTTCTTATTTGGTGGCTGGCTTTTTTCAGAACAAGAGTTTCGAGAGAACCATGGGAAAGCCACATGGCCTATGATGGCCTAGCCTTAGACATGATGTAGCAAAGCTTCCCCTTTATTTCATTAGTGGTCACAAAGCCACCAAAATCAAGGGAGTGGGAGGGACCTCAACCCCACCTCTCAGTGGATAGAGGGGCAAGTCAGTATGGAAGAGCAGGTGGGCATCAGATACCAGGGCTGCAAATCACAGTTTGCTTCAGGGTCCAGGACACTCTGTTGGAAATCTCTTGAGTCTAGATTAGATCTGATTTCTATTGTCCCTTCTTGTTAGAAAAGAAAAAAATATCTAAAAGGGCAATATTTCTCTGTTCAAAAACCCCTTTTTTAAAGAGCTTTATGTAGGTGTAATTGGTGTACGATAGCCATTGCTATTAAAATATGACAGCAAGTGTTATGGTCTGGGACTCCGCTCACTTTACTACTGGAAAGGAAGGATTTATGATCTTCCTTTTCTTATGTTGATGTTGGAGCCAACATTTATTGGTTGTAAATGTTAAAAATATAAACCTGTGGTAGAAATCCACAGACTGTGCATTTTATCCATTACAGACAAGTCCATGGTCACACCTGGTCAAGCACCAAAGTTTATATTTCCAACACCCAAAATACACTTTAGTTATAATAAGTATTGCTTCGGGAAGTTTGACAACTCTGTGGCGTGTCTCAGGAAGAACATGGATCACGGGTATTTGCCCAAACCATCCTTCCCTGGGATGCAGTGTGTTCACATGGCTGGAGGGCTGGCGGAGGGGGTGAGCGGTCCTGCGTGTGAATTGGTGGTCTCTGAAGCCAAATCAGCTGGCCCTGATCCCTGGAAGAAACATCCTATGATGATCCTCCATTGAGGCAGAGTCTAATTTCCATCCCCTTGTGCAAGCCTTTGTGGCTGAATCCTGAATGCAGTTTGGCAGACAAGACCCTGTGTCAACTGGAGGTGCATTAGAAGAGGCCAGGCAGTCTTTGATGGTCTCTCTTAGGACACAGATTCTGGGAGTCTTTGACTGACATTTCAGATGTCCCACAAGGGGACAGTGATGGATGAAGTGGAGAGGAGAAAAAAAGAGAGAGAGAGAGAGGAGAGACACAAAGAGAGAGAAAGACAGGGGCCCAGCAGGTCTGGCCCCAGCTGTTTGTCTTTCCATCCCAGGTACCAGATGGTGAGTGAAGAGTCTTTGAGACAACCAGACTGGCCCCCAACTAATGGCAACTGCAAAAGAGAGACCCTGAGTGAGAATTGCTAGCTGAGTCCAGTTAACCCCAACACTTGCCAGCAATGATTGTTGCCTTATATTACTGTTTGGGGGAGCGGGAATGGTTTGTTGCACAGCAACAGATATTGGCACATAGCCCGTGGCCTTGTAGGACAATGAATTTCTCTGGGGCTCAGAGTTTCCATCAGTAAAATGAGAGTGACTAACTATGCAGACCTCTGAGCATTCCTGTGACAACCAGGAAATAACAGGTAAAGCGACAGTGCGGTGTCTGCCATGTGTTCCCAGGCCCAACTCCCACATCATCTCCACCACCCATCCCCATCCCACTCCAGCTTTTCATCAGGCTACACTTTCCTCCATTTGGTTTATTACCACCTGCACCAATTTCCTTCCTGTCTCCTCCCTAAGCCCCCTCTCTCCCTCATTCCCTGCTTGTTCCTGGCCAGCCTCTCCCTTTTCCATGTCACCTCCTTAAGGGCAAAGACTTCATTTTGGTAACTGTCATATCCTCAGTGCCTGGACCAGGGCCTGGCACACCATGGACACTCCATAAATATTTGTCAACTTATGGCTGGTATCTTTCCTACATTGGGCTGAAGCATGGCTTCTGGGCCGTACCTGAGCAGAAGAAGGAAGGGGACACACACATGCAGGTGCCCATGCACTGCCCAGGGCCTGAGAGGTGGTGCCTTCTCTCCTCCAGGCAGGCGATGTACACATTGAGAAGCTCTGGAATGCTGCGAGGGTGGTCACCACACTCTCTGACCATCAGGGACCATCAGGTGCCAGGAGCCCCCATGCTTGACCAGGTATAAGAATAAAGCATGGAAAGACTATCAGCCCTCAAGGGCTGCTATAAAAATATCACAAACTCAGTGGCAAAAACCCACAAACAAAACCAAAACAGCCAAAATTGGTTTGGCTCAGTGGATAGAGCGTCAGCCTGAGGACTGGAAGGTCCCAGGTTCGATTCCGGTCAAGGGCATGTATCCTGGTTGCGGGCACGTCTCCAATAGGGGGCGTGCAGGAGGAGGCTGATCGATGTCTCTCTCTCTCATTGATGTTTCTAACTCTCTATCCCTCTCCCTTCCTCTCTGTAAAAAATCAATAAAAATATATTTAAAAAAAAACAAAAAACAGCGACTTACACTTGCACAGCAGGAAGGGTAGTGGGCCTAGTGGGCCATTCAGATGGACCTCAGACAGTAATGGGACGGAATGTGTGCTTGCCCAGTATCAGGAGGAAACTGCCTGGGGAAACGCTTCCTGTAAGACTCTCTCCCTGTTGTTCCCATGCAATAGAGGTAAAGAGCAGAGGTCCCCCAAAATGATCTGGCTCCCAGTCCTCTGACGTAAATTATACCTCCTGCCTCTTAAGGGGGGAGGGGAAAACAGTACTCGGAGTTTACGGGAAACTTATCCAGATGTGTAAATGGCCAAATGTCCTCAGAAGCTGCACTATCGATACCCTGTGCTGATGTCTTCTGGTATGGGAGACAATTACTTGTGGCCTTGCCCAGCAAATGGAGTGGAACTTGTGCTCTGATACAATTGACTATCCCTATCACTTTAGCATATAGTAACCCTTTTCTTTTTTTAAATATTTTTGTTGATTTCAGAGAGGAAGGGAGAGGGGGAGAGATAGAAACATCAGTGATGAGAGAGAATCATTGATTGCCTGCCTCCTACATGCCCTATACTGGGGATTGAGCCCGCAACCGGGGTATGTGCCCTTGAATGGAATCGAACCTGGGACCCTTCAGTCCACAGGCCGATGCTCTATCCACTGAGCCAAAACAGCTAGGGCCTATTGTAAACCTTTTCAAAGGAAAGACAGACTAGGAAGGGGAGAAAGAGTCCAGAGGGTTCCTTTGAACCCCATATTTTCACAGATTCCATTGGGGTTCTAAGAGGCATGCCAAATTAGTTTAAGGCTAGACATCAAATTGCTGCAGGATTTAATCTGTCAGAGGTGTAGCTGAACAACTGGATACCACCAGCAGGAAGATGTGGGAGAATATGTTGGCCTTGGATATAATTCTGGCAGAAAAGGAGGAATATGTGTAATGTTGGGGGACCAGTATTGTACATTCATCCCTGACAACACAGCTCCAGACAGAACCATCACTAAGGCCCTGCAGGGATTAACAACTCTAGCTAATGAGTTAGCTGAGGATCCTGAGATTGGGGATCCTTTCTCCAATTTAGCAATGGTTCAGAGAATGGAACAGAATGAGAGCAGTGGATGTTATATCATCTATGTATGAAGGGTCTTATCCAAAGGTTAATTGAAACTGCATTGACCAAACAGCAAAACAGTCTTCTCCTAGACACTGCAGAGCATGAAAGTCAGTGAATGTTAGCCGAGTTTGAAGAAAATAATTTAAGTAAAGAAAAAAGGGAAATTGTGAGAATAAACAATTAATAAATAATCTTTTCTGTCAAAGAAGGGCGTGTAGGCAGCCACCATTTTGGCTCAAGTGACTTGCAGCTCCCCTGGGGACCATCAGTTTGAAACAGCAAAGATCAACCCCTTCCTTTAAACTAGCCAATCGCCCAAGAATGTGAGCCTAAGCTCTTCCATTCAAGAGTGGGGGTCAGATCACATGCGTTAGGACCGCCTGCTCAGTGTGCATGTGCGCCAGAACCATGTGCGTGCACACCATCCTGCCGGAGTAAAGGTATTTGCCTTGCTGCATGGGTCCCTGGTATGCTTTGTGTTCTACCAGGACCCCCGATTTGGGGGCTTACTTTATTTCTAATAGAGTTAGGGTTAGGCTAGGGCTAGGGTTAGGGTTAGGTTTAGGGTTAGCATCTGAGTCTTTGGTTGCACATTAGAATCACATGGAGGGTTAGGGTTAGAGTTAGAGTTAGAGTTAGAGTTAGAGTTAAAGTTAGAGTTAGTGTAAGGGTCAAGGTTAGGGATAGGGCTAGTGCTAGGATTAGGTTTAGGGTTAGGGTTAATGTTAGAGCTGAAAGGAAGGCTAGGGTTAGGATTAGGGCTAGGATTAGGGTTTGGGTTAGGGTTAGTCTTAGGGCTAGGGTTAGGGTTAGGAGAGGGTTAGGTAGTGTTAGCTTCTGAATCTTTGGCTGCATACTGGAATCACTTGGAGAGTTAGGGTTAGGGTTAGGGTTAGAATTAGGGTTTGGGCTAAGGTTAGAGTTAGGATTAGGTTTTAGGGTTGGGTTTGTGTTAGGGTCAAGGCTAGGGCTTGTGTTAGGTTATGGTTAGGTCTAGCACTGGGGTTAGGGTTAGGATCAGGGATAGGGCTAGGGTTAGGGTTAGGTCTAGCACTGGGGTTACGGTTAGGATTAGGACGAGGGCTCCCATTAGTGTTAGTATTAAGGTTAAGATTAGGGTAGGCAAAAACAAAAAATCCCAAATAAAAGAAGAACAGAACTTTCTTCCCGCACTTCTCTGGAAGCCAGAAGTCCAAAGTCAAGAGGTCAGCAGAGCTGGTTCCCTCAGAAGTGTCCAGGAACCATCAAATCCATGCCTCTCTTCTAGCTGCTGGTGGCCACTGGCGATCCCTGGCATCTCTTGGTTTGTAGTTTTATCACTTCAGTCTCCCCTGTGCCTATGTCACCTTCTTTTCTGTCTCTTGCAAGGATGATCATCATTGGCTTTAGGGCCCACTCTGAATCCCAAGTGATCTCATCTTAAGTTCCTTATTTACATCTGCAAAACTCTCTTTGTGAAAATGTTCCACTCACCAAATACTCATGGACATATCGTTTTGGGGTACACTCAACCCACTTTTACCTAGAGGCAATGTGGTACAGGATCAAAGGTAAGTCCCTCAGCCCCAGATTTGAATCCCAGCTCTGCCACTTTCAGTTGGTGACTGTCCTCTCCTTGTGCCTCAGTTTCTCGCCTGTGAAATGGACACTCCACAGTATTGTGTTGAGGATTAACTGAGATGGCACATAACCCCTCGTACTGACCTCGGCCACATAGTAGGGCCTCAGTCACTGGCACCCCAGCATTATTGTAACGTAGCAGTTAGTGGCCAACCACACTCCACCCAACCACCAGACAGCAAAGTCACTATTCCAGGACTCGAAGGGCCACAGAAAAGTGTTAAAGGCGACAATGCTGGTCCTTTCCTGCATGGCAGACTGGGAGGACCCAAGGAGAAGCCTTCCTGGTGGAGAGAAGACCTGTGTTAATCCTTTCTGCCCCAGCAGCCACGCAGGCGGGACATCCTTGCTTCCCTTCCCTCCCACTCCCTGTTTATCCGGCCGTGATGCCAGCCCAGATGACAGCACTTGAGACGTTCCCAGGGTGTCAGCCAAGGGTGAGCCTCCCCCACACACTGGGGAGATAGAATTCTGCAGGCACGCTGGTGGCATACTTGGAGAGTGATGGCTGCCTTCAGAAGACAAATGCGCGCCCCCTCCCCCCCCCCACTTGACAAACAGCTCCTGACAGTCCCCCTTTCTCTGGCCTCCCACTCCCTACTCATCCTGGGCCCTATCACAGGTCAGCAGCAAATGAGGGTTTTCCTGGACCCATCACCCCGCTGCATGCTCTGCCATGGGCTGGGCGACCTCCATGGTTCCCCTCCAGCAACCGGCGCCCCCGGCGCCAGCACTGGACCAGGCCAGGGGCCTCCAACAAGCCTGGATTAGAGGTTTGGGGTTTGGAACGTCCGCTTTCGGATAAAATCGGATTTTTTTTTCTTTTTAAAAAAAGAAGACAATTTCAGAGACATGGTCTGAGAAACAAAACAGCCTTTTAGCTCTTTCTCTGAAATGACATCAGCGGCCACCACAAAGCCTGAGTCGCCCCGCTGCTTCAGCATGGGGTGTATCATTTCCCTCCAGAATACCCCTGCTCAGCCCCGGCCCCGGCCCAGCCGACTTGGAGCCGGCCCTGGCGGGAAGCGGCCGCACTTTCCCACCCAGGCTCCAGGAGGGCCGGGTAATTGGAAAAGTGTAAGCTGCCCATGAACTGGGCGCCGGGGCCAGGAAATGGTTTCATGGCAGTGAGTCTGTCCTCCCTTTGCATCCACCACCTCACTGGTGCCATCCACGTGGGCGTTTGAGTCCTGAGATTCCGGGAACGACCTTGCCACCAGCTGCTTCTTCCTCCCTCTCCCTCCTGCCCCCTGACCCAGGCTCTAAGCTCTACCATCCCCTCTCTCTCCTGCCCATCCACACTCCCCACCCTCATCCCTTCAGCACATCTGGGGTTTCTTAATGACGTGGGAACTGGACGCTATTTTCAAGGTGGATTTTTGGTCCGTGGAAGCAGCAACCTGGTTGGACTCACAATGGTTTATCATCACATAAAACTACACATAGAAAATAAAATAAAAAAAAAGACCAAAAGAAATACAGTGGCATATTAACAATCTGGTTGTCTGTGGCTGATGAATTATTTTTTCTTAATTCCTTCTAGATCTGTAAATTTTCTAAATTTTACTTTTGCAACACAAGAACATTATTTATTAAAACTCGCCAGCTGAAGCCTGTCACTGGGCCAAAATGAGCTACTTAAGAGAGTGGAAAGTCAGCCTTTATGGAGAGCGAGGGCCCCTGGGGACTGATTTCTTTGAAGAGACACTTTTTAAAAACTCAGAATAATCTGCATAGTTGAAACTTCTGTTCCTCTGGGATCGTTATTCCTTCATTAGTTAACGTGATTTACTGAGTCACAGGAAATATCGATGCTGGACCAAAGAGTGATTCCATTTCCCAAGCATTTACCAAGTGTTTGCCCTGGGCTGGCCCTGGCCTGACAGGCCACAGCGTTCCTGCCCTGACCGTGCAGAGGGGACACGGGAGACAGGTCTGTCATTCATCCACTCAACAAGCATTGATTAAGCCCCTACTATGTGCACAATATTGGGCCTGCTGGGGACACAGCAGTGTACAGAGTCCAAACTCCCCGCTTCCATGAAGGTAACATTCATGGCAAAGGAAGAGGAACAGAGAAAATCTCAGAAAATTCAGAAGAAGACTCCGCCAGTGACAACTATGATGACAGGAGGGGTGTACGTGTCAGGGAAGGTGCTGTGGTTGGAGTGTGCATTGTCCCCCAAATTTAAATGTTGGAGTCCTAGCCCCATAGTGCCTCAAAACTTGACTGTAGGAAGCAGGGTTGTTGCAAACATAATTAGTTGAGATGAGGTCATTAGGGTGCGTAATCCAACATGGATGGTATCCTTATATAAAGCGAGGATTTGGACACAGACAAGGAGGCATCAAGGGGAAGTGATATGAAGATGAAGGCAGATGTCAGAGGGATGGGTCTACAAGCCAAGGGATGTGGAGAACTGTCAGCAGCACCAGAAGCTGGAAAGAGGCCCAGGACACATTTGTCTCACAGCCTCAAAGGAGCCAACCCTTTTGAAACCTTGATCAGGGACTTTGACCTCCAGAGCCGAGAAACAGACCACCCAGCCTGTGTGCTCTTCTTGAGCTTCAGAGAGAAGGTGACATATGCGTCCCAAAAGAGAGATGATAGGATTCACCAGGTTGAACTATGTCCAGGCGGAGAGAAGGAGGGAAGGAGGGTCAGTCAGGGTGGCACTGCCATCAAAGCAGACCACCTCCTGCACCCTCTTCCCCAGGGCCTGCCTCTTTTGGCTTCCAGCTCCACATTTAGGGGCAGGGAGAGGGGCGCCGGCGGGAGGAGTCAGCATTTCACTCCCAGAGCTGCAAGGAAGCTAGAGAAGCAGGTGTCTGGATTTTCTAGCATCCATAGTGGAAGGCAGGCTCAGAACCTTGAGGAGCCTCATAAGGTGTGTGTGGCAGTAGCCACAGCTGTCCCCTCGAGCTCACCCTCCTTTATTAACATGACTCTCTGAATGTTATTTGGGCACATAACCTCTGAAACACTTGCCTTCGGTTACACAGGACCCACTTATGCTAAAAACGTATCCGTTGTTTATCTGACATTGCTGTTGATGACAAGTTGAACTGGGCACCTGGTTTTTTGTTTTGCTTTTGTCTTGTGTTTTATTGTTTTTCTCTAAATCCAATAACTCTAGGGGAGTGGCCACAATGGGTCAGTTGCCTCCAAATTGAACCTTTTGCATTCCCTGCCCCAATTCCTTTTAGGTAGTGGCCCCAGGTCCTGTTTGCAGAAAGCCCTCCTAAGGCAGCGGGGGACAGACAGGTAGCTGATGCTGACGGTGGAGTTGGGACGGCGGCCCACCACGTTCCCAAAGACAGGCCTCTCAGTAAGAAGCCGACGCTGACTCCCTGGAGAAGTTGCCAAGGTCAGCGTTCTCTTCTCAGCCAGGCATGTGTGCCCAGAGAGTATGTAGGGACATCTCGGCTTGTGCCATGCTGGCAGACTCTTTGTCCTGACCATAGTCACCAGCAGGAACTGCAGGGCCACATTGACAAAGCCACAGTGTGCCGCCCAGGGGGCAGCCCAGCCCCACACGGCCTGGAGCCGGGGTTCGCGCAGGCCTTGAGCACAGTGCCCAGAGGATGAAAGTCTCCCCTTGCAGAAGGCTGCCAGGCCTGTGACTCCTCACTGGAAGACGGTAACCCACAGCCCTCAATCTGCAGACTCACCTCCGTCCACAGCAATATACATAACCAGGCCAGGACTCCACCTGGATGGAAGGTATTTTGAGCTGCCTTGTCTGGGAAAAGCCAAGGAAGGGGCTGATTCATGCCCTTTTGATCACCTCTCTCTCCATGTGATTCATGCAGACACATAAGCATGCAGTTGGAAGAAGAGATCTCAGAGTAGCTAGAGGCTCTCTACCCTCTGCAGCCACAAGCCCCTCCCCTCCTGAGCAAGCCTGTGAGAGAAAGCTGATGGAACCA
Source organism: Lasiurus cinereus (assembly GCA_011751065.1). Classification (NCBI taxonomy): domain Eukaryota; kingdom Metazoa; phylum Chordata; class Mammalia; order Chiroptera; family Vespertilionidae; genus Lasiurus; species Lasiurus cinereus. The sequence continues at coordinate 26,480,164 of JAAGEH010000452.1, read as the reverse complement.
GATCCCCACTATTGATTCCCTCATTGAGTATGTACTGAGTTCCTATTATGAGCCAGACACTGCTCTGAGTACTGGGCCCGCAGAGGTGAACGAGAAGAGGTAAGAATCCCTGCCCTGTGGACAAGACAATTCCCAATCAGCTACTATGTGCCAGAAACTGTGCCTGATGATTGAGATGCCAAGTCAAATAAGGTGTCATTCATTCATTCATTCATCCACTCATTCACTATTTCTGATCATCAGCTATATGTCAGCATCTACTAAATAGTTCAGAAAACTAAAAAGTAAGGTAGGCCTTAACAGTTTGGTCAGGGAAAAAGATGTGTTTTAAAAAATATAAAACTCTAAACAATAAGTTTTCCATTAAAGGAAGCAAGAGAGAGAGAGAGAGAGAGAGAGAGAGAGAGAGAGAGAAGTCTAGAATGAGAGAATTAGAGAAAACTTTGCAAAAGAGATGGGTTTTGGAGGATGAACGGGAGTGCACCAGGCAGGGTGGATAGATGTTCACCTGTACAAAAGCACAGACTTGAGAGAGAGCTAGCTACGTGTGTCTGGAATAACAAACCGCCAATGCAAGTAGAACATAAGATGGTGACAATCAAGGTGAGGTGGGAGCAACATGTAATCCAGTTTTAAAGAATTGGATGTTCATGTATGTCACAAATGCTTACTGAGCACCTACTATGCACAGGCACTGAGCGAACAGCATGAAACAAAACCGAGAACACTCTTGCCTTGAGGGAGTTTATTTCTAGCTGGGGATTACAGATAAGACTTGTTTCTGAAACAAAGTGCCTTTTGAGCACCCAGGGATGCTCCAAGGAGCCCGGGGGAAGGACAGGTCTAACTCCCGCCGGGCAAGAGGCGTTCAGAGGAGTCACTGGGTGAGCCTATCTGTCTGGCGGAGAAGAGCCAGAAGCCCCTCTGGCATCGGGTGCAGAGAAAGCAACGGCCTGTCTTCAGAAGAGGAGTGTAGCTTTGTTTATTTTCATTTTTGCAAGTGAAAATGCTGGATTCCTAGGCCTCTCCAATGGGTATGGCTGTTCCTTTAAAAAGAAAAAGGAAGTGTGGTCCTGGCAGAGTTAACTGGAGTAATAAAAAATAAATCTTGGTAATTGTTGTGGAGACAGAAAGCAAAACAAACGGGACTTAAGTACATTGTAAGAAAATGTCAGCGTGGAGGGCGGCCATTAGCATGCGAAATCATTTATCTCCCTGGAGTCACCGCTGGATAAGGACCAGCACATTTGATTTTCTGCATTCCTCCTCCTGGGGTTTCTTGGAATGTCAGACAAACGCGTGGGTTTTTGTTTTTTTTTTTTCTTTTTCCTGAAAAGGACGGGTGGTTTTAAAGATGGTGATGGAGAAAGCTTTGGGGAACAAGCCCCAGGGCAGACAACTGTTAGCATTCACCACCCTGGAATGGGTCTCAGGTGCCCTGGAACCCCACCAGCCAGGTCGCCACGGGCAGCGAGCAGAGCTGTGTGTGTGTGCTCACTGACGCCACCTGGATGCCTTTGAAACTGCTGGCGTCCCTTTGATGTCATCCGAAGAGAGTGCCCGCGTCATATCTACAACACAGAAACAACATGGGAGATTCCTGCATGCCAGGGATGACTGACCTTTGTTTTCAGAAATAATAAAAAGCCTCCCTCTGTGTGCCACCTGCCACAGAAAAGGACTTTTTAGTTCTGAGTAGGTCTCGAACAGGACCTGGAATTGAGAGCAGAGATGTATGACCAGAGTTGCCATCTATAGAGCACGTTCTGGGTGCTGATCCCCCAAACAGCCCTGACTTTCTGGAGATGGACACCTTCATGGATGATCCAGTGACCTGGGGCATAAGATTGTCCATTTCACAAATGAAAAAACTGAGGCTGTGCGTGAGGTCAGTGGCCCAACTCATAACTGAGATTTTAAACCCAAGCCTGATGGAGGCCAGTGCTGTTGGTTTACTCACAACCACCTCCTCACACAGCAGACGGCGTTCATTTGCATGTAGACACGATGCGATGCGAAGCACAGACAGGGCCACTTGGTTTGAGTCTCCGGGATCTGCTTGGGGCAAATCTGATTTCTATCTTAAACATTCTATGGGAATTTAAGACCCAAAGATAAGCCATGTGCTTAACATAAAGAGGCCCGAAATGTTTTCCCAGGAGCACCATCGGCCCAGCGGGCGGTGCCTCTCTCCCGCATTCTTGGGCCCCTTTGGAAAAAGAACCTTCCCTTCCCCTTCGCTAGAAATGCTTTCTGAGGAGGCCCTGTTGGCCTCCAGTGCCTTTACGTGGGCTCAGGTTATCAAGGCACCAAAGGGGAAGTGTGGGCTTCTCCAGTAAATCAGAAATCTGGACACTAAGTGCATGGAGGGGGAGAGCCAGCCCTCAGCCTGGAGCTCTGAAGTGAGGCCCATTAACTGGCAGGGAATAACACATGGTCGGGGATTAGCGGGTTTACAGCCTCTAAACAACTGTAACGGGGAGACGGGAAGAGCTCCAGCTGCCCAGCTGGGATCAGGGAAGCCCGCAGGCATTGGGGTGAGCATCCACGGGTCCCCCTGGCTCCTCCACTCACTAGCTGTGTAACCACGGGCAACAGACTTGGCCTTGCACAGTCTCCTCTGCACAACGGGCATGCACTTGGGACCATCAGTAAATCATATCGTCAATGGTATGCTGACGCTCCTGCCTTCCCTCAAGAAAGCTCTTCCTGATCCCAGAAACCAGGAACAGTATCAGACCCTATCCCCCTTCTTTCGTGACAAAAAAAGAAAAAGTTTCTCCCTCATTTGTGAGGCCTCTAAGGGAGGTCATTGCTTTTGAACCCATGAAAGGTGATGGAAAAATTCCCAGGTTGCAGTGGCAGACTCAGTTTCCATGGAAAGCTGCTTGTCCTGCACAGGATCCAAGACTGGGTACCACCTTCACAAGGGAAGGGCAGTGAGGTTCCATCTCACATGGGCTGCCATCAACCAACTGTGCCTACCTCAGCTTTCTGAGACTCCACCCAGGCAGTGGAAAAGAGTGTGGGAAGCAATTGGTAATGTCTGCCATGGAGGTTGGTGGTGGAAGTTGTAGGGTAAGTGACATGAATTTACTCTTTCTGATCTAGACCTTGGGCCGATCAGAAGAAAGAATTCAGCATATATGTGTGTAAATAAGAAGTACTGTGTGTCTAGAAGCACCATGGCTACAATAGCTAACATTGGTTGCACTGTTCTGAGCTCAACTCATTTACTCCTTCATTAGCCTCATGAGGAAGGGCTGTTAACAGCCCATTGTCACAGATAAGAAGACTGAGAGGCAGAAATATTGAGTCACATGTTTGGTAAAGAGTGAAGGGGAGTCTGCACCTGAAACCATATACCTACTGGACTTCTGTGGGATGTGAGGAAATGCTACTGGCTGAAAGGACAAACCTAGGTTTGATTCCCAGTGCAGCTATTTGTCAGAGAGGTAAGTCATGAAGGGCTCTCAAGAAAAAAACAATCTGGTCTAGCCCCGGATGAAGGTTAGATATTAACTTCTTTCTTTCTTTTTTTTTTTTTAGTAATTTCATTTTATTAATTTCATTTAATTTCACTTTATCATCTGGGGTTCAGAGAAGAAAGGGATCTGTCCAAGGTCACACAGTTTGGAAGAGAAAAATTCAGGTCCAGATGTAGGGTTTTTGTCTACACTAACTGATGCTCTTTCCTCCCTATTAGATGAGAAGGTAACTCTTATCCTGTTCAACCAGAGACATGGAATCAGAACCAGTCCCAAGAATGAGGCGCAGAACCAAGCAACGCAGCCCTTCTCCCTAAATATGGAAGTCCAGCCCTCCCAGCTGCAGGTTCCCAAGATGTCCTCCCATGTCCATGGCTGTCAGGACAGAGGCAGACACCCTGGACCACACCAGCGCAGCTGGTTGATGGTATTCCCAGCCCAGTTGGAAAAAGGAACTAGCGCAAACCTCAAGAGAGAGCCTGTTCTCATGAAATCCACAGCCTGGTTGGGCTGCTGGGAGTGGGAAGGGAAGTTCAGTCTAATTTCACATTCTCTTATCTGCTGACTTGCTTGGCCCTGTCTCCAGCTAGTCTTCAGCCCCACGAGAAAGGATCTGGCACAAAATGGGACACAACACACAAAACTGAATAAAGGAGTAGACAAAAGCTGTACCCCGAGGTGTTTACCTAGAATCCATCATCATGGCCTCTTGACCCCTGTTTGGGGGGTCAGGAAACACTCTTTCTAGAGAAAAGTAGCTGCCGGGGTCTCTTAGGAGCTGTGTCTGCAACCTGGAGGGGTCATCTCTTGATGCTGCTGTTCCGGAGTGATTTCCTCTTGCTTCTGAGCACCCTCAGATCTGAGTTTGAGGACTTTTTCTTGGCACACGGCAACCCCCAGAGCTTATAGCCGAACCTCTATGGCAGCACCCGGCTCTCAGCAGCCAGGGATCCTGGCACAGCCTGTGAGAAAGGGGTTCCTTCTGAGCAGCGCAAATCACAGGCACCTGTGTAAGTACAATGTGAAGATACCCGCCCCCCACGCCAAAGGCCATTATTATATGGAGGCGCCCACACTAAGATTCGCACACATTCTCGCAGACCTTTCCCTGTCTGTACAGATTTGAATTTTTTAACCAGTAAAATATTAACCTTAACTTAATTCCAAAAATCAAAACTATTCAAAAAATGTATACTTAGACAATTCACTCTCTCCCCTATCTGTTTCACAAATTCCTACTTCCTGTACCTAATCAATCTCCTTAATCATTCCTGGTTTACCCTTCCTGTATTTCTTTTGAGAGGGAAATATTTTATATATAAATATTAGAGGCCCAGGTAGAGTCCCTAGGCCTGGCTGGCGATCAGGGCTGATCAGGTTCCCTGCCTCCCCACTTTCCTTTCCCCCCGCCTCCTCTTTCCCTCGCACCCTCAGCACCTGCCACCGCCACTGGTCACGCCACCCCTGGTGTTCAGCACACAGCATAGCAAGCCATTGAACTCCCGGTCTCTAAGTCAAATTCCTGAGCAGACACTTTGCATATTAGCCTTATATATATATATATATAGATACACACACACACACACACACACACACACACACACACGTATATGTGTAGTATATTCCTTTGCATGTGTGTGCTTAAGAAATATACAGTAACATAAATATATGTTACATGCAAAATCTCCCATATATTTTGCTTTTTGCACTTAGGTTTGGGGTGTTTTTTTTGCTTAACAATGTACCCTGGATTTTGCCCCATCACAATTCAAATTGAACGGTCTCCTTGCTTCTCACAGCTGTCTAGGACTCCATTGTGCGGATGTACCAGAATTTACTCAACCAGATATAGCTGTGGACACTTTGGTAATTTCCAGTATTTTGCAAAGTCAGGTCGTGTTGTGCATGTACTAATATACCTTGCTATTGTGAGGGGCGTACTTTCTATGCCGTGCAAGCCTGAGTGTTTGCATTGTTGAATATCGTGTATTAAAGAGCAGAGACACAGGGGGTTCCCTGCCTTGGCAGCACTCTGCACTTATCCACTGTCTGACTTCCCTTCACAAATCCCCTCGCTTCTCATCCGTGCCTCCAGCATGGATGATCATAGTATTCTCTCCATGGGGTCATTGTGAGGATTAAATCAGCTAATGTGTGCAAAAATGCTTAGAACATACCTGGCACATAGGAAATGTAGTGCAAAATTTGCTGTGTGCGTCTGTACCAGACAATGTCAGGGCTCTACCCAGGCTGGTAAATGTTTAACAATAGGCTCCTTCCCCCCCGCTCACCTCCCAAAAAAGCCCTGACTTGTAGTGTTTGCCAATTTCTATAATCTAAATATGTTAAGTACTTACTTAACATTTTTTCAACCTTAAATGAACTGACATGTAATGAAACCAGTCTATCATAAGCTAACTGAAATCTATGAGTTAAGTTTATAGGGCACCTTATCAACATTATAGCGAAATGACATTGGATGAAAGGACATAGTCGAGGACCTGATGGCTGTACTCCTGATGGTTGATTTCAAGCTAAATCAATGGTTCTCACTCAGCCCGGAGTTGGGAAGGTGATCCAGTGGGACTGGCAGACCATCGGAAAATGCAGATAACAGTAGCAAAATTTCATGGTTGGGGGTCACCACCACATGAGGAACTGTATGCAAGGGTCGCGGCCTTAGGAAGGCTGAGAACCACTGCTCTCCATGCTCACGGCCCTTGTGTACCCACTGCCCAACATCCAGCACAGATGGCTGACTTTGCTAGACGCCTCACTCTTGCCTGACTTCCTTTCTTTTTACCCACAGATCCTTTCTCCTCCATCTGTCTTTCCTGAAAACTTTCCTGATAAACCCCTTTCCCACATGTCCTTGTCCAGAATATTCTGAGTCCAAATTCTGACTCAAAGTCACATCCTATACTTTCCCTGAGGATTTTTCTGCTTCTAGGTAACCCACCAAAAGCTTCCTCTCAAGACAGTTATCCCTAAATTGCATTGATATTTAGGACAGTTTTCTTTGCCCCAAGACTCAACAAGCTCACAAGTTCTCTTTCCTCTTAACTCTGCTGTAAACTTCCTTGGGGTTTCATCTCTGTCTGTGCCCTAAGGTGTGTCTGTTCGTGGGCCCTGACTCATGGAGCAAGGTCCTCTCCACTGACTCAGCAATCCCATTTCCTGCCCACAACCTTCTAGAACTCTCGCACTTTTGACACAATGGAGGCCAGCCCAGCCCACCCCTGATTCACCACTCAGTTTTCGGTCACATCCTGTACTTTCCCTGAGGATTTTTCTGTTCTCTTTCTGACCAAGGTCAGCGCCAACCAGCCCACAAGCACCAGAGAACAGAAATGTGGCCAGGCAGACGCCAAGATGGTTCCAAATAATAAAGAGGCAAACATGGAAGGTCAGGAGGTCCTTGGCCCTTCTCTTGTTGGCATCGAAGTCACTGTGTTGAAATGCAGATGAGTTCCCTTCCTAATTTCCCCAAAAAAGGGCATGGCAGGGACCAGATGGCACTCCATGTAGTAGAAACGTGAACCGGTCGCCACGCCAGCAAGTGTAATCGTTCTGGAATCAGTTCAGAATATTCGTGTGTTCTGTACTTTTCCTCCAAATAAATAAGGTACAAACCTATCGGAAAGGAGTCAACGATGTCTGTAGGAATGCAGACCACAGAGAGAAAGTCCTGAGTTGAGGCGGCTCACCTTTCTGAACAATTCCTCCATGGACCTAGCATGGAGCTCTGCTTAGAAGACACCCTAGTACCTGAAGTTGGCTTCCGCAATGGGAGTAATAAGGGGGCTGCCAAAGCAATGACCACTTTCAAAATCTCAGTGAAAACAGCTAAGTCAACAGAAAAATAGCAAGATCCCAGGGCAAAACGAGTTGGAAAAACTTATCCAAGAGCTGCCCTGAACTGTACAGGCCATCAACTCACACGGATCCCTCTCTTCGCCTCTGAAAACATTTGTCTCAGGATGACTTCTTGACTTCTGTGAATAATCTGTAGGCGTGGAAACCCACTCTATGGTAAAATTCAATGGTTGTTGCTTTTGTTGTTCTAATTGCTTTTTACAAAGCTCAGGGTAATATAGTACTTTAAAAGTCTAAGACTAGATGCCATTTTCCCATCAGTCATGAAATCATTACAGCGCTCTATGGGTAAAGCCTACTTCATATAGAGAACTCCACTAACAATCCCGAGCTATGTTCCCCAGAATATTCTGAGTCCAAATTCTGAACTAAATTAATTGTCTCCTATTCAAATAATTTTTAACTAAAACAAAACAGACTGATTTAAAAAAAGAAAATTTTAAATACCCTACCTGTCTAACAAAATCCAAAATAAAGGCCTACCAATTTGGAGGTAATTCTGAGCATTGTCCACATCTAATCTAGCACATGTGAATCCCAAATGACTCTTTTGTCAAGCACCTGAATTTTTACATTCAAATTGGTAGAAGGATGTATTCTCGGTTTCATTTTCTTGCAAAGAATCTTGCAGATCCACAAATAAAGTGAAATGAGTAAAGAGTACATGCTTTGGACTCAAAAACCTGCATGTAAATCTTCCATCTGCCACTTACAAGATGTGTAACATGTGTAAAATGCAAATGCCGTCACCTCTCTCAGCCTTGGTTGGTATCATACATGGTGGCTGTGAAGGTGATAAGACACAAAGCATAGAAATAAAGCTCAATACATGACAAATATGATTATTCTTGTTTTCTTCATTTGTCCCCTATTTGAAATAGATTAGTTACTTAAACATTGAGTCTGTGTCTCCATAGCTTTGCAATGAAGCAAAATAATTCTTCATTAAGCACACACTTGGGTGCACGCAAACACACACACACACACACACACACACACACATCTTTAGATGCATAACATTCTCCAAACCACACTTTAAAGGCCTGTGTGATTTGGGCAAGGATCCTTGCTGCTGCTGTCCAAATCTGTTTACTCTCAAATTTATATAAAGAGTTTCATTAGCAACAGCCATGGATTAAATGGCCGCCACATGGCACACAGAGACAGTCTTAGGATGTTGGTTTACCCAATTTGCAGAGTGATTTGTTTTTAATGAATTATGCACACTGATCATAGGCTCTGCTCAAAGCCTCATTTACTCTGGAAATTCCTGAAATTGCTATTCATTTCTTCAAGTTCTTTTTTTCCCCCTCTTGATATCCCACAAACACACTCTGAGAAAGAGAAGTATTAACATACTTATATTTTGTAGGTTAGGAAACACAGATGACTTGATAGAAAGCAGGTTCAGGGTGAAATAGTCATGATAATGAATCTGCTCTCTGGCTTTCCTTTCTAATTTATGGAAACCCTGATAGCCAAGAAATTTTAATTAAATAAATTCACAGTAGATTCAAGAGTGTTCAAGGACCAGGGACTTAAACTTCTCTGGAGTAACTCATGGTGCTGAGACAATGGTAGAGACTCAATAAACATGTGCCAATGAATTAATAAAATTACATTTCCAAACAAGGTCTTCAGAAAGTCTAGGAAGGAACTGACCCTTGACTTAGCGTCGTGGCGTCGAGCCTGCTTTCTAAATGCTTCAGATCAACCCTGTGGCTCTCTACAGTGGGAAAAGCAGTTTCCCTTTCTGGGGGGCTCATCAGACAATGGCGGGATTTCTGTATTCTGTCTTCTGCCTGGCTTACAGCTAGGAGACCTCACATGCAGTGTAGACAGGGCAGGTTCAATGCCAGCCAGTATTCACAGAGAGCTGAGAAAATGCCCAATGGGCCAGGCCTATCCCTGCCCCAAAGACCACAAGAACAAGATATTCAGAACATCAGGAGCTGGAACACTTGGTTGGAATAAAAACAATACAGATTCAATCATTCCATTCATGACAATTGTTGAACACCCATCACGGACAAGTCACAAATCCGAGGTAGATATTCAGGAAATGTTATTTTTCCTTTGGGTCTCGGTTTTCTCATCTGCAAAACAGAGATTTTGAAAGCGGCACCCAGTATTGGGGGGTTAAATGAGTTGCTATCTACCAACTGATTAGACAGCACTGGATGTGCCCAGTAAGGGTAATTTTCAAGGGCTAGTTCATGTTCCATCAGGTGTTACCTGGGAGCTCTTAGGCAAATCCCCCAACCTCCCTGAATGTGAGCTTGATGTTTTTACAAAGTGGATGCAAGAAAGCCCCCTCAGACAGTGACAAGATGAAACCACACACTTGTCTGCATCAGACCCTGGCTCTCTTTTCTTTGGCGGACACCACCCTGGCCCTAACCTCCCCACCCGCCCTGGATTACACAACCTCCCAACCCATTTCTCAGCATGTTCTCCCTCCTTCCCTCCTGACCCCCATCTGTTCTTCACTGAGCAGCAAGGGGGTCTGCAAATGGGACCAGGTCTCCATGCAGAAATGTCCAATGGCTCCATCTTTCCGAGGTGAGAAGTGAAACATGCACCACAGCCTACAAGGCATGGAGTGGGCTGTCGCCTGTAGCCCACCCAGCCTTCCCGACCCTCACTCCTGAACCATCCGGGCTGTTGCCTACTATAGTCTAGAATGCTCTCCACCTAGCCAACTCTGCATCCCTCAATTTCCATTTAAATGTGGCTTTCTAGCCCTGGCCAGTATTACTCAGTGGTTAGAGTGTTGACCAGTGCCTTGAAGAGTCGTGGGCTTGATTCCTGGTCAAGGACACATACCTGGGTTGCAGGTTCAATCCCAGGCCCCAGATGGGGCATGTGTCAGAGGCAACCAATCAATGCCTCTCCTTCTCTCTCTCTCTCTCTCTCTCTCTCTCTCTCTCTCTCTCTCTCTCTTTCTTTCTCTCTCTCTCTCTCTGTCTCCTTCTCTTTCTCCCTCCTTCCCAGTCTCTCTCTAAAAAAAAAAAATCAATGGATAAAGCATCCTTGAGTGAGGATTAACAAAAGTAAGTAAATAAAAATAAATGTGATTTTCTAGAGAAGCCTTCTCTGCCTTCAGTAACCTCTCTTTCCTAAGTCTCACAAAGTCCCTTCATTTCCTCAGATGTATCTAATCCCAGATCATGCTCTCACACTGAGAGGGGTGCTTATATGATGGATGTCCCGCTGCTTTGCTATACTGGAAGTATTCGCGACAGAGACTGTGGCTGTCCGGTTGATTGCAGTATCCCAGCCTGTTCCTGCACATAATAGGTGCTCATATGTACTTACTAAATGCTAAATGGACAGGATGAAAGAAGGAGGAAGGGGTATACTCATAAGTAAATAAAGATGCCCAGCACAGTGCATGGCACTATACATGGCACAAAATATGCCAGCTCTGTTGTTCCACAAGTTCTAGAGTTGATAAGGCAAAGAACCAGAATTTGAACCCCATCTTCTGTCCAAGACTGTTTTGTTTCCCAGTTTCCCAAGTGCTTCAAATATTCTCTGGCACATAGTAGGTGCTCAATAAATCTTACGAAGGAGAGTGAGTCTCATGTGCTTGGCACCATACTCGAAGTTATGCAATGCATCCTAGGTGTCTGTAAATTGGGAAGGCAAGCATATTTACAATGTGTGCCCAAAGGAGCTAGACTCTAGACAGTTTCTCACAGTGTATCCACTGACACACTCGGCGGGTCTGAAGAGCAAAACTATAATCATAATAATAGTAAGACATTATTTGCCTTTTTTACAGTGTTTATCTTTGTACTGATGAACCAAATGCAGCAAGAAGTAAAACTGCTGAGGCCAAAACATGAAGAAAGGCAATGATACCACGTTGAACTATAGTCAGTGTATTCTTCCCTGCCAGATACTCACATTAAAAACCCAGTATGGCCGAAACCAGTTTGGCTCTTGGATAGAGCATCAGCCTGCAGACTGAAAGGTCCCAGGTTTGATTCCGGTCAAGGGCATGTATCTTGGTTGCATGCACATCCCCAGTAGGGGGCGTGCAGGAGGCAGCTGATCGATGTTTCTAACTCTCTATTCCTCTCCCTTCCTCTCTGTAAAAAATCAATAAAAATATATTTAAAAAATAAATAAATAAATAAATAAATAAATAAATAAATAAATAAATAAAAACCCAGTATGGCTCAGTTGGTAATAGCATCATCCCATGCATCAAGAGGTCACCAGTTCAATTCCTGATCAGGGCACATGGCAGGGTTGCCAGTTCAATCCTCAGTAGAGGGTGTGCAGGAGGCAGCCAATCAATGTTTCTCTTTCTCATTGATATCTCTTTCTACCTCTCTCTTCATCTTTCTCTCTAAAATAGATAAAAACATATATTTTTTAAAAAGTCAAAACCTTAAAAGCCAGTTTCATTTGAGAATGTCTTAGATGAAGAGTAGGAATTATTAATTGTATTTAATCTCAACCCTCAGATACATACATTATCTTTTTACTATCCTATGAAATAACATAGAAAATAAGTAAAATGAAACACTTCTGCGAGGTACTGATTCAGGGGAAAGCATGTGGACACTTGTCTGAGTTGTGAGCTAAACAAGCCTTTGTTTTTTTCATGTAACACCATTTTTTCTTCAAAGAAGAAGTGACAGAAAAACCATATTCAGTTGTGAATATATGGAAGGCATCTTTCTGAAATGAACACAATAAGTCTGCTGAAACTTCAAAGAAAACAGCTGACAATTTGTTGCCAATGATAAAATATGAACTTTCAAGTAAAAATTTGAATTTTGGAATATTTGTATTCACCACTGCAAGCTTGGAGAATTTTCTAATGATATCAGTGGTGATATTAATCAGTGTAATTTTAAAAATATTGTATAATCCAACGTGTCAATGTTTGCCAGGTGACCAGTGCAAAGCATCCACAGTTAAAAGATTCCCTTACAGCACCAAGGAGCCAATAGATTTTCACGTAACAGGGGATGAAAAGTTCACAGACTTCATGTCAGAGTCTCCATTGCAACCTGCCTTTAAGAAACTACTGCTGGTTGAGTTTTGGTATAATATCAAAGACAAAAAGACACAATCCTCTGGCAAAGCTTGTCAAAATATTCCTCCCTTCTCCAACCACATCTCTGTGTGTGGTTGATTTTTTTAATATGCTGTACTTCAATCAAAACACAATGCAAGAGATTGAAGTACAAAGCAGATATAATAAACACTAGGGGCCCGGTGCACGAATTCAAACACCAGTGGGGTCCCTTGGCTTGGCCTGCAGGATCAGGGCTGAAACCAACTCTCTGACATCCTCCAAAGGGTCCCATATTGGGAGAGAGCACAGGGAAGGCCAAGAGACCCCACAGGTGCACGATTTGGGCCAGGGAGGGACACCCCAATGTTGGCCAGCCAAGGAGGGACTGCAGGAGGGCTCCAGGGTGTGTCCAGTCCATCTCGCTCAGTCCTGATAGGCCAGACCCAGGCAGCAAGCTAACCTACCAGTTGGACCGTCTGCCCCCTGGTGGTCAATGCACATCATAGTGATCAGTTGAGTGGCCTTAGCATATCATTAGCATATTACACTTTGATTGAATGGATGACCGGACACTTAGCATATTAGGCTTTTATTATATAGACTAGGTCTGTCTTCTATTACTCCAGACAATAAAGAGATGTGCAAAAATGTAAAATAATGCCACTCTCTCTGTGATTTTTTAAACACATGATGTGTCTTTTTTTTAAAATGGCTTATTTAGGGTATAGGTATATGATTGTTGTTTTTAAGTAAATGAATAAATATGCTAAAATGTTCTCCACATTAAATTGGAATACAATGTATATGGGTAGACATAACCCACACAAACCAGACTTTCTGGGGCGCTCAGTCATTTTTAAAATTGCAGAAGCGTTCTGAGACCAAAACATTTGAGAACCACTGCTCAGACTAAGTGCTTCCTGAAATTTCCTCCCCAACTAAAACCCACCTGGGAAATGGTTTCCAAGAGAGCTGGAGAAGTTTAGGTGTGTGGTCATATAGCTTTTCTGGCCCAATGGCTCTCCATTTCCCAAGTATTTCACAGTCTTCCTGAAATTATTTGCAGGAATGTTTAAAGCTATAAGAAGGGACAAAACAAAATGGGCCCATTATTCAGAGGGGAAATAGAGGTAAGAAGTTGAGATCATTTCAAGAAGCAAATCCGTCCATCTCCACCCTGGTATGGGGTGAGGAAGAACCGACTTCCCCTAATTTCCCGGGAGCCGGCGTAGCCAGGAAAGTGGTGCAAGACCCGGCTTTTCTCATGACACATCCATGGCTTGGCCTGTGGTCTCAGCTGCAATCATCCTGGGAATCGCTTGTCGTATCCTGGCCCCTGTTCATTTCCGTCACCACTGAAAGCAGGAATTATCCAAGTGGGTGGAAAAAGAAAATGAGAGCAATTTCAGAAACTCGACATGAGACGTAAACAAGATCCCGGTCACCCTCCTGTTTGCTTCTCTCCCAATTTGTTTCCAACACCATGTTGCTCATCCGCGGAGTGACTGGGACCCAGGCTTGCAAGGCAGGGATGATTTAAAGTGACAGTTGGGGCCCTTTTCACTGCTGTCTGCAAAACTCCACCTCCCTGAACCGACCCCGTTACAGCCCCTGCTCAATTTCCCACACAGGGCACTGAAAAATGACTCTGAACACCAGACCGCAAGGGGCTTTTTATCTTAGCTGTCAGCCTGAAATACACTCAGAACTCAAAGCAATTATGGAAACATTTGGATCTCCTGAACTTTTCTCTGCTGGGTTTCTCTCCCAAATAAAATGAAATGAAGCCTAGTTCTTTGGGGATTAATATAAACAAAGATCATAAAGGCATCTAGTGAACGAGGTTTGGGGACAGAGATCACAGGCTATGAATGAACAACTAACTTCACTTGCCTTCCACACAAGAGCGTCATGCATCGTGGGGCAAAGGGGGATTTGGGGGAGGGCCGGGCCATGAATATGGTTAATTCTAATTACAGCCCAGAAAAATGTTGTTCCAGCTCCCCCCACCTCCCTCTGTCAATCTACAACTCCAAGGTCCTGAATAATATCAAATGCAAATATCCTTAAAAAAAAAAAAAAGGAGGTGGTCAGAGGGTCTAGAGGGAAGAGGGATTTTTGAAGTATGCACTAAGTCAACAGACCCGCGAGCAGTGGGACAGTGAAATTTCACAGCCAGGCTTTGATCTGGATTTCAGAAAAATGAAGCCCATAAATGTAGAGTGTTTTATGAACCCCCAAATAAGAAACTCTTTGTCTTTTATCTAAAATGTCCTCTGAGAAAAATCAGAGGATTATCTAAATGTTGAGCTCGTTATATTTTATTTGTGGCAGGGTAAAAAGAGAGCACAAAAATATTTACCAAGGTTTATTTTAACTCTAAATAAACTAAACATTGTTTTAAAGTATATGTGTGTGTGTGTGTGTGTGTGTGTGTGTGTGTGTGTGTGTGTATTTTCAAATAGTTTCAATGGACAAATCCATCAACCCAAGTAGGTAGAAGTGAATGCATTTTCTTGCTGAAATTGAAATTTCCCCTCAGAGGCTGCCATGACCTCTATGAGAGCTTTTATGTCATCAGTTCCTCAGGTGAAAATGCTCCTTCCAGGTAGCCTGGTGGATGTCCCTGGGCATCAGTCACCTTGAATTGCATCCTGAGAGGACCAACAAATGACCTGAGGTCTCTGTTTGCCTGGAGTTTCTGTGCTCTCAAATGTCTTCTTTTTAAAGAGGGAGTGAGAGAGAGACAAACTTCTAAACAAAGTGCCTATATTGACCGCTCTCCTGAAAGAAGGGGGCAACCTTCACTCCTTGACAAAGACGGGAGCTGGGAGCTACCGTTCTGCTCAGCTTTGTCTCGCCTGCACCAGGAGGCAGGGCAGGAAGAAGCCTCCAGTGGTCCACAGCTGGATTCAGCTTCCTGCCTGAGAAGGGAGTGCTCAGGGCACCTGCCTCAGGGCGTGGCCCAGGCGCCAGGTGAGATTATGCAGGCGTGCTCAGGCCACAATGGGGTCTCTCAATGAGGGCCCATTCCTTGACCTCCATCTAGGACCGGGAAATAGGTATCTTAGGCCTGCTCTCCTTGGGAAGCAAAGCCACTTTTAGGTGAGCTTGCTCAGAGAGAACAGGGCACCCTCTATGCATAAAATCCTATAGACAAACACAGTGTCCACTCCATGTTTTCCCACTGCACAGAGCTCCATTCCTGCAGAATGACTTGGGACTAAGATGTTTTTTTCACAGAAATGATGTTGCTCCTCACAGCCACCCTGTGAAGCAGACAGGCCATCAAGAGAAGCTCATTTTTAGATAAGAAAACAAGCTGGGAGCACCGAGTGACTTGTGCCGGCCAAGTTGAGTCTCTAATGCAAACTTTGGGATCCCCAAACTCATTCCAAAATCCTGAAGTTTTCATTGCTTTCTTTCCCTGAAATGTGGTCTCTTCCTCGGTGAAAAGTAAAGCACCCACTTTCTGAAAAGTCTTACCCATTTTATGTTTGATTATTCTGCTATTTTGCCAAATAATGGGAATCTAAATTTTAAAATATAAATGTATATTTTTATTGAGTTCAGAAAGAGGAAGGGAGAAGAAAAGAGAAATGGAAACATCAATGATGAGAGAGAATATTTGATCAGCTGCCTCCTGCATGCCCCCTACTGAGGATTGAGCCTGCTACCGTGCCCTGACTGAGAATCAAACCTGGGACCTCCTGGTTCATAGGTCAATGTGCAACAACCAAGCCACACCAGCCAGGCTGGAAATTTAATTTTTAAGTTTCATGACTTTACCTAATATCCTTTCAAAATCAAAAGTTGGAAGTGGAGAAACCAAGATGGCAGCATAGATAAACACCTAAACTGCTGCCTCGCACAACAATATCAAAACTACAACTAAAAGACAAAACTGACACCATCCAGAATCACAGGAAAGCTGGCTGAATGGAAATTTTACAACTAGAAGGAAAGAGGAAAACACATTGAGAATCAGAGGAGCTGCAAAAGGCTGAGGTACGGAGACGCTGCAGTGCGTGGGGAGGACGGGTGGCTGAGTGCACAGCTGGCTTTCTAAAGCAGGAGGGAGGGAGATGAAAGCTCCCAAATGTGCTGAACTCCAGTTCCAGGCAAGTTTCTGGGAACCCAGACTCATTTGGGAAGAAACTGGACCTCAGGTAGCAGGCAAACTGGAGGGCGGCTCTCTCTCAGAGGTGCTTACAGTGATTACTGAGGGACACTGAGATGCAGGGACTTCATAGGGCGGGGCTGACAGGAAGTCAAGGCTGTCTGCCACGCCCTGAGACTCTGCCCCATCCAAGCTGAGCACAGAGGCTTTTGCAGTTTTGCAAGTCTTGTCCCATAAGGGTGTCTCCAGCACAGAAGTTCTCTCTGTGTAGACACAGCTGATCCTCACAGCCAATTGGCCTGGAGGTCAATTCCTCCCAGTGATACCAACAACAATCAATACTTAACTACAGCAAGGCTGTACACACAGTCCACAAAGGGTTGCATCATGAGTGTCCGCCTCAGGTAACTGGGGAGGCTGAGCCATTGGGCCATATAAGACACCTAGCACACAAAGCTACTACCAACTCAAAAAGCAGTGAAAATGTGGATTCAAATTAACAGATCACAAATGAAAGAAATGGAGGAAAGCAAATGACTGGATATAGAGTTCAAAACCACAGTTATAAGGTTTTTCAAAAATTTCCTAGAAAAGGATGATAAATTTAGTGAGACCCTTGAGGATATAAAAAAAGGGCCAACTAGAAATTGAAATAAAAAATATTGTACAGAGGAGTCCTAACAGCAGACTAGAGGAATGCAAGACTCAAGTCAAAGATTTGAAATGCAAAGAAGAAAAAAATACTCAACAGGAAAAGCAAAAAGAAAAAAGAATCCAAAAATTTGAAGATAGTGTAAGGAGCCCCTGGGATAACTTCAAGTGCACCAACATCAGAATTATGGGAGTGCCAGAAGAAGAGAAAGAGCAAAGTACTGAAAACCTATTTGAAGGAATAATGACTGAAAACTTCCCCCACTTGGTGAAATAAATAGATTTACAAGTCCAGGAAGCCCACAGAACCCCAAACAAAAGGAATCCAAAGAGGACCACACCAAGGCACATCATAATTAAATTGCCAAGAGCAAAAGACAAAGAGAGAATATTAAAAGCAGCAAGAGAAAAACAGTTAATTACCTACAAGGGAGCACCCATATGTTGTCAGCTGATTTCTCAACAGAAACTATGCAGGCCAGATGGGAGTGGCAAGAAATATTCAAAGTGATGAATACCAAGAACCTATAACCAAGATTGCTGAACCCAGCAAAGCTATCATTCAGAATTGAAGGTCAGATAAAGAGCTTCACAGATAATAAAACCAGTATTATATGAAATGCTGAAGGCTACTCTTTAAGAAGAGGAAGAAGAAGAAAAGGGTAAAGATAAAAATTATGGACAACAAATACATATCTATTAACAAATGAATAAAAATCAAGTGAATTAAAAATCTGATGAACAGAATAAACTGGTGAATATAATAGAATCAGGGGCATAGAAAGGGAGTGACTGACAATTCTCAGGGGGAAAAGGATGTGGAGGGTGCAGGGAGAGACTGGACAAAAATCGTACACTTTCCCCTCTCCCTCTCCCTCTTCCTTCCTCTCTCTCTAAAATCCAATTTTAAAAACATTTTTTAAAAAGAACCATCAATGAGAATCCCTTGCAGTCACTCAATTTTTTACACATTTATGACCATTTTTACTACTGAAGGACTTACTAGTATATTTCTGCCCCTTGTGGTGTTAGCTGGATATTATCTGATATTTTATAAATTAATCCCAAATCTTCAAGGATCCAATGATCTAATAATGATAACTTACATACACATAATAATGCCATCACAATCCAAAAGCCATTAGCACCTTATACTCATCGTCTCGTTCATCTTCTCTGAATCCAGCACCGGTTGTAGTAGTTGCTGCACAGTAGATGCTCAAAAAACACCAGCCACCTGAATTTTTTCTCTGGAGTTCATCCTTGCTGACAGGTGCCACTGGGCCTGTTTGGCAGGTGAGCAAGCTGTGAATAGAAGAGTTTACATAACTTCTTCAGGGTCATGCAGCCAGTTATGTAAGCCCAAAGGACACATTTGTTCCATGCCACCTGTTGCCTGTAAAGTTAGCAAAGAGGTGGTGGGAGAAGGTGGGAGCAGATCCCAGGAAGATGAAAACACTACCAGAAAATGGAAAAGAGAGAAAAAGATGGTCTGAACAAATTGCCCAGGGGAGGAAGGGATCTTTATTCACATACGAGAGCTTGAGCTCATAAAATGTTCCAACTTAGGCTTTGAGGTTCAAGAGGCAGATACCTGGATGCTCCAGGATGCTTTGATCTTACTGGGTCCAAGATAATTCCTCTCCTGTTATGAACTCACCTCCATGGAACTCTCCCAGCCTATGTGCACCTGGCTTCCATCTCCCACGAACTCCAACCAGCCTCTGCACATGCCCAGGAAGACCTGGACCCTTCCCCTTGGTATTCTATACATTTCCACAATTGTCCCATCTGCCAGGAAAGGTTTCTTGCTTCCACCTCCTTTCTCAAAGTGCTTTGCCCATGGTTCACTCAGCAGAGGTTGTGGGTTGTCCGCTGGCACGCTAGTCCTGCAAGTCTATATTAAAAGCAGCAAGAGACACTAGTGGGTCACAAAGTCAGTGTAATGGGTGACAATCAACTTTTAAAAGAATAGAATAGAATAGAATAGAATAGAATAGAATAGAATAGAATAG
>JAAGEH010000452.1:26408181-26451838 GCA_011751065.1 Lasiurus cinereus | reverse complement strand
GGGAGAAAAAGGTAGAGCTCTGACCCAATTATAAGTATTTTTAAAATTCTACAAACATTGCAGTTAATAATCACTAGATAACAAAAGTAGAAGCAAACATTTATTGAGACACTAATTATTTTTGTGAGAGGCACAAATCAGTTCACAAAGGTATATAGAAGGGATGTGGCTTGTTCAAGTCAACACAGACAATTAGAGGTGGACCTAGGGCAAAGTTCTTTTTGATTGAAATTCACTGTCATCTGAGTCATTCTGAGTAGAGAATTTACGGGTATCCAGAGGTGCTCTTTCATGCAATAACTGATGCTTCCAGTTAAGAAAAAAATAAAAAACAGCATCCAATTTCTTCTATCCACTTACACTTTCCAGACCTGTCCTAGTCCATGGCTTACTTTAGATGTTGGATACACCACTTTCATTCATATCCCATTGGCCAGAATCAGTCACCTGACCATACATGGGAGGCTGGGAAATGTAGTCCTTAGCTGGGCAGCTATGTACCTAGCTAAAACACTAGGAATTTACTAAGGCAAAGGGGCAAGTGGATACTGAATGACAATTAGCTGTGTCTACCACAATCTTATTCATCACTGTGTCTTCATCATCTATTCCAATCTCTGGCATATAAGTCTGGAATAAACAAACTCACCTGTCACAGGTTGCCAATCTCTGATAAGAACCCAATCATTATTCCAACCTTCTGGAAGTCCTGATATTAAATGTGAATATTTTCTTATCAGCATCAGGTGTATGTTGGTAACTCCATTTATAGATGATGGTGTAATATCCATACTCCCCAACTTCTTTATCAATGGGACACCAATTTTGGCCACCAACCATTCTTTCTTACAGAAGAATGCTAAATACTATAGGTAGATGCTCTCCACTCCAAGAAGTGGAGTTTAATCCCACCCTTGAATATGAGCTGAACTTAGTGCCTTCTAACTATTAGAGAATAATAGGAGCCTTCAGTGGAGAAACCTGGCAGACACCATGTTAATCAAGTGATCATAGTCAACATCACCAGTGATAAGTTATGTGAATATGATGTTTCCTGCCCCAATATCACATAATGAGAAGGGCATTTCATCTCTGTGGTATTTTCTCCGAAAACACATAGTTCTGCTCTATTCATGAGAAAACTCTCTTGGTTGGGGGTCGTTAGGGGCATCCTACAAGACATCTAACCAGTCTTCTTAGAAACTGTTAAGGTCATGAAAAGTCTGAGAAATTGCCATGATTCAGATGAGGCTAAGGAGATATGAAGACTAACTGCAACATGGGACACTGGGACAGAAAAGGGATGTTAGTGGGGAAACTGGTGAGATCCAAATACTCTGGAGCAACAGTAATGTACCAATGTTGATGTCTTACTTTTGGTCATAGAAGATAGTAACATAAGGGGAAACTGGGTGAAGGGTACACAGGAACGCTCTGTACTATCTCTGCAACTTTTCTATAAATCTAAAATTATTCCAAAGTAAAACATCTATTAAAATTAAAAATACTCAGCATTGCTTGCAGTTAGGAGTGGCCAAATGACCCTTTACTGGCCAGGGAAATGCAAAATGTCCACAGAGCCGGTTTCTGGGAAAGCTATTGTGTGTATGCATCATGTTTTTTTCTCTTTTTAAGAAAAATCTTGGCACTCTTTCCCTTTCTCTTATCACCTCCTCCATGTTTGAAATGTAGGTTTCAGGCATGTGTTAAGGACAGGAGGGCAGCAAGCCAAAGGGAGACCCGATTCTTAATAAGTTCCTTCAGCAACTACAACATGTCCATCTCCAGAATTCTCATCACATGAGAAAACCAAGCCTCCCAGCTTGAACTCATTTGGTCAAGCACTGGGTCAAGTTCCTATGATATGCAGCTGAGTCCACCCCTAATTTACATTAGGTGGAACCATAGGACGTTGCCAAGATTTTATTGTTTTGACCTATAAAGATGGCAATTTTTCAATGTTTGACCTACCATGGGTAATTTTTTTTGAAATGTCATTGAATCATCTTCATCAACTATAAATCTAAATAACAAGTGGCAAACTGCCACTCACCAACATATTTTCTGGGATGAGGATTTTGCCTTTGAAGAACCATAATAATAGGAAGGAAATCTTACCATTTGCAACAGCATGGATGGACCTGGAGAACTTATGCTAATCGAAATAAGCTAACTGGCAAATATCACATGATCTCACTCATTTGAACAAGATAAACTGATGAGCAAAAATAGAACCAGAGACACAGAGGCATCAAACAGACCATCCAACCTCAGAGGAAAGACAGGGGAACGGGGGTTAGATAGCAACCAAAGGACTTGTATGCATGCATATAAGCAAAAACTATGGACACAGACAGTAGGGCGGAAGGGGTGGGGGTGAGGGCATATGCTGGAGTTGGGAACAGCCAAAGAGACGTCAATGGGAGGGAAAGGAGACATATGTAATACTTTAAACAATAAGGAATTTTTTAAAAATTAAAAAAGAACCATAATAATAGGTTTTAAATAATTTTTACTAGTGTTTTATCACTTCTTGATGTTTCAGATGCCTTAATAAAAGAGATGCTCAACCTCTGATCATTGCCTGCATTTGAGGGCATTGAAAAACACACTATGGGTGTTTGTTTATTTATTTATTGTTGATAGTTACAAATGTCCCCTTTTACCTCCCCTTTGCCCTCCTTTACCCAGCTCCAGCCCCATCACAGGCCTTCCCCACACTATTGTCTGGTCCTTGGACTATTCATATGTGCATATAGGTTCTTGGATTAATTTCTTCCAGTCTCCTCCACCTTCTGCCCCTCTGAGATCTGTCAGTCTGTTCCATGCTTCCATGTCTCTGGACCTATTTTGTTCATCAGATTCCACAGATAAGTGAGATTATGTGACATTTGTCTTTCTCTGATTGGCTTATTTCACTTAGCATAATACTCTCCAGGTCCCTCCAAGCTGTCTCAAAGGGTAAGAGCTCCTTTTTTTTTTTTTTACTTCTGTGTAGTATTCCACAGCATTTTTATCCACTCATCTGCTGATGGGCACTCAGGCTGTTTCCAGATATTAGCTATTGTAAATTACACTACTATGAACATAGGGGTGCATATATTCTTTTTGATTGGTGTTTCATGATTCTTAGAATATATTCCCAGAAGTGGGATTGCTGGCTCAAAAAGTGGCTCCATTTTTTATTTTTTTAGGAAACTCAGTACTGTTTTCCACAGTGGCTGAACCAGTCTTCATTTCCACCAGCACACACTATTGGCATTTTTTAAAAATACTTATCTTCCCAGCAATTTCACTCCTAAATATATAACCAAAAGAATTAAAAACAGAACTCAAACAAATACTTGCACATAAATATTCATAGCAGCGCTATTCATAATAGCCAAAAAGTGGAAAGAACTCAAATGTCCAGAAACGAATGATGGATAAACTAAATGTGATCTATCCCTACAATGGGATATCACTCAGCCATGAAAAGAAATGAAGCACTGGCACATGCTATCACATGGATGAACCCTGAAAACATCATGCTAAGTGAAAAAAGGCAGACATGGAAGACAAGGTATGCATGGCTTCACTTGTGTGAAACATCCAATAGGTGAACCAATAGCGAAGAATGCAGATTGATAGTTGCCAGAAACTGGAGGAAGGAAAATGGGAAGCAACTTTTGAGTGAAAACAGAGTTTTCTTTTGGAGTGATGAAAACATTTTGTAGTAGGAACCAAGATGGCAGCATAAGGTATACACCTATACGTGCTGCCTCTCACAAACATACCAAAACTACAACTAAAAGACAAAAAGACGATGGAAAAGCTGGCGGAGTGGAAGTTCTGCAACTAGAAGGAAAGAAAAAAGTGCATTGAGACCTGGTAGGACATGCAGAGGCTCAGAAAGGTAGAAGTATGGAGACACACGCCAATCGAGCTGGTGTGCCCTGTTGTTTTTTCAATTGGGAGGGAGTTACAAGTTCCCGACTCTCTGAACTCCAGTTTCTGGTGAGATTCTGGGGACCCAGACTCAAACAGGGAGAAACTGGACTGTCTGCCATCAAGTTGGAAAGGAAGGATGGCTCTCTCACAGAGTTGTGCACAGGAATTATTGTTTACTGCACTGGGGCACAGGACGCAGGGCCAGCTGGCAGAGAGGGCTGACTGGTAGCCATTGCCATTTGCCACACCCTAGCCTAGTGACTCCTTGAGACCCCACCCCGCCCTAATTTACAAACCCCCAGAGCTGTGTGCAGTGACCTTTGCATATGAATGGCCTGCCCTCTGGCTGCTTAACCTAACAAATTGCAGCTGGGTCAGACAACTCCAAAATTTCCAAACTCCAAGCAAAGAGGAGAAATCTGCAAATCTCCCTGTAGCTCCTGCTGGGTGGCCTCAGACACTAGCTGACTTGCACCGCCTTGGAGATCCAGGAACCAGTGTACCTAGAGGTCAGTGTGAGACAACACCAGATTTCAATTCCTCACATACATAAGTGACACACTCAAGAGGCAGACTCAGCGAGCACCAAAGCCCCACTAAAGCAAGTCTTGCCCCATAGGGTATCTCCAGCACAGCAGTTCTTCCATTAATAGACACATCTAATTCTCACAGTCAATTGGCCTGGAGGTTAATTCCTCCCATTGTACCAATAGCAATCAAGGCTTAACTACAACAAGACTATTAACCCAGCCCACAAAGGGGTGCATCAAGAGTGTCTACCTCAGGTGATTGGGAAGGCAAAACTACTGGGCCCTAAAGGACAACTAGCACTCAGAGCCACACCATCAACACAGGGAAGCAGCCAAAATGCAGACATCAAAAAACATGTCACAAATGAAAGAAATGGAGAAAAGCAAATTACTGGACATAGAGTTCAAAACCACATTTACAAGGTTACTCAAGAATCTTCTACAAACCAATGAGAAACTTAGTGAGATCTCTGAGAAACTTAGTGAGACCTCCAAGGATCTTAATGAGAATGCCAAAAAAATGGAAAAGGACCAGTCAGAAATTAAGCATACACTGTCTGAAATAAAGAATACAGAAATCCAACAGCAGACTAGAGGATCCCAAGATTCAAATCTAAGATCTGAAATATGAGGAAGCAAAAAACACCCAACCAGAAAAACAAAAAGAAAAAAGAATCCAAAAATGTGAAGATAATGTAAGGAGCCTCTGGGACAACTTCAAGTGTACCAACATCAGAATCATTGGGGTGCCAGAAGAAGAGGGAGAGCAAGATACAGAAAACCTATTTGAAAAAATAATGACTGAAAATTTTCCCTACCTGGTGAAACAAATGGACTTACAAGTCCAGGAAGTGCAGAGAATTCCAAACAAAAGGAATCCAAAGAGAACCACACCAAGACACATCATAATTAAAATGCCAAGGGCAAAAGACAAAGAGAGAATCTTGAAAGCAGCAAGAGAAAAACAGTTAGTTACCTACAAAGAATACCCAAACAACTGTCAGCTGATTTCTCAACAGAAACTATGCAGGCCAGAAAAGAGTTGCAGGAAATATTCAAAGTGATGAATAGCAAGAACCTACAACCAAGAGTGCTCTACCCAGCAAAGCTTTCATTCAGAATTGAAGGTCAGATAAAAAGCTTCGCAGACAAGAAAAAGCTAAAGGAGTTCATCTCCACCAAACCAGAATTATATGAAATGCTGAAGGGTATTCTTTAAGAAGAGGAAGAAGAAGAAAAAGGTAAAGATAATAATTATGAACAACAAAGTGATAACAAATACAATGAGTGAATCTAAAAATCAAGTGAATAAAAAATCTGGTGAACAGAATAAACTGGTGAATATAATAGAATTAGGGGCATAGAAAGGGAATGCACTAACAATTCTCAGGGAAAAAAGGGTGTGAGGGGTGCAGGAAGAGATTGGACAAAAATCTTATACCTATGGAGGAGGACAGTGGCGGGGGTAAGGGCATGGGGTGGGGGTGGGGAATCAGGTGGAGGGGAGCCAAGCAGAGGGAAAAAGAGGAATATCTGTAATAAACTGAACAATAAAGATTTATTTTTTAAAAATAGAAAAAGAAAACATTTTGTAACTCGATAGAGTTAGTGGTTGCACAACATTGTGAAACTACTAAATTCCACTGAGTTGTACACTTTAAAATGATTGATTTTATGTTTTCTGAATTTCACCCTTGACTTAAAAAACTTTTCTTCAATATTTTAAAATGCATGATAAAACCAAAATAATTATTCTGCAAAATGACTTATAATTGAGATAAAGAAAATAAGATCAAGCTAGCAAAGGCTAAAGCCCTCCACACACAGAGTTTGCATCTCAGTGTTCCAGTTGGCTACTGCTACATAAGGAACCACCCCAAAATGTAGTGGCTGAATGCAATGACACTTATTTGCTTGCAAATCTACAACTTTTGCAGGATTCAGCCGGGATGTTTCAACTCTGCACCACTCACCAAGGACTCCTCAAGGTGGAGATGGAAACACCTAACAATCCTCTGGCACTTGGCTAGTGGCTGGCATGGGTGAGAACCTCGGAGGAGGCTGCATTCAGGACATCTATGTGTGGTCTTGGCTTCCTCACGATGGTTCCCAAGATGGGCATACCCAGAGGTCGAGGTGGACACTGCATCACCTTTCATGACTTAGCCTCAGCTGTCACACGGCGTGGCTGACTCCACAGTCACAGGCCTGGACAGATGCAAGAGGTGGGCGGGGTCAGCATAAGAAGAGCAGGGGGCCGCAACCGACGGATGCAGCCACTGGGAAAGTGCAATCGGACACATCCATCACGTTAGACATCCTTATCCGCTTGCATATGAAGGGTTGAGATGGAAAATACTAGGAAGAAGCCTGATTAATAACGTGTAGCCAGAAATCTAACGGTAGTTTGGGGTTGATGATGGAGATGGTCTCTAGGTTTTCACCAGAGAACTTAGCAGTCACTTCTCGGCACCCTTGTTGATGTTAAAGGATCATGGGGAAACATCCAGCAAATGTCGCATGTCACTGAACCCCATCGTTGCAATGGCAAAATTACCTCTCACCAGCAGCCTCTCATTTACAGCTGTAATGAACAGCCTCTGGGCTCATTTCCACCCAAAGATATTTAGTTCACTCCACAGACGCTGCAAACTGACTTAAAATATTTAAGCACATCTGTGTTTACCCAATCAATAACTTTTCCAAAAGAAAGAGGTGGGGGGAGGAATGAGAGAGAAAGAAGAAAAGATATATCTGAAGTTGTTTGGGTTAAATGCCAGCATTTTCATCTTAGGGATGAAAACCACTTCCTCCTAAGGCCAGACTTCCTTAAAACACGCCCTTAGGTCAGCTGGTAAGTGTTTGAGGAGCAGAGAGACCCCCACTACTCACTCTCACCCCATAATTCAACATCCGTCCAAGGCACTCCTATGCATAAGGTGGACTTATTCCTCCCTCAGGCTTCCCCTGGATTTCTGCAACCTCCCTCGTGGGACCCCACAGACCAGGGGAGCCTGGATAGGAGAGGAGGAGGTGAGGGGTTGTCAAGGCCCCCCCTGGTTAACCTTGAGCTGCAAACGCAGAGTAATTCCCAGGCCGCCCAGAGCCGCCAGCCCCTGCCCCTCTGCCCCTCTGCTCCTCTGCCCATCTCTCTCTCTCAGCTTCCGTGCGTGCGTTTTCACAGATCGCAGCTGAAGGCCGATGAGCATATAAAGAGAAAGAAGTCAAAGACTGCGGCTCTCAGCACCTATTAAGGAAAACATGATCCACTTGGTACTACTTGGTGGAGAGGTGAGAATTCAAAGAGTCCCCCTCCCCAGCCCCTCTCACAGCACAGAGGACACAAAGCAGCCATCTCCCGCCTGTAAACCAGCTCCTAACAAACCTAAGAATCGTAAGTCAGATGGGTTACTTGTTTCTCATTATGACGTAGCCCTATGACCCCCATCCTGCTGGTGACGTGTCACCATGTGAATCCCTAATCTTTCTTGGAGAGGCAGCCTCCCATCCGTGAGGGCAAAGCTGGACCGAGCTCCTGAAAAACTGAAGAGCTGCCCTATCGGAGCTCCACGTCTGCGCTCCGCATCACCTGACCCGCCAAGTGGGATGACTGCTGACCAGGGAGGGCTCCCGTGGCCCCGGCCAGCTCCTTGGGGACTGAAAGCACATGGCTCTGGTGCTTTCTCCCCTTCTCCCTTCGGCGGGGTGACACCCCAGCCCCATCTGGAATGATGGCACTTGCCATGGAGCTCCGAGTCCGGAGCCGGTGCCGGCTCTGGGGTGGGTCCTTCTCCAGGAGAGGAAAGGAGTGCGGGCTCCATGTCCACCTCAGTGCTGCCACAGGCAGAGGGAAGGGCGGCTGTTTAATCTGCGTTCCGGACAATCTCGGTGGGTTCTCCAGGCGTGAGCCCCAGCTCTGTCATCTGCTCAGGACGAAGTGTGTCCTGAGCTCCCGGGTGCCAGCGCCGAGCTCAGCACGTGGTGGAGAAAGGTGAGCGGGCAGATGCGGTCCTGGATTCCCGAGTCCCCGATCTAGCGAGCCAAATGTGCAAGCCACACGGAGATTCACGCGGGAGCTGGTGGACGAGCAGGAAGGAGCCTGCTGGCTGGAAAAGGACTGGTGCTGCAGGCAGAGGGAACGGTGGGAAGCGAGGGTCTTTGCGCAGCTGCCTCACCCGAAGAATGGAGAATGTGCCACAGGCGCCAGAGTGATTCTGTTCAAACCTGAGCCAGGCCTGGCTGTGTGGCTCCGTGGTTGAGCATCAACCCATGCACCAAGAGGTCACAGGGTCCATTCCCGGTCAGGGCAGGTGCCCGGGTGGCAGGCTCCATCCCCAATGGGGACCATGCAGGAGGTAGCAAATCGATGACTTCCTCTCTCATTGATGTTTCTCTCATCTTTCTCCTTCCTCTCTCTCTAAAAATCAATAAAAATATATTTTAAAAAAGTAAAACCCAAGTCAGATGTTGCTTTGCTCAAAAGCATCCGGTGGCTTCCCACTTCACTTTGAATTAATAAAGTCTTTGCAGGATCCACAGACCCTGCTCCCCTCCCCCACCTCTTCAACCTCCTCTTCACACTCCCACCCTGCCCACGCCCACTCCCTCCGGTCCAACCACACTCAGTGTCTCACTGTTTGCAAAGACGCCTGCCTCAGGGCGTTTGCACAGGCTGTCCCCTTCCCTCCTCCAGGGAGTTCTTCACCAAGCACCCCTCCCACACATCCCTCAGACCTCTTTCAAATGCCCTCCTCTGAGAGGCTGCCTCTCTCCCCCATCACATTTGCCTTGGTGGCACTTTTTGCCACTTGATACAATGTATCTTTTTCTGTTCAGCGTTGGTCTTCCTCTAGTTTGTTCCTGGCTGTATCCGCCCACCTAACCCGGCTCCTGGAACACAGTAAGAGCCTCCAAGATGGCCCTGAGTGGCCCAGGCCTGGTGTGGCCCTCCTCGAATCGGGGCCAGTCCTAGGTGACCAGTAGAATACCAGGAGGTGATGCAGGTGTCTTCTGAGACTAAGCCACAAAAGGCCTCACAGCCACCCCTGTGGTCTCTCAGGACACCTGACCTGGAGCGCTGAGCTGCCATGTACAAAACCCGGCTTCCTGGAGTGGTCCGTGGAGGACCCACGTGGAGGGCCCACGTGGAGAGAGAGAGAGAGAGAGAGGCCTCCTCTGCCCCTTCCTGGCATCCAGATAAGACCTCCAACAAAATGCAGCAGAGACAATGGGTTCCTGCCAGCGCTGCTCAAATCGCAGATCCACACACAAAGGAAAAGATTACTGTTGTTTTGGAGTCCTTTGTTAGGAAGCAACGGATAAACCAGAACTTCTGCCAGATAAATCCTATCCCAGGGTCTGCTCCGGGGGAGGCGGGGGTGGGGTGGGAGGGGGAGTTTAAGGGGGGCCAAACTCTGACCAGGTGTGAACAAAGGAATAAGCATGCATAGCGGCTGCCTTCCTACACACCGGGCGGTGGCTGGGTGCTAACCTACACTGGGAAGCTTTACAGACGTGCGCACAAGGCTGGAGCTCAGTGCACAGCAAGGCGTTTGCACGGGGCGAGAGAGAGTGGAGAGGCTGGCAGCTGGGAGGCCGTGGAGTGAGCGGAGGAAGTGGCTTGAACCAGGCCTTCGAAAGATGCGTGGTATTTCTCTTGGAACAGAGTCAGCAATTAAAATGTAACTGGAGGTACATATTATTCACATGAAATGATGCTTTGTGCAAGGTCACGGTAAATTGAAATCACCTGGCAGGAGGACCCCGGGGCTCGAGGAAGGTGCCTGTGCCCGGGGCCACGGATGGCGACTGGGCTGGGCCCCGCCCCACAGCACGGCCTCCACAGAACTGAGCTGCAGCTGTGGGAGGAGGGGGCCCCGGCCTTTAAAAGAGGCCGAAAGTCAGGATTCCAACCCAGGGCGGACAGACACCCAGCAGGGGAACTGCCGGGTAGAGAGTGATGAGGTTTTTGACCGGAGACTCCAGAGGAGGCAGCGAGATCAAAAGAGGCCAGGGCTCTCCGCCCAGACCAGGGCTCTGTGTCAGGCTCCAGGGGCAGCCTGGGAACCGGGCTTTTTCTGCCCCGTAACTGACTCCTCTCAGACCCCTGGGGAGGTCAGGACAGCTCCCCCAGCATGGAAAGGCTGCGGTCACAGAAGGCTTACGCCGTGTGCCCCAGACGCCACGCTCAGCGTTTCCTATGAATCATCTCTTTTAATGACCCCACCGCGCCCTGAGCCTCCATCCCATTCTCCAGAGGGGCAGACCAAGCGGAGAGGGTCAGCCAATGGCTCACGGTTCGCCACTCACCGAGGGCGCTCTCAACTCACACCCAGATCTGGCTGCCGCCAGCGCCCACTTCCTAAAATCCACTTTTTTTGAGATATTATTTGCGTATGATACAAGGCACACGTTTTATGTGTACAGCTTGATACACGCTGGCATGTGGACCGTCAGGTAACCACCACCCTGACTGAGATATGGAACATTTCCATCATTCCGGGGACTCTCAGGTTCCCTCTCTGCCATTCAGGCACACCTCACCTCATCCCTGGTCCCAGGGGGTCCCTGTGGGTTAGTTTGCTTTTTCCAGAACCTAATTTAAATCATCTCGGTGTATGGGTGTGTTTATGGGGTGTCCTCTCTGTGGTGAGCATCAGCCCTCAGTGCTGCATTGTGTGGAGAGGCCCAGTCACTATCCACTGCCTCACGGTGGGGCACTGGGGCTTCCCAAGGTGGGCTGTTAGGCATGAACCTGCATGAGCATTTTAATACGAGTCTTTGAATGAATATAAGTCTTTATTCCCCCTGGGTAAACAGCAGGCATGGCATGGCTGGGTTGTATAATGTGTATTTAACTTTATGAGACGTTGTCACACTGTTTTCCAAAGTGGCTGTGCCGTATTATACTCTGAAGTCTGTGTGTCTAACTCCTAGACTATCAGCCTGTCTCTGAAACCAGGATCTTTGTCCCTCCTGTGGCCCTGCCTTAGGCTAATGACTTAATTTATTAAGATGGTGCTGTCTTCCTCTGGGAATCTATGTTTGAGGGAACCCATCTGGACATACTGAATGTGAGTTTCTGGGGTGCCAGTGATGCCCGTGTTTCCCTGATGCTCTGTAATCGATCTAATTTCCTGCCAAGGCTGAGAGTCACTCCTTCCATGACAAGCACAAATGCCTGCTTTGAATCCCAGCTCTGGCACTTGAGTCCCACAGTGATCAGGCCTCAAATGAGTTCCTTCACTCTATGGGCCTCAATCTCCCTATCTACTAAGTGGAGATGGTGTGTGTGTCTTGGGGACTTTCACTGGGATTCAGACTTGGCCTGGTAGGGGAATGGCTGCCAGCTTTTACTCACCTGGGTTGAGATGCATGAGGAGCAGCCTAAGAAGACTCAGCTCTTATATAGCACTCAGAATTCAGATTAGAGAGAGAGAAAAAATCAGTCACCTGAGGTCCATTCACAGCCCCGCCCAGCGTGCAGGCTGGGCCTTGTGCAGAGGGTCCTTGTGCCAAGCATCCTTGGGGTCCTGCCAAGATCTATCCCCTCGCTCTGCCCCTCCCACACCCCTGGGTGCCCCAGGCCCTTGCCATCTAGGAAGAAAATGGGTCTGTTGGACAATCAGTTCCTTCAAACGTTTGGAGTCCAAAGACTTAGGCTCAAACCCCTACCCTGCTGTGTGACCTTGGGCAAGTGACTTAGCCCCTCTGGGCGCCTCTCTTCATCTATGTAAAACAGGAGTGATAAGGAACCCTCTAAGTCAGCGGTTCTCAACCTGTGGATCCCGGGTCACTCAAGACCATCAGAAAACACAGATATTTACATTATAATACATAACAGTAGCAAAATTACAGTTATGGAGTAGCAACGAAAATAATTTTATGGTTGGGAGGTCACCACAACATGAGGAACTGTATTAAAGGGTCACGGCATTAGGAAGGTTGAGAACTACTGCTCTAAGTTCATTGTCAGGATAAAAGAAGGCATTAAATGCAGCCAGTGAAGATTGTTACTTTGAATTGCGGTGGCTTTACTGAAACATTTTGAGGGAAGTTAGAAAACGAAGAAATCAAAAGGAAAAATAGTTTCAGCTTTTCAGAAAACATCCCAATGCGCTCAGTGGAAATATATTTCCCAGCTGCGCTAGCACCGCCCCCGTCTTCCAGTCTTAGTGGAAAAGGGCTGCAATGAACCCTGAAAACTGCATCCAGGGTGTCAGTGCTGAGATGGGCGCCCGGCCACCAAAAAGGCGGTGCCCTCCGGTCTGGCCAGACCTGGGCTGTTTTCCTGGGTGCTCAGGACTGTCTAGACGTGGCCTGGCCATGTCCAAGCATGCAAAACCCCACTGTGGGGCCTGACAGCTCCGCTTGGCAACAGGCTAGGAGGAGTGATTGGCGCCAGGACTTCGAGGATGACGAAGTGCTGACATCTCCCTCAGACGGTGTCATATCAGATTGTGCGGCTGCCAGCTCTGGGCCCCAGGCTCCCCAGCGCGTCCTCGGCAACTGATGGAGAGATAGGAGGGCCGACGTGACAGCCATCAGCCAGAGGAGCTGGCCAGGAGGTTCTCCAGGCTGCGTGAGTTGTCCCTCCCCAAGGTGAGCCAGCGAGGGGGTGAGGAAGGAGCCCTCCTGGACTGGGAGGTAGGCCCCTGGTTCTATTCATGTCACTGACCCAGCGATGGGAGAAATGGCTAAGTGATGAAGGGTGAAGACCCTGAGGTCAGATGCACTGTGTGGACCCTGATTGCATCCTGACTTGGATGGATGGGTGGATGGAGATAAACAGATGAATAGACAGATAACAGGGATGGGTAGATAAGAGAGAGAGATTAGAGATAAATAATGGATAGACAGACAAATAGCAGTGATTGTGCAGATAGATGATAACAGATGAGGGTAGGTAGATATACCAGTAGATCGTAGATGATATATATAGATACAGATATAGGTAGAGATAGAGATAATTTAGATTAATACAGTAGGTACTTGGGTTACATCTCGATTTTTGCCGTAAATCAAAACCCACCTATGTCGCTCACATGGAGCACATACACAGCAGTAATGAAGTGAAACAGTAAAAAAAAAAAAAAGTTTAAGAGAAAGATAACAATTCCTGACCTCTACTTTTGGTAAATAAATAATAAAAAACATAAAGCACATATGTACATGTGTCGAAATGATGGAACTTCTTTTATAAATAAATGGAAGATGGTGACGTAACCCGAGGACTGTCTGTTATATATAAATTTAAAAATTTGAGCAATAACTGGATTCTTTATTCTTTTGAAAAGCTATTGTTTGATTTTTAGGGATGAAAACGGTACTGTACAGAGAGTAGGCCTGGCCAGAGTCCTTCATGAACTTAATGTGCATGTGCTGAGAGAGGGGGTTCTACTTACCTTGTGGACTGAGGACCCTGCAGGTAGCAAGAAAGAGAGGAAGAGAAGGTCGTCGTTTAGTGTGGTTTGTGGGCTGCCCGGCACTCTCCCTGGTGAGGGACACAAGGCAGGGCTTCTGGTCTCAGCTCCCACTGGCCTGGCCACCTGCAGCTGTTTACATGTGTCCATCAAAGTAGATGAGAAAAAAATTAGTTCCTCAGCCACATCAGCCACATTGTCATGTGCTCTAATACCACATGGCAACCGGCTGGGACAGCACGGTTCTAGAACATTCCATGGTCACACAACTTTTTTTTTTTAGTTTATTTTATTGATTTTTTACAGAGAGGAAGGGAGAGGGATAGAGAGTTAGAAACATTGATCAGCTGCCTCCTGCATGTCCCCTACTGGGGATGTGCCTGCAACCAAGATACATGCCCTTGACTGGAATCAAATCTGGGACCCCTCAATCCATTGAGAGAAACCGGTTTTGGCCATGGTCATGGTCGCACAACTTCTGACAGTGCTATTCTAGGGAGTCATAGGCTGAGAATATACAGTGCTGTTAGGACCATGAGCTGAGAGACGCTGCAAGGCGAGAAGGAGAGAGGACCGCCAGCCCTGTGCATGCGCAGGGGCATGGAGGCAAGACTCAGCCTCGTGTCTGGGGAGCCTCCCTACCCATGCCCCTCAGAACCATGTGTAATGTCGAAAGCAGGCATGACTCAGCTCACCCATCACACTTATGGATGAAGTAGCTTCTTGCTCCCCAGCCACGAGCCGCTTAGCACTGAGCACCTTCCCAGGTTGGAGTCACTGTGTCCCATGAGGCTCGGGCCTGCGTCAGCACTTCCTCTTCAGCCCACGCTCCTGTGTGTGTTCCGCCGTCTGTCTCTCCCGAGTCCCCATTCCCAGATGCCCGTTTAGGATACCAGGCATGCAAAGCAGCTGGCCTATGCCACCGATTTCCCTCTGGTGGCTGACAGCCATACACAGCCTGAGCAGACAATTCACTCACCACTGACAGTGCAGACTCTCCCCTAGACCCCAGCCCTGACACCCCGCCGTCTGCTTTCTGTCCGTGACGCCAACCCCCAACTGACCTGGATCCAAACCATGGCATTTCATTCTTTCAGTATTTGCTGGTGACAGGAGGAAGGAAGGATGGCCCTCTCTACCGTGGACCACCGTGACACTATGTCTCCTTCCAGGGGCAGGGACATCTTTACTCTGTGTGGAGTCCATGCCCACCTCCAATCCTTGGAGATTTAAGGTGGTTTTCCTTTTGGCCACATGTTTCTTTCAGAGTTGATGGAAGCTGACTGCCCACAGTGAGTCTTAATGTGCGTGGGCTCCAAACGGCTGTTGGTAAAAGGTTTGTTGGAAAGGTGATAAGGTTTTGGATCATCTAGACCAGCGGTTCTCAACCTGTGGGTCGCGAACAGCTAGCAGGGTCTCCTAAGACCATCAGAAAACACAGATATTTCCATTAATATTCATAACAGTAGCAAATTATAGTTACGAAGTAGCGACAAAAATAATTTTATGATTGGGGATCACCACAACATGAGGGACTGTATTAAAAGGTCGCGGCATTAGGAAGGTTGAAAACCACTGATCTAGACTTTTGGTGACTTGGTTTCTCTACTCACTTGCTTGTCATGGGTTTGGAAGAGGTGACATCGATGTTGGTCTCAACACTAACATGGTGAGAGGAAGGAAGGGCTGAGAGCTGTTGATAAAATCAATCAAATCAAACCCCTAAGAAAGTCCAGGGGTGGGGGTTGGGAGGCAGAGTGGCCTCTGTGGCTGGATGTTTGATGCTGCAGGTGCAGCTGTGGAGCTGGGGGCAGGGCGCTGGGCAGCAGGTGGCATTCAGGGAGCGGGAGCTCCAGCAGGTGGGCAGAGTTCCAGCCCAGGAGCCAGAGGGCAGCATCCGAGGGAGGGAGGTGGGGGTGCCCTCTCAGGGTCCTCTGTGATGCCAGACTCAGGGACAGGAGTCCGGATCCTGGAAGAACTGAGAAAAGTCACACCGAGCTCCTAGCCTGGGAGAGACAGAGAGTCAGGCGTGGCCGACAATGACAAGGCAGAGAGACACGCTGAGGCCAGAGTGCTGGTAGACCTGTGGTCACAAGGAAGACGCTAACAGCCCAGTTGCTGGAACTGACCTGTCCCAGAAGTGAATGTAATGTCTGTATTTGTCCCAGGAAAAGTCTAAAAGGGCTGTGGATGCTACCAGAAGCCCCACGAGGGCCAGGCCTTCTGGGAACCAAGACCTGGCTGTCCCACACCCCTGTGGGGCCCACACTTTCCCACCTCCTCACTGGATGGACCCGTAATCGCCCTCCTCAAGAACTCCCTACACGCAAAGCTGCAGGGGAGCGCCGGGCCCATCCTGTTCGGTGCATTCAGGGTCCGAAGCAGGCCCCCAGCAAGGATCTGTGGGGGAGGGTGAGAGGGAGACATGGAAGGAGGGGAGATAAAAGCTGGAGGTGGGGGAGAAGGGGAGGGGGCAGGAAGGAGGGGTGGATAGAGAGAGGGAGAAAGGGAAGGTATGAAGGGAAGGAAGAAGAGGAGGGAAAGCAGCAGAGAGAAAGGGAGGCTCTAGTCCTGAAGACAGGCTCAGCCCCCTGTGCCTTGTTGGCTATGGCCCCTCTCCAGTGGGGCCAGGATGTGCACACCTGGCGCCTTGGGGAGCTGGGGGCAGGGAGGGCAGAGCATTCACAGAGAGCAGAGCAAGGACAATGACATGGGGCCTCCCCGTACCATGGCATCCACCCTCGCCCTCGGAAACACGTCTTTCCCTCTGCATTTCTCATAGCCTTAGCTCTTTCTGATTGCAGAATTTGGAAAACTCAGCAGTTTTAGAACACCAGGGAAGAAAATAAAGCTTACCCTTCAACCCCACCGTACTCTTCTCACGTCCAGGAAAAGAAGGCACCTTTCCAGGCTCTTATTGCTTTTAAATGAGACTGTGTTGGTCCCAGGAGTTAAATGGGAAAAGGGGCTCCCGCGTTCTTGATGGATGATAAACTGGGGAGGTCAAGATTGTATTGCCAGCATGGCAGGCGTGGCAAGGCCAAAGCATGTTGGTGTCAAACCCAAGATGGGATTGAATGGCACAGTCCAGGGACCTTCTATGTAACACATGTCACAGCCAGCACTGAGCGAGGAGCCCTACTAAGAAGGGTGTTGCTACCTTTGTTTAATAACAACAATAGCACCTAAAGCTAACTAGCAGCAAATTCTGTTTTTAAAATATTAACAAACGATGAAACTAGGTACTTGGTAGACAGGGTAGGGAATTAGGAAATCCATTTTGGGGCACCAATTGGTTGAAATTAGTTTTGTGAAAGGCACCATGGTTACATCCAGTAAAATATTTTATAGGCACTTTTGACTTCAAATTCTCTTCATGGAATGTATCCTGAGAAACACGCGTATCGATGGGCCAAAAATGACTGTACAGGGTTTTTCACTGGAGCGCTATTTGTCCTAGCGAATCATTAGAAGCAACCTCGTATAGGCCTGGTTAGGTAAATACAGCCGAGCAGGAAGCACCCGGCCATTACAGAGGGAGAGCCAGGTGTGTGGGCGCAGAGGGAACACCCAGAGTCTAGCATCAGGTGAGAAGGCAGTAACAAAACAGGTAGTAACGTTCATTCCCGTTGTTACTAAAAAGAAATAAAAATCATATAGGGTGGGTGGACAGGCAACCATGTTTCACAGTCTCTGGTGTGGTTCTCCAAGAGTGGGAACGACACCCCTACATCATACCTCTACTGTCATTTGGATTTAAAAAAAATCACTGTCACTTGTTTAGTAAAAAACATGTTTAAACAAAATATAAGTGGACAAAAATAATTACTGTAAAATTACAGTTTAAAAATTGATTTGAGAGAGAAAGAGAGAGACAGAGAGAATGAAATATCAGTTTGTTGCTCCTCTTATTTGTGCATTCATTGGTTGATTCTTTTATGTGCCCTGACCAGGGATTAAACCCATAACCTTGGCACAGCAGAATGATACTCAACCAACTAAGCTACCCAGCCAGGGCTGAATAAAAAATTTAAAAAGTAAAATCTGCTGTACATCTGTGATGCTTGCATTTTTTAAATCCTCACCTGAGGATATGCTTAGAGAGAGGGGAAGGGAGAAAGGGGGAGACAGAAAGCGAGAAAGAGAAAGAGAGAGATGAGAGAGAACATCAATTGGTTGCCTTCTGTACACGTTCCAACTGGGGATCGAACCCGTACCTGCCCTGACTGGGATTCAAACTCACCTTTCAGTATACAGGACGGCACTCCAACCAACTGAGCCACAGCGGCCAGGGCGATGCTTGCATTTTTTACAAATACATATGAATTTTGCTGGGGAAGGAAGAGTTCTTTAAATAAACTATCAGCATTTATTTTTAAGAACTCAGCTGCTAGTACTCAACCGTTGGAGAAGTTTATTTTGCTATTATTCTCCTGAATGCAGTTTCTCTCTCTGCAAATAATAAGGTACAGTAAATATTTGCATCCTCTTCACTCTGGAGAGAGCACAAAGAACATTCCAGATACCCTCTCTCAATGCTTGAGTCTAATTTAAGTAAATAAGTGCACCAAATATTATCAGAGTTGATAACCTATATGTGCTACTTTGCTTTCAAATTTTGGAAAATGATTATGCCCGTTCTGGTAGGACACTTCCTGGTTGCTGAAAGTCACCTTCTTGTTGTGTCCTCACGGGGTGGGAGGGGCAAGGAATTTCTCTGGGCTCTTTCATGAGGGCACTAATCCCACTCCTGGGGGCTTCGTCCTCATCCTCTAATCACCTCCAAAGGCCTCACCTCCTAGTGTCCTAATGTCACTACATTGTGACATTGAGGTGAGGGGTGTCCGGGGAGGGGAAGAGTGGAGAACAGCATTCAGGTCATAGCACCGTCTTTTAGCTCTGCTTTCCTCTCTGTCTGCTCTACTCTGAGGCAGAAAATGCCCGCATGGAGGCAGGATGGCTGCCTGCGCACCAGCCTTGCATTCTGTCTCCCTGAGCTCCCAGCCCAACAGACACATTCCTTTCCCAATGGCCCATGACCACTGTGCCTCTTTGATTTATGTGGGCTCCTGACCCCAGGACTGTGGCAGGAGGAGGATGTGGTTGGCCAGCCTGAATGCCCAGGCCACCCTGAACACAAGAGGAAAGTACTCCCACCCGCACCAAATGGACAGAGTGTGGAGGAAGGGAGGTGCCATGGGAGTTCCTAGTGCTGCTGTCATTAAGAGACAGTAAACCGATCACGAGTAGGCGAAGCAGCAGACGTCAGCCTTGTCCTTGAGGAAGAAGCACATCACACTGCATTTCCTCCGTCTTCCGCGTGTGTGGCCGGGGCACTTGCTCACCCTCCTGTGGTGCTGGAAGCGTTGGCTGGGTATTGCGCGGGGCTGCTCACATTTACTTCCACCTCTTGTACCACAGGCAGCAGGCAGAGACCTACATTGCCCCCAGGCCCCCGGCCTCCAGCACCCTGCATACGTGGCGTGGGAGAGAAACATTCATGCGGGGCTGGGAAGGCAGAAGCCACTCCTGTTTCTCTGTCAGCCGTGGAGGATGCATGGGCTTTGGCAAAGGTCGGCCTCTGTGGCCACTGCTGTGATGTCTCACAGGCCGCCCAGCTCGGGACCACAAGGCGGTCCTGTCAGCCATGGTTTCCCGCTGTTTCCTGACTACGGGCAATGGCACCAAGGCATCGAGTCTTTGGATTATCCGTTGGGTGGCAAACCCGAAAGCTGAATACAGACAGCCTCTCCTGACTCCCCCCGTGGTTTTCCTGTAAACACCGAATTCCCTGCATCCAGTCCCTTTCCTTTGAAATACCTGGTGTGGCTTGTTTTCCTAATTGGACCCAACTGGACTATTGATGTTGGTGGAGAGTTTTAAGAAGCTCAATTGATCCAAACTCCTTTTATTCTGATGAGGAAAGTGAGGCCCAGAGGGGAAACTGACCTGCTCTGATCACCAGTTTGTAAAAGTTTCCCCTAAGCCTGGCCTGCCTCCGATGCCATAGCCACCAGCCTCATGTGGCAGCTGAAATTGAATTAAAACAAAATCAAATTTAAAACTCAGTTCCTCCCTTGTTCTCACCACATTTCAAGTACTTGGGGCCATGCGTGGCCAATGACCGCCATCCGAGGGAGCAGGCACCTGTCGCCTAGGGAATATAGTTCTGCTGCCACGGGATGTTCTCTTGGCCAGTGCTGTGCTAAGCCCTCAGAGTACAAGTCTCCGCCCCTTCTGACACTGCCTTTCTTTTTAATAAACAGTAGCACTAGCAGGATGGAGAAATTGAGGCCCAGAGACACACAGTGACTCAGACTCCCAGTGCCCCCACAAGGCCATGGCGCCTAAGTACTTCAAATCAATGCATGTATTTATGTCACAAACAGCACTGATCTTTAAAAGGATGCTAAGAAAATCAAAACGACAATGCGATACCATCTCACACCTGTCAGAATGACAGTCATCAACAAATCAACAAACGACAAGTGTTGGTGAGGATTCGGAGAAAAAGGAACCCTCGTGCACTGCTGGTGGGCATGCAGACGGGTGCAGCCACTGTGGAGAACAGTATGGAGTTTCCTCAAAAAACTAAAAATGGAACTCCCATTTGACCCAGCAATCCCATTCCTAGGAATATATCCCTAGAAACTAGAAACACCAATCAGAAAGGATATATGCACCCCTATGTTCATAGCAGCACAACTTACAATAGCTACAATTGGGGAATGGCCTAGGTGCCCTTCAGCAGATGAGTGGATCAGAAAACTGTGGTACATCTACACAATGGAATACTATGCTGCCATTAAAAAGAAGGAATTCTTACCATTTGCAGCAACCTGGATGGAACTGGAGAGCCTTATGCTAAGTGAAATAAGCCAGTCAATGAAGGAGAAACACCACATGATCTCACTCATTTGTAGATAATAAAGAACATTATAAACTGATGGACAAAAAGATACAGAGGCAGTAAAGCATCAAACAGACTTTCAAATTACATCAGGAAGA
This sequence comes from Lasiurus cinereus, assembly GCA_011751065.1. Taxonomy (NCBI): domain Eukaryota; kingdom Metazoa; phylum Chordata; class Mammalia; order Chiroptera; family Vespertilionidae; genus Lasiurus; species Lasiurus cinereus. Next base: position 26,430,948 of record JAAGEH010000452.1, on the reverse strand, counting down.
TTAGGGAGAGGTAGGGTAGTTAAGAGATCAACTGAAGGACCTATATGCATGCATATAAGCATAACCAATGAACAAAAGACACTGGAGGGTTAGGATATGCCTGGGAGGGGGGGCAATGGGAAGATATGTATACATGTGATACATTAATAAAAAATAATAAAATAATAATAATAAATAAAAGGATGCTAAGAGAAAGCAAGCAAGCAAGTAGTTATTCTTATAGATAACCATGAACTATTGATTTTTCAATGGATGCAACTAACTGCTTTTTAAACAATATGGTGGGCCTTTTATTCCCCCAAATAAACCATGTTCTACATCCTATTCAGATCCCAAGATTCTAAGTTGAATTTTATTTTAGTTTTTCAATATTTTTTAACTTTATTGATTTGAGAGAGAGGAAGGGAGGGAGGGAAACATCGATTTTGTTGTTCCACTTATTTACACATTCATGGGTTGATTGGGGCAGGATTCTAAGTAGAATTTTAAATGTCATCTGTAGGGCCTTGTTCTCTAAGAGCCGAGTCATCGAGCCAGGGCACATTCTGTGAGTCACAGAACATGTCTGTTTCCTACAAGCCGGTCGCTGGGGGATAAGATCCCTTCCAATAAAAAGCCTTCACTGGGAAGATTTCTCCAGTCACTGTGGGAATGTGTTTTCCTGCAAGGAGCCGTGAGTGTTTTAGAGGCAGAAAAAAATATTTCCCGGGACACTTTTTGCCTCGTTATGGCTTACTGGGAGGCATGGCCAGGCTCGGTCATCTGGGCGTCTGGGGATGCTCCGCTGGAGGCAGGAATGTCGTGGGGCGCAGTGTCTGTGGATGCGGAAATGAAAGAGCGAGAAGAACACGGAGTGTGCTTTTCCTCAGCACGAGGTTCCTCCCCCAGAACAGCTCAGAGACTGTCGGAAGCTGGGCGCCATTCCAGAGGTTAGAGACGGGGCCAAAACATATCATGTCAGCCTTCTCGGATGGCCCTTTCTGTCTCTGACATGTGAAATAGTGTCCCGCCACTGCTGCAGAAGTCCATCCCTCAGACAGAGCCTGGCGGGAGGGCAGTGTCATCAGGCACTGGCGCCCCCAACCATCACACCCCAGCGCCTCACCAAGTTCCTGTGCCCGGACCCGTCTTCCTCCCCGAGTTTGTGTCAGGCCAGACCCTCCTCACTCACAGTGGCCACTCCGGCCACTCGTTAGAAATCGTGTGGCTCACTCCTCCTCATAACCCCAGGAGGCGAGGTTTTTTATTCTCAACTTGCCAAGGCGGGGGAAAGGCTCCTGGAGGTTAGATGACTTGCCCAGGGTCGCACAGCTGGGAAATGACAAACCAGATCCAGCACTCACTCAGCGAGCTGCCCTGACACCAGAGGGAAACCATCCTGCAGCCCCGGGGGCCTTGTCACTGTGACCCACAACAGACGGCAGTGCCCACGTCTGGAGGAGTGTTTATCTGTATCTGTCCTACAGTCGAGTTAGCTGCCTCGTCCTAGGCCAGTGGCTATATCATCTGAGTAGACACAACAAACTTTTAATAACTCTACCCAGCTCTGCACCAGAGTATATTTTTACTCCTGTGAGTCAGCGGTTTATTTGTCAATAGAGGCCAGTAAAGGCAAGGCCCAGGGCCATTTATAAACAGACCCTAGCCCTGGAGACAAACCCGGGAAGCCAAACTATTTAGGAATGTGCTTGTCCCTGAAAACAATGCCCGAGGAGCCGAGGAGGCTGAGGGTGGCCTGGGAAAGGGGCTGCTGGGGTGGCAGAGAGGTGCTCAGAGGTGGACAGGATGATGACCACGGAGCCTGGGCTGGTAGATCTGCCTCCCAGTGCCACCACATAGGCGCCATGGGGCAGAGTGATTCGCTCCTCTGAGCATCAGCTTCATCATCCGTGAAGTGGGTGTGAAGACCCCAGGCTTTCGGGGCTTTGCAGAGGTTAGAGGAGATTAGTTGTGCAAGGAGCAGCGCTCAAATACCACCCATGCTGTGCTGAGGATGGCGGTGGCTGTGATGATGGTGTGATGGGAAGAGGGGTTTGTTCAGTAGTCATTCTCCAAAAGTGAACTGCATTAGCTGAACACCTACTATGTGCCAGGGGCTTACCATGATTTGCGAGAGGAGGGTGAGAAGGCCTACGTAAATGCAGCCCCTCTGAAAGGAGTAAATGGAGAAACAGCAACTCGGCCTCACCAGGATCTACCAAAATTAAAAATGCAAGCACTCATGACCAGCAATTCTTTTTCTGGGTAAGACCAACAGAAGCAGAGTTTATATTCTTCTAGAAAGCTTATGCAAAAGTGCTCACTGCATATGGACACAGACATGTAAATTTCAAAAAAAAAAGTGCTCATAGCAACTCTACTCTTCATAATCAAGAGCTGCAAACAATCCAAGCTTCTGTCAACAGTCGACTGAGTAAATTGTGCTATATTCCTACAGGGAAACAGTGTACTGTGATGAAAAATGAACACGTCACTGCCACATACAATCACATGGGTGAGCCCCACATCATAATGCTGAGGAAAAGAAGCCAGACACGAAGGAGCACACACTGCGTGATTCCATGCATGTGACGGTCCAGAGACAGAAAACCAGTCTATGGTGAGAGAAGTCAAAGGGGTGATGACAACATTACATATCATCATCAAAGGCAGTCCACTCATGTGTGAATGTTCTGTTTGTTGTACCTGTGTGTCTTTTTAAACTGGAGCATGTAACCACAGAACTGCCAAAACTGGAAAGTGTCCCAGAGAGGAAATGGCTTTGTGACCCTGAAGGTGGCAAACTCAAAAGCCTGCAGGGGCCAGGAAGGTTGTAAAAGTGGCTGACGTGGACCTGGTAGAAGGCAGGAGAATCTAGGTCGCTCAGATCATTACCAAGGATGAGACCTGCAACACAGTGTGGTTTAAAAATGCATGTTGTTACTCTTGCCTGGTGGCTTAGCTGGTCAGAGCATCGTTCTGTGCACCAAAAAGTTGGGGCATGAATGGAGGCAATGGATGGATGTTTTTCTCTCTCGTTTCTTCTCTCTCTTTCTCTCCCCCATCCCTTTCTCTCTCTCTCTAAACTCAATAAACATATTCTCAAGTGAGGATAAAATAATAATAAAATCCATGTGGTTGACCCAAAGAAAACAGCCGAGGCTGTAAGTCTGTGTCCTCTAAATTGAACATTCATTTCACAGTTGGGCAACACAAGGGGACCTGCCCAAGCTGGCCAGTGATAGAAAGCAAACTAAGAGAAGAATCCTAGAGTGAGCTTTATTCAAACGCTGCAAAATCGGCAGCAGGCAGCAGTCAAGGACGTGGGTTGGGGAGGGAAAGGACATGGTGATGGAAAGAGACTTGATTTGGGTTGGAGAATACACAATACAATATACAGAGGATCTGTTATCAAACTGTACACCTGAGCTCTGGCTGGCATGCTCACATACCAAAGGGTCATGGGTTCAATTCCCAGTCATGGGCACACAGTTGGGCTGCAGGTTCATCCCAAGTATGTGCCCGGTGGGCACACATTAGAGAGGCAACTAATTGATGTATCTCTCTCATATCAATGTTTCTTCCTCTCTCTCTCACTTTCTCCCCGCATTCCCTCCTTCCCTTCCACTCTCTCTAAAAATCAATGGGAAAAATATCCTCAAGTGAGGATGAACCAAAATTTTTTTTAAATAAAAAAATTTTATATCTGAAATCTATATAATCTTATTAATAAATGGCACCCTAATAACTTCAATAACAATTAAAATAAAAATGATATGGTCCCACCATGATGAGAACTAAGCCTTCGGCTGGCTTCCCACAGCCACAGGAGTGACTTCCCTGATCCCCAAAGCAGTACAGGCATGCTGGAATTCTCTCACCTCTTCTGTAAGTTGTGCCAAATCATCCACTTGTAGTTCTTTCATTGGTACCATTCCTTCAACCAAAGTAATTTGGAACCCCACCTTGAAAAAAGGTCCTACTCCTGGCTCCACCTGAAAGCTCTACAACTCCAAGGTTAAGTCACCTAACCTCCTTTGGTACCCCAGTTTCTTTGTCAAATGGATAATGAGTCGTGGGCATCATCTACTTGGACATAGAAACTCCAACTTACATTTTGCCACCTCCCAGGGTGCTCCACTCAGGATAGGTACTTAGCAAATGTTGCTTAATCAATCAATCAATCAATTAATCAACCAACCAACCAACTAACCATATCCAAGGGGTGCTCTGAGAAAGAAGTGGTAACTATGAAAGCACTGAGTCAGGTGACCCAGATGCAAGGTGCTAAGTGGAACAGTCTGTCACCGGAAGCCAGCTGTTAGCAAGGATGAAGTTGGGGAAACTCAAGGTTCAGAGGCGGAGACCAGGAATGCAGCTTCTCTGCCCAGAGCGTTCCAGGTGCCTGCAGAGCACTTTGTAACGCAGTTAGGCCTGTCTAATGACCATTTACACACACCCTGTTTTCTAGACACCATTCTGTCCAAAACGTGCTTTTAAGTGTAATTTTAACAGTGTAGTTCATCAGAACTGTTTGGTTGAGGTGACAGCAATACAACACAATCTGGCTTCAGTAAGCTGGCTTAAGAATTTATTGGTTCCTTGAATCAAGTATCAGGAGCAGAGTGAGCTTCAGAGACTCAAATGTGTTCTCTCTCTCTCACTCTCCATCCTGCTCTTTTTTCTTCCAAGAAAAAAGGGACCACTAAACTGCACCTCTCCTTCTTGACATAATCAGATGGGGTGGCAAAGAATAAAAAGGGGGGAAACCTTCCTTGGAAACTCTCAGGTCAGCTCCATCCACCCACCAGCTGGCTGGAACCACAGTCACAAGTACTGGTACCTCCATCCTTTCTCAAAGAGTATTTACCTGCCAGCCCCAGTGAGAAAAATCCTGTGCTGAACTCTGATTGGCCCCATTGGGGTCACATGTCTGAAGAAGGGCCAATCACTGTGACCCAGGGGTGGTGTCTGATAGAGATATCACTCCTGGAGGAATGTCTGGGCTGCCATCTGAAGTTATTTTTGATTCCTCAAACACGGATTTGTGGTTTCTTTTTAGTCTCTACCCAGCTGCCTGCATCACATCCTTTTATAGTTCCAGAAAGATGCTGCGGGAGTGGGGGAATCAAGAAGAGAGAGTAAAAACTATATTGAAGGAGGAGGTGGAGGCCGGAGAAGTGTTGATTAGAGGAATACATAGTAGATTATTAAATTGTGATAATAAGTAGTTTTTATAGACACTTACATTCCTCATCCCTTGGCTCCTCAGCTGTAAGCTCCTCAGGCTTTCAGTTGAGGAGTAAAGAGGTGAGTGGGGGTTCAGGGCAGGAATTACCGTCCCCCTCTCCAGGTGAGACTGACAGATTGCAGAGAGGTGAAGGGACTTAGTCTAAATTTACTTGTTAGATTATGAAGAGGATGAGAAAGACCCAAAGGTGCTTGCTCTCCCCCCTCCCCCACCCCAGCTCTCCCTCAGGCTCCCTCCTCCCCTGTCTGCCTCCCAGACAACAGCCATTCCCCTAAGTGTGCAGTTTCCCATAGTCCAGACCACTCACTGTCCCACTATTTGGTGAATGTCTTCCTTTAAGTCCACTCCTACTTTTTACTTTAATGATTTTTAAAAGCAGAGTTTACAGGACTGCTGTCCATGGAAAAGTCAGTATCTCTCCCTAAGTAGGCTGTAACTAAAAGTGGATACAGCGGAAGCAAAGCAGTGTAGTTCAGCTCTACCTGGACACTGTTACCTGTCCAGCCTCCGGAAGAGGCCCTGCTCTGTCTTCATCAAATGAGAAGATCAGCAGGTGTTAGAGAGAAGTTAACACCAACGGAGAATCTCCTCGATGTCATCAGATGGAGTGGGAGAGAATGGAAATGGGAAAGGCTTTCTCACTGGATGACAACATATTATGCACATGTAAGAACACCTAACAATGAAACACGGGAGAACATGCCTACTTCAGTTGTATGTTCACTTTCTGGATAGTTCTGATTTCTCCTGCCCCTCACTACTGTTGGGTCTTAGGACATGATGGAACAGGACACATTTGTAATTGTGGGTCCAAATAAATTTTTTAAGCGTGTGTGTGTGCGTGTGTGTGTGTGCGTGTGTGTTATCCAGAGAATGGAGTTATATGCAGGACCAAACGCTATATTTCAAGGTAGAAAACAATAAATATTAAGCTACCAAAATGTAAAATAAATTGTTCTAATAAGATTGACTGTATAAAGTAGTTTTATGCATAATCCCTTTAAAAAATTCATATTTTCTGGAGAAAAGAAATGTGTTAATAAGAAATCCAAAATGTGGGAAATGCCTCATGATAAATAACCTATTTCTTCAACAAATACAGTCCCAAAAGAAATAAAGAAGAGAGTAACCAAAGGATTGATAGCAACCTCAGAGATACAGACAGCATAGCCATCAAATGAAATATGTGGTCCTTGTTTATACCCTGATTCAAAGAACCCAATTAAAAGTATAGAGATGAGGAAACAGACTGGATATTGGATGGCATTTAGGAATTCATGGTCGATTTATGATCAGGGTATTGTGTTCTAAGAGCCCTTCCTCGTGTTTTAGAGAGAGATACTGAAATATTAAAAAATGAAATGAGAGAAGGTCCAGGATTCATTTCAAAATCAAGGCTGTTACTGAGCTGATCGTGGCTGAAGCTCGGTGAGCAGTATGTGGGGCACTCTCCAATCTTATATCTGTCTTAGACTTTTCATCATAAAAAGCTTAAGATGTTCCAGACTTTATAAACAAATGAGAAGTCCCTCTAAGTGAAGTTCCTCTGAAATGTGGGAAACCAGGGCTCGGAACGTCTCCCAGACTGCCCTGCCCTGGGCAGAGTCAGGGCGGAAAGTAAATGGTTCCATCGTTCCTGGGCTCTGGGGCCAGTGTTGAGGCCCCTGGACAAGGCCGTGGGGCCCTGGCCCTGGATTTGGGGGAGGGGTCCTGACAGGTCTTCAAAAGAGGCCGGTTTCGCCCATTTCATGGCCCACTGAGAATTCACAGTTCTCTAATTGTGAACCAAACATGAACTTCTTTCGGCTTGGGAGCTCATTTGTGCTTGGCAAAAGGCAACATCTCGTTTCAAAGCTGGGAAGGGAAGACTTTAAAAGATTTAAAATCCAACTCCAAAAGCTCCTTGGACATCAAATAGCTTTTCTGAAATAAGATTTTGATGAGTTAAGAGCAAATGAATCAGGAACATATGGAGTAAATTCCCCTTCAAATCCACATGGGCTTAAAAATGAAGGAGAAAGGGGCTTGGCAAATATCTGTTCGGTTTTATCAAACCCCAAGCATTTCACAGACAGCATGAGACGGTCGGCAAACCTCAAATGCGGCTGAACTTGTCCAGTGCTAATAGCAACGTGAAGGAAAGGATCCTGCTACGGAACGCTATTCCGGGGAGAGTGTTAGCCCCGCCTCCGTCCAGTAAGCACCGGTCCCTCCGTCACCCCAGGATGCTGGCAGCTGAACTTCAGCCGCAGTGCCATACAGTGGTTCTGGTCCTCGCGTCTCCTTGTTCTGCTTGCTGACTGCATTAAAGAACATTGTAAAAGTCAGCATTTCCATCCTGTTCTGGTCCCAACATCACCCTGTTGATGTTATTAGCGACGCTCCCCATAAAATCCCCACTGCAGCCACTTCCGGGGAACCAGAATGGCTGCCCCAGAGGAAAGCCATGTGAGCACCACCCTGTGTGCCAGAGACGAGCCCCTGCCTCGGGCCCAAACCGAAAAGCAAAGCACACGTTCTTTGAGAATCCAAGCCTGGAGGCTAGAAGCAGACTCTGCGGTCGGGTGTAAATAACAGGGGGCGCTCTGGGCTCCAATGGCAGAGCTGATCCTCGGCCATCAATGGAGTCGACCTCCTTTCAATACGAGTGAGGAAACTGAGTCCAGAGAGCACAGGGGCCCAGTGGGGGTCACCCCTCAGGCTACACAGCAGCAACGCCAGTGATGGGATCCAAACTTCCTGATTCCCAGGCCACGTGCAGGCTGCACTCAGTATCAGGTGTTGCACAACTTGAAGAAAACATTCTGGAGCATAACTGAGAATCCTTGTAAATAGTGTCACACTGGAGCAGCGCAAAAATAAAAAATAAAAATGCATCAGTGGCCGACACATTTCCAGGGTAAGCACCAGTTCCATTTGCCATGTCAGCGCCACCTACAGGGCAGCACCCATCCCGTCCCTGCTCACTGAGAAGGTTCGAGGAGATGGGTGGACTCGGGAGCCAAACTGCCTGGGTTTGCTTCCCACTCTACCACTGAGAGCTGTGTGATGCTGGGCAAGCCACCTAACCTCTCTGTTTGCCCAGGCGGCTCATCGGTGCCGTGAGGAGGGTAAGTGTTCCCACCTCAGGACGCTGGAGGGATTGTCTGTCTGCATGTAGGGCTGTTGGTGTGGGACTGACCCAGAGTAAGCGCTCTGCCAGCGCTCACCCGGTGATTACGATGCTGCGCCAGCCACTGCAGACACATGACCTCATCGCCTTGCGTCCTCATCACCCTGTTGATGTTATTACCCCATTTGCAGGATGAGAGATCTCAGGCTCCAAGAGGCTGCACAGCTTGCAAACAAGTAGCAAGGCCAGATCTCCAGCCCAGATAGGGCTGCTCCCAGGCCGCCCGGAACCCCAGGGCGCCGCTGCTCCAAGGGGCACAGCACGGCAGGCAGGGGACAGGCTGATGTTCCGCCCCAGCTCAGCCCCTTGGCCAGGTCTGTTCGGTGCAGAAGCTGTACAACCCATGCCCATGGCCCTGCCCTGTCTGAGTTCAGACCCTGCTCCCCCTTTTTTGAGCAGGTAGAGAGATAAAGGAGGGAAGACTCCACTCCAGTGCAGCATCCAAAGCCCTGTTCTGAGCTGCGGTCCCAGCCCTGCCACTTCCCAGCCAGGTAACCTTGAGCAAGTTAATTCTCTGAGCCTTAATCCCCTCATCTGCAAAATGGGCCTGATATTACATCACAGAGCTGATAGAAACAAACCACAGAGACCTGTAATATTCTCACCTGGCAGAGGTCCCAGAACATGCTAATTGCCCGATCATTCTGAACACACTCATGACTATTGTCACTGCCAACCTGACGCTCCACCCTCCACCTCCAAGAGTACAAATGTCTCCATCCCAGTGTCCTTCAGTGGTTCTTTCCTGTTTACAACTCACTTCCAGGGCATACCTGCACCCCGAATCATGCCTACCAGAGCCTGCCCCAGAGAGAAGCATGGACATGCAAGCAAGTGCAAGGGATCCCATTGTCTGCTATCTCCACTAGCATTCTGGGATCCTCTTTGTGGGCGAGCCAGGTGCTTGGTGATTCTTTTGTCCATGAACATGCAAATTTGTCATACTTTAAGATCTGATACCAAATGAGAAATCTGAGGCTCTGAGAGGCTGCACACTTGCAAACAAGTAGCAAAGTCCATCCAGACAGGGCTGCTCCCAGGCCACCTGGAGCCCAGCAGGCGCCTCTTCTCCAACGTGCGGGATGTAGCAAACAGAGGACAGGCTGGTTTTCCGCTTCAGCTCAGCTTCTTGGCTACAATCCAAGATGGGTGTTGCCAAAAATAGGGTCTTGTAAATAGGTCGTATTTTCATCCAGCATGATAGATACAGACTGAACTTCCCTCAACTTTAGTTTTTTTTTTCATCTACAAAAGAGAGCCAGTTAATACCTGCCTCTAAAATGGTGGTGCCCAGCCAAAATCGGTTTGGCTCAGTGGATAGTGTCAGCCTGTGGACTGAGGGGTCCCGGGTTCGATTCCAGTCAAGGGGATGTATGTTGGTTGTGAACACATCCCCAGTGGGGGGCGTGCAGGAGGCAGCTGATCGATGTTTCTCTCTCATCGATGTTTCTGACTCTCTGTCCCTCTCCCTTCCTCTCTGTAAAAAAAATCAATAAAATATATTTTTAAAAAATAAGTAAATAATAAAAAGGTGGTACGCAGAGCAGAGTAAGTGCTCAATAAATGGTATTCCCAGCACTGGAGACTTTACTCCCATTCCCAATCCAGTTCACACTAAAAGCCAAGAAAACCGTAGGTCAACTCCTGAGCAACAGGCGCAGTGATGAGCCCACCGCCTGGGCTCACTGAAGATGAAAAGACTTGCTTTGCTATGTCAAGATCACAAACCTATTACACTTTTAAAACCCAAAGAGGAGGCCTGGGCCCTTTGAAGCCAACGTAAATACAACTGTTTAACAGCTTATGTTAACCATCCAATAGGAGCCGAGTTGCCTAGATGGATTCTCTTGCCAGCAATCTCTTTTAGAGACATGGTATTTGTTGGAAATCAGGATTTTACTAAATGTCCTGCGGTCGCCTCCGCTTTGTTTCTTAACAGGACTGTCTTTATGTGAGTTTTCTTTGGCTTCCCAATAGAAGAGTACCAGATTCCTTTTGAAGTTTTTTATTGATGAATGAGCCGCTATAAATAACCCTTCATGGCAGCCGCCCGATCTCTGAAGTTTATTCTGGAATAATAGTAGCAGTGGGAATGAAGGGCAATTTACGGCAGCGTGTCACGGAATAGTTTAATGGGCTTCATACTGTTTAACTTAATCTTTACAGATGTAAAAACAGAAATACAATTATTTTAACAACTATTATTACATATTGCTTTGCTAATGAAAACAAAGGTGTGGGCAGTCCTCTGAGACAGGAGAGGGGATCTCATGAAACAGAGAGGAGAAATGTAAGATGCTGGCAGGATCCCCCTCGATTTGGGGATAGATAAAGACCCATTGGTGGAGATTCTTGATCCCCAACCCCCAAAAGTCTCTTTCTGCCTCTCAACTTTGCCACATGCACACATACCCAGACCCCGCCCCCCCATCATCATCATCATCATCATCATCATCATCATCATCATCATGTGTGCATACTAAGGGCAGCTTCTCTGAGCTGATCGCAAGCTCAGCTCTGCGGTATGAATTATGGGGCCCACGGAGAATTTCTGCTGCTGAGAAGGACAACCGCTTGCTCTTAATGGAGCCTGAAGGGCTTTTCCTGTTTCTCACAGTGCCCAGCTGTCACCCCACCTCCTTGTTCCTGTCCCATCCCCCCACCTTCATAGCTCCAGCTTCCAGGGAGCACCCTCCTCACCAGAGGAGACAGGGATGCAATGTGCTCAAAAGCCTATAAAGTCGGGGGCCGGTGTGCAGTTTGAACGTTCTCCTTGCCTCTCTGGGAAGTGGTGGAGGTTAAAAAGGGAACCCCGGGGCCTCATCCACAGTGATGTGAAGACTGCCCTCCGCTTTGATGCTTCAGGGAAGTCCTTGCCTCCGGAGGCGGTCCAAGCCCAGAAGCGCTGTTCCAGTTAGCGGTTAGCATTTTCTTGTGAGCTGCAGTCTAAGGCTCCTGCACCCCAGACTGTGAGCTGGGAGCCTCCATGCGACCCTGAGCTATTGAACTTGGTGCCTTGGGGAATTCACTTCTCCTTGCCCCGCTTAGGGATTCTCACCGGTAACACTGGGAGATTGCCTGAATTCTGCACCGTTTGGAAAATGACAGGAGTGGACAGAGAAGGGCCAAAACCGGTTTGGCTCAGTGGATAGAGCGTCGGCCTGCGGACTAAAGGGTTCCAGGTTCCATTCGGTCAAAGGCATGTACCTTGGTTGCGGGCACATCCCCAGTAGGGGCGTGCAGGGGGCAGCTGATCAATATTTCTCTCATTGATGTTTCTAACTCTCTATCCCTCTTCCTTACGCTCTGTAAAAAAATCAATAAAATATATAATTTAAAAAAAACACATTTATTTTAAAAGCGCAGTTGGAGACTGTGGCTTATATTCGCGGTGAGCCTTGCCCACTAGTCAGTGGCAGCTCCGGCCACCGCAGCTCCCACCTCGGAGGTGGGGTGGGTAGTGGGCAGACCCTGGAGAACAAAACAGAATGTGCAGCTCACTCCCAGGGACTACAGAGCCAGGCTGGGGCCCCATACCCAGTTAATTCTACCCTGGTTCCCTCCTCAGATAAGCCCCGCCGCCGCCCGCTCCAGGCTGAATGAGTCTAGGCGTGGAGAGCAACGCTCCGAGGAAACACACATGAGGAGTGGGGGAGAGTGTTTACATTAGATTGTGCATCCGGACTACAAACACTACTGTCTGTTCCGCACCAAGAATTGTTTATTTTTTTTAAATATATTTTATTCAATTTTTTTACAGAGAGGAAGAGAGAGGGATAGAGAGCCAGAAACATCGATGAGAGAGAGACATGGATCAGCCGCCTCCTGCAAGCCCCTTACTGGGGATGTGCCCACAACCAGGATACATGCCCTTGACCGGAATCGAATTCAGGACCCTTCAGTCAGCAGGCCGAACCTCTATCCACTGAGCCAAACCGGTTTCGGCAAGAATTGTTTATTATAAGCTGACCTCTCTTCACCAGCAGTAGAGTCAGGCATCAAGGCAAAGGTAATCCTGAAACGAACATATTTTAGATTCTTAACCATGTGGCAGAGTTCCTTCCCAAGACCTGGACCCCAAAGCATGGAGCTAAAGGCAGAAGCTACCTTTCTATGCTCATATCATCTCTGGGATTTCAAGATAAAGGGCCACTTAATGACTCTTAATTAGTGGTACCTTTCTTGATCTTCCAGACCAGTGAGTTAAAAAAAGAGTAATCTAATGATTTTAGTAGCCACATTAAAAATAGATGCACTCAGCAAATATTAAAATGCACTCAGCCAATATTAAAATGATTACCAGCCCCTCCTGGATCTGATCATTCTTTTATCAGCTTGCATTTTTACCGCAAACTCTCCTCCTGTACACAGAAAGAGTTTGCACATGGCTCACAGAATCTTGGTAGCATAGGCTGAAAACACGGAGTCTAGGTTGAGCTCCAGACATGTGGCCCTGCAGGAGCCTGCAGAGCTGATCACCAAGGCAACAGTGATGGAAGACTTCAAACCCAGAAATGGCTTCAGGCTTTAGGCTCTGTGTCTGCAGCCTCAAAGTCACACCACCACCTCCTCCTAGCCCACCTGGCTCCCCAGGAGCACACCTGTTCATCTGGTGGTAGACCTTACTCCAGCACACAAAGACGAGTAGGGATTTCTTTATTTTTATTTTTAAACTAGAGGCAGGGTGCATGAATTCATGCATGGGTAGGATCTGGCCAGCCAGCCCTGATCAGGACACATTGAGCCAGGCTGGCTGGGGGGAGGGGCCTCGGGTGGCTGGCTGGCCGGCCCCGCCCCCTGGTCAAACTCCTGTTTGAACTTGCAGTCAAGGGGGCAATTTGCATATTAGCTTTTTATTATATAGGATCAGGAAGATGGATTGAAAGTATGAGGAAATGGGGAGTGTTTAAAAGATTTTTGAATAACCATAATATCCAGAGGGCATTGGCTCATGCATGTCAATTTGCTTTTCTAGCTTCCCTCACCTGCATGCAGGCTTCCTGAGGGCAGGGCCTGGGTCTGGTTCACCTATATATCCCTTAGGCATGTCACAGTCCTGCCAGCTCGTGAGCACACACTTGCTATTTGTTAGATGAAGAATAACAAGCTATTTTGATCACAAAGGCTGGTTGGTACAAGTTGTGTTTCTGACCATCTTTTATAATAAAAAGCCTAATATGCAAATTGTCCCCCTCGGGCAGTCATTCCACCAGGGGTTTAACTGGGAGACTGGGAGTTTGACTGCTCACTATGACATGTGCTGACCACCAGGGGGTGGCACAGAACATGGTGGACACTGGCAGTGTGCTGCAACCTCTCACTGGCTACCTGGGGCGGGTGACAGAAATAGAGGTGCAGTGAGAATGCAGGGTGTCTGCTAAGCTTGCTCTCACTCCCCCTGCTACCCTCCCCTGGGGTATCAGGGCTCAAGCACCAGGGAAGCCCCCCAGCTCAGGTGCCGGGAGCCCACGAGGAAACCATGCTGTCCCATCTACGCAGCCTCTTGCGGGCTAGCCAGGCCACCTCCAGGACCACAGGGGTGGTCCAGCTCCTCCTGGGTTTGCACAGGAGACAGTCTGTGAGGCCGGTGGGGAGAGAGTGCACCGCCTGCCTGGTTTCCATGCAGCACCACTGGGTGGCCCAGAGGCCCATGCTGAGCCCTGGCCACAGCATCTGACTGTGCTCACCACATCTCTGAGTGGGGACTCTGGTGCTGTGACTCAGGCAAAGGGAGGCACAAGTACTCTCTGGGGCCAGAGGTCAGCTGAGACCTGCCTTTCCACGCCTGTTGCTTGCACTTCAATCACCAGCCAGGCCTAGGGACCCACACCTGTGCACAAATTTCATGCACCAGACCTTTAGTGGAAAAATATAAACCCTCCTCCTCCTTCATGCATGTTCCTAAATTCATGGGCTCCCTTTATCCTGAGCTAACACGTGTGTTAACGTTTATGAAACTCTCAAATATGCAGCGTTGAAGATGGTGTGAAAGAGAATGGGAGCTTTAGCAACAACTGGCCTTAATTTTTGATCCAGGTTCTTCCCAACTATGTGCCATTGGTCAAGTCTTCATGCCCCAGCCCTGATTTCTATCCATCAAGTAGGGAGAGCAAGCAATCTCACAGGGTGGTTGAAGTGATTGAATGAGGTGATGTGCCCGAAGATTATAGGCTCAATACCCTCTCCCAAGAGTGCAAGGAGAGGCGAGGACATGAGCCTTGAGTGATGTCGGCAGCTGGTCTGCTTCAGTCGGTCCCAATCCTACGTTTTTGTTTCTTCATGCCAAGTGCTTTTCCCAAATAATCCGGGCACTTGACCTCGAGCCTTCCCTTGCTTATATGGAAACTGCTGGCTCCGGAGCTCAGCAGCACACCAGACTCGCTGGAGAAGGTTTCTGAAATACCACCTGGGGCTGTGACGTGGCCGTCAGTGCTTCTTTTAAGATGCCCTCCATGACTCCAGTGTTTACCCAGGCAGAGGTTGGCCAGCTACCCAGACGAGAGTGGAGTTTCTAACCGGCAGCTATTTCCATGACTGGGGAGAGGATGGAAACCAACATGGCAATGGAACTTGGCTCCTGGATTGGCTTAGATGGAAAAGCTGGCCTGACTCCCATGAAGGAGGGGACAGAGAGGACACTGGTTGGATCTGTCAACCAGTGGTTAATTCATGGGGGTCTCTGTCCCCATTCCCTGGTGCCAGACATCAGGGCAGGGGGTCAGAAGGAACCCACAGTGCTGGGAGTGTGCCCCAGGGCTAATTCTGAAACTGAGCAGCCATGTGTCTTAGGACATGGCCAGCTGTCCACTCCGTACATGTGTGTAAATGGAGATTACAGTAACACCTACTTGATATGAGGGTGATTGAAATTAAATGAGGGAATGGATATGAAAAGTTTGCACAAAGTAAGTCTCTTTCACCTCCCTATACATTTCTTTGCACCTTCTATTTGTAATTATTTCAAAATCTAAAAAGTTTAAGTCAATTTATCAGTCTTTTCCACTCATCTCCCCATGTTGCCAGACTGTTGGCAATTGAGGTAAAAGAAATTGTGCCTTATAGAGGCATTGTGCAGGGTATGCTGGCAAGCTCTTTGCTGACGATGATGATGATGATGGTGGTGGTGGTGATGGTGATGGTGATGATGGTGGCAGCATTGAAGTAAAAACTATGTAATAAGGATATATAAAAATAAATTGAAAATACCACAATCTCTTGGAGGTAAGATTCTTACAGATAATCATGGGGTTAAGGTTTGCTCTCTTTAATACTTTTTTAGATGCTCCGCATTTCTTTCATGAACACATATAACTTCTATAATGAACACAGTATACTTAAAGGAAAGATGGTTGAGTTTGTGGAGAGAAGCTTTGCGTCTATGATATATAAACATGGGTAGAGGGAAAGAAAGAATAAAAGAGGAAAAAGCCATACCCTTCCTTTGACGCCAACAGATCTACTCAGTGGTGCTGGGACCTCACCTCTGTGGTTCAATTCTGGCTGCAGAACAGCCTTTCCTGAGGATCTTTAAGAAACTCTCGCCGAAACCGGTTTGGCTCAGTAGATAGAGCGTCAGCCTGTGGACTGAAGGGTCCTGAGTTCGATTCCAGTCAAGGGCATGTATCTTGGTTGCAGGTACATCACCACTGGGGATGTGCAGGAGGCAGCTGTTTGATTTCTCTCTCTCATCGATGTTTCTCTCTATCCCTCTCCCTTTCTCTCTGTAAAAAAATCAATAAAATATATTTTTTAAAAATAACAACAAAACTTGGTATCCGTTATGTATGTGTTTAAAAAAAAAATAAAGAAAAAGAAAGAAGAAACTCTGCCTGTCCCACCACAGGCCAGCTGAATGGGGATGCCTGGGGTAGGCCATGGCACTGGGAGGGGCAAGAGCTCCAAGCTCCTGCAGCAGAGGAGGGGGCGGGGCTCCCTGGTTTATTCTCATCTCATCTGTCAGTGCAGTGAGCACTAGAACACACAGCAGAGACAAGAAATGAAACGCACTGGAAATAGATTTATTTCTCTGTAATTCCCACTTCCTGTGTCACTGTGTGGCCCTTATTCAGACCAGACTCTGGGTTATTCTTAACCTGGCAGTGTCTCCCCACCCCCACCCGTCCCTGTCCTCTCACCCCTCACCCAGACACCAAAGGAGGAGTTGCTAGCCAGCGCACTCAGGGCACCAGCAAGAGCCCAACGTGAACTGTCCATCACCCTCCCCCGAATCATGCTCTCAGGATGAAGCCCCCAGTGCTGACTTGAAGTCCAAAAATGTGGGAAAGTTTATTTATTTCTCCAAAGCATTCCTGATTTGTAATGTGCTTTCTAAAAATGTTCCAACTGACCAAGACCCTGCTATATTTAGCCCCAGCGTTTAAAGAAATGTTCCTTACACTTTATAAGGCGGGCTTGGAAATGAATGCATTTCGGAGAAACGGCTCCCCAGTCTGGTCCTTGTCTCCCCAGAAGCGGGGTGGAACCTTTCCCTGGCCTATAGGAAAAGCCTTGGTGCTGGGGCAGAAATAAAAAGTTCTGTTCATTCCCCAAAAGCCCTTGAGTTCACAATGTCTGGACTGCCATACCTGGGGACCCCTCCTAAGATCCCAGGAAACCCCACAGGGACTTTGCTCCCCTCGGCCTGTGCAAACAGACTCTCCTCTGGTTCTCCTAGGCTCCCCTGCCACGCCGAGCTGCCTTTTTTTGCTTTTGGTTTCGTGTTCAAACGAGTGGATCATCTCAGGAGATGTGACATTGCAACGGAGAAATGAAAATGGAGGCCAGCCCACCCGCCGGGAGAACTGGAGAAGCCGGCCCCCAGGAGTCTTCCATTACCTCCAGAATTATGTAATCTGAGCAAGAGTTGTTGGTTCATGATTTCGTTACCGAACTCAGAGGTCACGATGGAATTGTAAAATAAACATGTTTAGATTTGAGGCTCTGTCTGTCTCCATGGATAAAGCGTCCCGTTACTTACCGTTGTCTGTGCACCAGATATTTCACAGGCGTCAGCTAATCTAATTTCCACAGTGGCCCTCTGCAGGAGGAGTCATGGTTATTCCCATTTCGCAGGCGAGAACGGGGGCCGGTGCTGGCCTACGATTTTAATCCATCATTTCATTTACTAATATTATCCCCCCCTGTACAGAGGAGAAAGTTAAGTCTCAGAAGAGTAGAGTTATTCTACTCTTAAGTGACTGGTAACACACAGCAAGTGGAGGCAGAGCTGGGTCATTAGCCTCTCTGTCTGGTGGGCTCCTATGACGAGGTTAATGCAGCCCTCCTGTCCCCGCTGAGTATCAAATTGCTGCCCAGTAACAAATCAGTAAGACACTGATGACAGGGGTGTGTCCACAGAGACCTGGGCAAGTGCAGAGCAGGCAGTGGAGAGCAGCTACCTGGGGAAGGTGGTGATGCCCGGACGCTGGAGAGGCCTGATATTTACATTCCGCATTGCACGTCATGAGGAGCTGAGTCATGCTTTACCGTTCCTGCCGTCCAAGGACATAACCTTGTGAACACC
Source organism: Lasiurus cinereus (assembly GCA_011751065.1). Lineage (NCBI taxonomy): Eukaryota > Metazoa > Chordata > Mammalia > Chiroptera > Vespertilionidae > Lasiurus > Lasiurus cinereus. The sequence goes on along the minus strand of JAAGEH010000452.1, from coordinate 26,413,023 downwards.
AGGTGCTGTGCCTCCACTCTTAGAAGAAGCCTGACCTAGACACTGTCCAGGGCTGAGACGCTTCATTCGAATCCTACTTCCTCTGGACCTGGGCAGGGGGACAGACACCCTCATCAGCATGTGATTCACATGTGGAAAGGAGGTGACAGCATCATCCATGCTCAGGACACCACCTGATGAGGGATAACTTTGTTTTAGGTGCTCAACAAACTGATGACAAATCCATGTACCGTCATTCACAGCCCTTAGCAACTTTTCCTGGCTCAAAGATCTGAAGGCAGGGTCTCTACAGCCAGGGGACAGGCCCGGGGGAGCTAAGTCCAGGCCCAGACCCTGGTCCCTTAAGAGGGTCACAGATTAGGGTCTAGAACCACCTTCTCTGGGAAAGTTGCCAGATGAGAGAATTCAATTACCTAGAAAGCCAGATACGGCCCCCGGTATTATCCCAGTATTATCGGGGAGATTCTAGTCTTGGCTCTTGGCTATCCAAGGTGTGGTCAGGGGAGCTGCAGCCGACTGGCCCAAGGGGAAAGCCGTCTGCTGTGCTGGCCATCTCTGTCTGCCCCACCCGGCGGGGTGCATCTCAGCCTCTGCTCTGGTCCTCACAGGCTGACCCCTAGGGACTGCATCATCTGGGTTCCCGGTAGGCTGGACTGCTAGAGGGGTTCAACCAATCAGAGGTCTGAACACGAGAAGGGTGAAAGAGGGGGTGTTTCTTCTGGCTCCCACCTGGGCCAGAATGGGCTGCATCCCCTCTGCCCTGTGCTCACCCTGGGCTGGGCACCTTCCCTGCTCCCTCGCCCCTGTAATGAGTCTCTTCATCTTCGTCTTTCCCAGTGACCCACCTAACTGAGCTTCTATTTCCTCCTGGAACTCTGGTTCTCGTGCCTGATCGAAAAAGAACTCTGCGACTGAATCTCAGCCCCACCACCTCTCTTTCCCCTCCCTCCTCACTGCCAAGGTCATTAAAGACACCTTACTTGACTATATACCTCCAAGACCTGTGGCAGGTCCTCTGCTCCCTTCCTCCAGCCACCTCCGGGGTGAGAACTAAATTGTGCTCCATCTCATCTGCCCACTACGGTGTAGCCCCTGGGCTTGAATCCACATCTGGCCAGTGAGCCCAGTGCGATTGGCATTCGGATGCCACTGGAAGAGAGAAACCCCGGTTCAGCCAGACTCTACCTCCTGCCCCCCCACCACCACCTCTTGCCCATTGCAGGCTCCTGGACACATCTAGGGTATCTGCCTAACCCCGAGGGCCCTGAATGTGGGGTCTCTGCATAAGGGCAAGTGTAGAAAAGAGCTTGCCATTCGGCTATTCAGGCATTTTGTAAAAACTGCTTGAAATGTGGATGAAAAATACTTACTTTTTTAAAAAATCCAAAACTGATGTTTTCTAATTTTAAGAACAAACTTTGCTTAATATTGTGTCTTTTTGACAATATACAACAACTCTTACTTCATGGAAGCCAGACTCCAGCCACCATGAACATGGGAAGTCCACCCAGTCCTGGCTTTCACTCCCACTTGTTCCTGGAAATGCCACTCACTCTTGTGGTGGTAACATTAGCCTGCCAATGCCTGGGCAGATAGGCCCTGGTCTCCAGCTGTAACAATATCATCACGTGTGGCTAATTCTTTAACCCACAAATAGATACACACTGACCATTCTGTATGAAATGGTGGAGTCACATGTGGTCTCCTTTTCAGAGAGGCACAACTGCATGCAAAAGTGACTAAACACTTCCCCTTCAGTTTCTAGAAAACCTTCTGGGGCATTTGAGACCCAGGAGGCCATAAGCCTCTACAAGAGCCAGCATATATCCAAGGTCAGACAAAGCAAAGGCCTATGCAAAGTTCTCTTATCCTTCTCAAAGTCATGGGAGTGAAGGTCTCACGCTGATACATCTTCCAAGATTTTTCCATAAAGTCCTTTTTACTTTCACTACAATAGTGCAAAAACTAAATTGTTCTTGGCTTGAACTATGTAGAAAAACAAAATCTTTTCAAAAGTATCAATACTTGGGCTACTTGTAAAGGATTCAGCACTAGATTTGAGACCATCTGTCCTGCCTATATGCAAGAAAGATGAATTTCTGACCATCTGTATACACCAAACATAAACATACGTACACACACATGAACACTTGTATGTGCAAATATACATACATACATTATTTATTTATCATTATGCACATGCCTGCATATCCCCCATATGATCACAAGTGTACGTGTGTGTGTGTGTGTGTGTGTGTGTGTGTGTGTGTGTGTGTTGTGTTTGAGAGATCAGGGCTTGAACCAAAGGTCATTTACAGAAAACACAGTCTGTACCTCTTGTTTGGATAAAAGCACAGAGGCATACCTTGAGTGTCTAAGAGTAGAATGATAGCTACTTCTCCTTTACCCTAAATATTTTAATTATTTGAAGCCCATGATTAAATCTGGAACATTAGGGAAGCCATTTGGATTACTAAGACCCAAAACCCTCTTTTATTCAATAGGAAGACATATAGTACATGAAATTGTATAGAATCCACAGGAAATTATCTTACTGTCCACTCCTCTCGGCTTCCCTAAGCCAGATAAATGTGGGGTGGAGGTAACAGAATGTCTCTTTATGTATGCATAAACCCCCTTACAAAGTAGGTACACATTTCTGCCTTTTCCCTCCTGTGACATAAAAAAATGTTTATGTTATATTTCTAGAACTGTAACTCTAAAACACCATCATTTTTAAATGGCAGCATTAGATTGTTGGCTTCTCCAGAAGACAGCCATCATACATTAACAAAACACACAAGATAGAAAGTCAAACACAAAAAAGAAAAATATATAAAACATATTCTATTCAGCGGCCTATACTTTTGACATGCAAGCAGTATCCAACGGCCCTGGGGTTTCCTGCTCAGGCCCCTGAGATGCTGACAGAGTTCCCAAATGTAATCCCAGTCTCCTCTTTCTTATTACATTGTTTATTCCCCCCAGTAAATCCACCGAGCCAGTCACTGAGAGGTTAATAAAAAAACAAAAACTTTATTCGCAGAGGCTGAGACTTTGGGATAACAAAATAGCCAATGGCAGCTCTTCTGCCACCTTTTAAATCAATCACAGTGAGCCTAGATCTCAGCCTTGGAATCTCATCCAAGTCCTTAACTCCAGGGCACTCTGCAGCTCACTAACGTGTTCCCGCTGGCCTGGGTAGAATACTGTCAGGGAAACATTGTGAGTCAGTAGCACATAGCTTTAAGGATGCGTTCTCAGAAAGTCAACTCTGTGCCCACAAATTATTAAATTATCAGGCTTGTCCTAAATGTCCTTTCCAACATAGTAGCCAACAGGCTATCTTAATGTAAAGTTCATGTTCATTTTTATATAAATCCTAGAACCTATTTAAAGGTCATTTTGAAGCCCTACCGCAGCCCACCTCCAGAACGTATGACTTATTGTGCCTACCCCACATCAGATAAAATTAAAGTAACTTAAAGGTTCAGGAAATCGGCTTTCAGAACTCCTAAGATAACCCAAAGAGAGATACCACAGAGGTTAGGGGCATTTTCCAGAAGTTCTGAGCTTAAACTGGGCTGTAAAAATCTCAATTTTCTTTAAAAAAAAAATCTCAGTTTTCTTACTAGATCTTTGCTGCAGACCCTGCCTTGCAACCCACTCCTCCCACCAGACTCCCAGTCCCCTCCATGATGGGTTCAGGTCTGCTTGGCAGGGGCTGGAGGGAGGCATGGGGTCAAGTTGCAGATTGGGATGCAGTGGGCTGGGAACACCTCAAAGAACCCTCCCAACATGCCTTATGTTCTTTGGGGTCCAGAGAGAGTAGTCACCAGCAGCTTCCCTCCCTCCTCCCGCCCCTCACCCCTCTCGCTCTTTCCCTGCTGTTCCTGTCTTTGTTGCACCCAACTTTTTTGATGATAGTAATCCTTCACTACCCAATTCTGGAAATGCGAAAGCAATTAAACCTAGATCTTGCAGAAAACATGAAAATAGAAAATCTTATGTTGTCTGAGACATTTTCCCTCCCCTTCATATACTTCCGGTCCCCCCTGAAATCTTTGATCCCTCAAAAACAAAAGTAAAGAGATAGGACTACTGCTATGGTTGGTACTGTGCGCTGGAAAACATGTGTGTGGACTAACGACTAATGACTAAATTATATAGAGTGCACTTTCTTAACAGTTGTTAATATAAATGTTTTCACAGGGCAATTGTTATAGTAAGAATAGTCAAGTATTTAGCCAAAGAACAGAACATGTTTCTTTTCCTGTCTAGAAAGGAAAAAAAAAAAGAACAACAGAAAACTTCTCTATTTAAAATAAAAATGTGGTTTCTCATCTTCCAGCTGGACATTGGATTGTGAATCCTCACCAGGACTTAGATCTGGCGAAGAACCCGAAAAACAGGGTCACCCTGGGTGTCCCCGCAACTGGACTGCAGGGACAAACCCAGGCTGTGAGCACCCATCTATCTCCCAGACCTGTGGGAGCCAAGGCCTGAGTCACAGCGACCACGGAGCTGGCCACCACAAGTGGTAGCCGACCACTCTTCCTCCCGCCGTCCTGTCTGTCTTCGGGGGTGCCCAGGCCTTCGTGTGTCCCAGACACGCAGGCTCTGCGGCGGGTGGCCGCAGATCACACCTTCAAAGGGACCTTGGGTCAAGGAATTCTCCTCCTCCCGAAGTAGGAGGTCTGAGATGCGCCAGCTCCAGGCGGGCTGGATTTTTAAAATATCCTCCGCAGGAGTCCAGGTCCAGGGAAGGTCCCCTCCAAGAAGCGCCTCCCCCCTCCACACACACACACACACACACACACACACACACACACACACACACAC
>JAAGEH010000452.1:26392016-26408171 GCA_011751065.1 Lasiurus cinereus | reverse complement strand
CCCCCGCAGTGGGAGCCCTGGTGAGTCAGGAGCAGCCCAGACCGGGCAGACGGGGGAGAACCGCTCCGCGGGGCGCTTTACTGGAAGTGCAGCACGGTGTCGGGGAGCTGCAGGGGGAAGTAGGAGAGGAAAGGGATCCCGAGCTGGTAAAAGCCGCCCTGGACGTGCGGGTCCAGCATCAGGGAAGCGTTGAAAGGCGGACAGAGACTAGTGGAGGCGGCCAGAAGCGAGGTCCCCAAACAGCCGCCGCCGGGATCCTGCTTGGCACCCCCCGGGAGCTCGGCCCCCGCAGCAGCCGGCTTCTGGCCCTGCCGTCCCGCCAGGATGCTATCGATGCTGAAGCTCTTGGACTTCTCGGAGCCCCGCGGAGAGCTGCGGCAGGCGGGGCGCGCAGGGGTCCCCGGGCCATCCACGGGGCGCGCCCGCTGGCCCACCGCCACCGCCACCGCCGCCGCCGCGACCTGGACAGCACTGCCCCCCGCATCCACCACCTCCGGGGGCTCGAGCCCGGGGCCGAGGAGCGACGCCGGCGAGGAGCCCTCCTGGAGGGGCCAGGGGCGCGAGGGCGCTCCCTCGTGGCGGGGGGTCGCGGGTCTGGGCCGCCCTTCCCAGCTGCCCGCCTCGGGAGGCGCCTCTGCGGTGCGCTCTGGCGTCTCCGCACGAGAGCGCTTGGTCTCCGGGGGCCCGGCGCCCGGCTTGGGCTTCCTCTTCCGGCGGCGGTAGTTGCCGTTCTCGAACATATCCAGGCAGCGAGGGTCCAGCGTCCAGTAGCTGCCCTTGCCCGGCCGCCCCTTCTCGCGGGGCACCTTGACGAAGCAGTCGTTGAGCGAGAGGTTGTGGCGGATGCTGTTCTGCCAGCCCTGCCTGTTGTCGTGGTAGAAGGGGAAGCGGTCCATGATGAACTGGTAGATGCCGTTGAGGGTGACCCTCTGCTCGGGCGCGTCCTGGATCGCCATGGCGATGAGCGCGATGTAGCTGTAGGGCGGCTTCTGGGGGGGCTCTGCCCGGCCGGTGGCCGCCAGGCCGGCCGCGGGGGCGAAGGCCAGAGGCAGCCCGGGTCTCTCGGGGCCATACAGATAGAGCAGGGGCGAGGCCGCCAGGGCCGGCAGCCGGGGGCTGAAGAGGTGGCTCATGGCGAGCGCGCGCGCCGGCGCTGAGCTCCCGGCGAGGCCCGAGGCCCGGGCGGCGGCTTAGGGACTGCGCCCCGCGCCGCGAGGACCCTCCCGGGGAGCCTGCCGTGCGCCTGCCTCCCGCTCTGCCGCTCTCCCCGGCCGCTCCACGCTCTGTCCCTTCTTCATGGCTTTAAAAATGTTAAATAATTGTTGTAAGTTTGCTATTATATGTTGACTTAGCGCTGGAAAATAAATTGTCTATGATAAACAGTCGTTGTGTTCTCAGCCCACCCACATTAATTAAAATTTCATTGCTGAAAAACTCCAAGCTTCTCCCTCCACGTGTCTTTTTGATACCAGCCAATCGGTTTCGGGGCTATTCCTTCATTTGTTTATAGAATTAGTCTGTTGATAAGTCCGCCCACCCAAGTTGAATCAAGCTGTGTTTATTTGGAAAAATTTCCGGGCACCCAATATATAAACGCACTGATCTGATGTTTGAAATATCGCGTCCACCCCTTGACGCTGTGAGCACACACAGTCGGTGAGGCAGGATGTGGGCCCCGGTGCCTGGGAGCAGGGTCTGCGGGGCCAGGAAGGAGAGGTGGGGATGGGGGGCGGAGCGCAGGGGTGAGTTTTACCGCTGACCTGGGGAGGGGGGGCTCCCCTCCCCCCAACAGCCCAGCTTCCCACAAAAGGTCTTTTCTTCTCCCAGGCTCAGTAGGAGGTGTAGAGATGGCCCCGTCTCACGGGATGCCTTCCTGGATCTTTGGAAGCGTTTGCCTCTGTTGTGGGGAGAGGCGTCTCCATCAGAGAGGTTTGGGAGTCTGAGGAGAAAAGGATGCAAACCTCCCACAGGGCAGGTCCTGGGCTTGCCCCCAAGAAGGTCACGGTCCCTTGCTAGGTGGCTGGTACCCCAAGAGGCAGCAAGCCTCAACCTCCAGGGAAAAGGATCCTGGAGCCCATCTTTTCCAGAAGACAGCGCCTATGTGCCCGGGAGCTGGGTATGGCATGGGTTACCTGGTCCACAGCTCATTTGAGGGAAGTTTCAACAGACACCCCCGATTGGGAAGTTCAGGGAGGTGGGGGGAAACTAAGGTCTCTCTAATGGGGCTGAGATTGCAGGCAAGAAGGACCATAAAAGGGGAATTTGGCAGCTGGCTGGAGAGAGCTGGTATTTGTGAATGCGGGTCTCTTGCTTTATATTCTGCGCTTTCCTGTTTATAACAAGGAGGGGGTTATAACAACTTTACAAGTGCACGCAGCTGGCCCATGATTACATTAAACATTTGGAAAGCCTGTTTGGTCTCCCCCAACCCACCCACTCACTCTGGGGTTCAGTGCACATCACCCCCCCCCATGCATTTTACATTCAGCCACGTCAGAGTTCGAATCAGAAGCTGTGGATGCTGCTGATTCCGATGGAGGTGTCCTGCCCTCACTCCACCTCGTGGGAGGGAGGGGGGCATGTGGCGTGACTAGCTCTTGTTTATGATCTCTGATGAACATTTCTTAAAGGGGAAAAACACACACACCAGCATTCCGGATGACTGAACTGGCATTCCATTGAGTGAATCGGCCGTGATGCCAAGAGAAGATGGAGGAGTGTGTGTGTGGGGGGGGGGGCATAGAAATTGCCCGGGACTGGCTCCCACCCCAGATGGGGAGAGAGGCACTCGAGGTGCATTGCGGGGGAGGAGGAGGCTGCTACTGCTGCTGTCAGGGAGGCGACACCGTGCTGCAGGCTGGTTTCCAGCGCTCAGGATAATATCACTCCAAAATGGGGAGCCCAGAAGTTTGGGGATCGCCCGTGGGAGAGCGAAGACGTTTGAAATACCGAAAAGGATGCGGCAGTCTGGGTGGAAAGACCGGTTTGGGTGCAGGCGCGGCTGGACGGAGTGCCAGCCCAGCCCTGGGACACACCTCCGCGCCTCCCTCCGTCCCGGGCGCCGCATTTCTAACCGGCGGCAGCGTTTGGGACCTGGCCCCCTCCCAGGCCTCGGTGCTGAGGGTGGCCCTCCTGCCTGGAGGGGGCGGCGGCGGGGCGCTGTTCTCTCTCCGGACCTCTGGCTCTTACCTGGACACTCCTTTCACCCCTGGAGGGAGAAAGGAGTCTCTGTGCCGCGCTTTTGCCACCCTCGGTCCCACAGTCCCGGGGATCCCCAACCTCTCCAAGATCAGCGCGCCCCCAGCGAGTTCGAGGTGGGGTCCGGCTCGGTTTCAAGCCTCGCCCGCTCTAACAGACGCAGAACCAAAGATACACTGGTGTCCTCCGCGCTCGGAGCCCTTCACGGAGCTCCGCGGGCACGGGCGTCCGGCACGCACATCCCTGCCTCCCCAGAAAGGCGCGCCGCTGCAGCGACGCTTCTTCTAAACTCTAGGGCGAATCGGAGCTTGAATTCGTACAATAATAAACACCACCCGATTTGGGCATGGGCCGGACGCAGGCGGAGACACGCGCGTCTGGTGGGCGGGCCACTGATAGTAAAGGGAGAGGTGGAGGGGGGGAGAAAAATCCGAGTTCTAGTCGCGGTGTGGAGAGGCACCTCCAGCCCGGCGTGCTTGCTGGTTTGCAGCGTTCCCCCAAAGCTTGCAGCCGTGGCGCTCCGGCCTGGCGCCCCGCGGAAATGAATCCCGGCCTCCCAGGTGAAGAGCTTTCGGAACTGCGATAGGAAAGACCGCGCTGGAGCGAATTTCCGGGGAGCGCAAGGCGCAAGCCTTAAAGTCTGAGAGCGGATGCGCCCTCGTGCGGAAGCTCTGTGGGTTAGGACCCAGCGAGCCGAGGCCCAGTGGCAGGGACCGGGGACCGGGTAGAGGAGGAATGGGGGAGGAGGAATGGGAGGTAGCAGAGCCTGCATGGCAAGACAGCTGGGCAGAGTGCGAGTCCCAGAAAGCCAGGCGGAGACACCGAAAGTTCCCTGTGGGTTCCTAAGTCTTCAGATCCCAGAAGAGAGCATTCATGTCTGAAGTCAGTGCGAGCACCACTACCAGCCAGCCTGCAGGAAAGCCCCAGATGCCCTGATGTTTCCGGAAGGAGCAGGACAGAAATCAGGTTCCTCGAGGGATGAGGGTAGACCGTACCTTCCCCAGTTCCCACCTGTGAGAGAAAACCTTCTCCTTGGGCAGGCGAGGCAGAGGCCAGGCACCAACTTGGACCAAAGAGGCTGAAGGGGAGAAACGAGCTCCAATCACTACCGGGGGTCATCTACTCTTCCTCCGCTCCCCCAGTAAATTAAAAAGCAGACCGTCTCATTAATGATGACCTGTGTTACCTCTCCAAATATGTGCATAACTTTCTAAGTGTGAAGACAGTGTATATGTATGTGTGTGTATGTATGTGTGTGTATGTGTATAATTGATTCTACCAGATGTGCAGTGTGTTTGAGAAGAGTGAGGATGGAAAGATGCAGGACTTACTTAGCCAGGTCACCTCACTGACACCCTGAAACCAGTGGAAGCGATGATGATAAAAAGAATACCATCACTAACTAAAACGTACTGGAGGCTGTCGTGTGCTGGCACTGCTCTGAGTGCTTGCCTTGTGTTAGCTCACTCACTCCTCGCAGCAGAAACCTGCGCCGATCCCATTGCAGACCTAGAACCTAAGGCCAAGTCCCCCTGCAGGAAGGGTTGCACAGCCCGGGAAACAACCGCATGGTAGTAGCCGTTGTGTGCGGATGCTAAGGGCCGGTGGCAGTTCTCCTGAGAACCTTGCAGCGTCTATGAAAGACAGGGGGCTGACCCATTTCACAGACGATGAAACTGAGGCTGGGCACAGAACACCCCCCAAGACATTGTAGGTAGTAAACAGCAGAACAGGGATCAGAATCCACACTTCTTCCTCCAGAGGTAGGTTCTCTGAGGCCAGACAACCTCAGGGATCCACAGCAGCACCAAGGGCTGTGCCTGGAGTGAGCCCCAGAGCTGGGAGGAGGTACGCAGCAGCACCGCCACTGGAGCTGGAGATTTGGGGCATTGTAAGCAGGAAACCAAGGGTCCTCACTTTTATCCTACCAAAACCCAGAAATCAGGTTCCGCGTGGGATGAGGGTAGACCGTACCTTCCCCAGTTCCCACCTGTTGAGAGAAAACCTTCTCCTTAGGCAGGCGAGGCAGAGGCCAGGCACCAAAAGTCCTCACTTTTATCCTACCAACTCCCCATCCCAGCCCCACCTCTCCCACTTTGAAAGGACTGGGGAGCCTGATCTTTGCTGCTTCTCAGCAATGGGGGGAGGGGGTTGGGATTGAGATAACCCTTGGCTGGTCAGCTGATGTTGAGTGAAACCCACAGAGCAGGGTGAGATTTTCCTAATTACTTATTGTTTAGAGCCCACCTTGTTTCCCCAAAGGATTTAAAGGGTCTAAAAGGGGGCAGTTGGGGCACACACTGCCCTGCCACGCAGTTTATTCCTGATACGGACAATTAATTGAGACCATAGATACAGCTCTCTTCTGTTTCCAGGTAAATCCCAACATCTAACAGTAAGTCCTTACTATGGGCTGGGCCCCGTTGAAACACTTTCGTGTTATGTGTTGGAGTCATTAATCTTCACAACAGCCTTACTTGATGGCCCCATCGTTTTCCAGTTGAGAAACAAGTCCAGAGAGCTAGAGGTAGTATGCCCACCCCAGGTCACAGGAGCCCTTCGCTGGCCTGTGCAGAGGGCCTGGGCTGGTGCCCGTGGACTCAGCTCTGAGAGGAAGGCTCTGCTGGGGAGCCCGCTTGCAAGAATAACACGAAGGCAGGGAGAACCAGAGGGGCTGCTGGGAAAGGGAAGGGCCATTGAGTCGGTGGTGAGAGGAGTCTCTGGCCTTCACGACCTCCCAGCCTGGGTGGCCACAGATTGAGCACAAAGCTATACCCCAGGCTCAAGAGGCCAGGGGTTGCCCTCCCATGCTCCCCAACTCCGTTCCCTTCAGGGACTTGCAATGCCAGCAAGCCCATCAATCTGTCAACCCACCCCCCTGCCCTCCACTTCAGCTTTGCACAGCTTCACAGCCCCTGGATGAAGTCCCCATAAGCCTGACGCTGGGAAAACCATCGCACCGGAGAGACACATTCGAGAACCTAACTCTACACCGCTGGCGATGCCCCTCTGCCTTTGCTGCACAGCAGGCATCTTGCAAAAGCAAGAGAAAGGCTTGCACAAGTCCAGGCGGTGGCGTCTTCCCAGGCACAGTGGCCCGTCCCTGGCTGTGGCTGCCCAGCCTTCTAAGCGCCCTAAAACATTCCACCCCCTTCCTCACATGCCTGTGTCAAAAAGCAAACATTTCAGACGCCTTGGTGAGCTGAGGCCACGCAAGAAACAGGCGAGCAGGGAATGTTTCTCCGAGTTTGGGAAAGCATTCCAAGTATTCGGTGCAGGAAGTCACTTGTGGCTCTGACCCCGTGTGTCCTGCTCACCTGGAGTCCAGCCCCCAGCCGTCCCTGGCCTGGCTGGCCTGAAGCCACAAAACCCTCCACTCTCCACTTGTCCATGTCCACGACTGTGCTGTCCAGGGGTGAGCCCCGACACGCATTCCGCAAGGTGCCAGGCACAGGCTCTGAGACCGCCCCCCCCGCCCCCCGCACATTCTCCAGAAGCGGAGTTCTGTGCATTCATCAAGGTGCCTTTTCTCAGACAGTTTTCATCGGGCCAACCCAGCCCAGGGCCCTGTCCGGTTTTGTTTTGGGATTGCGGATGGGAAGAGGAGCGAGGAGGCAAGCCCTCGGCCACCTCGGCTTGTTTTTTCCAAGGGGGACCTGGGAACTCCGCTCTCTGTGCTTTGAGTGCAGCTCACAAGCCTCTCCCAGGCCCGGAGGTGACCCTCAGGCAGTCTTGGGGTGGAGAGGAGGAGATGGACCCCGAAAGATTTACGAGCCAAGTGCTGAAGTTCCCAGGACCCTGTGTTTTCTTCCCGTCAACATGGGATCTTCGCTTCTTGCTGACGGGGAAGGGGAGAGGGGATAACTGAGGACCCAGGGCAGGAGCCCCAGGGGCTGGGAGGGAAAGTGCTGGGCTGCCCCGATGCCCTTGCACTCACCTGGTCTGGCTACAGAGGAGCAGACCCCGCAGGGCAGGGCGGGGAGCCGCCTCTTCACAGCAAGAGGTGTAGCCTTCCGGTTCCTAGCCCAGCGCTTGGCTTCCAGGAGGGGCGTCAACACTGATTTCGGTTACAAGGACAGGCCATTTGAACCAGGACAGAGAGGGCCAGCCAGCCACAGACCCTGGCCTGGCCCTGGAGAAAGGTCAGGGTAAAGGCACATCAGCAGCCCTTTCTCCCTGAGAGGTGAGGTTGGGCATCGAATCACGTCTCACAAGTCTTACTCGGAGCAGAGGCTAATCCAGCTGCCGCCTCTCCAGACCTGGGAGCGTCGGGGGTGTTCAGAGGCCTCGGGGTCTCTCCAGGCCGCACATGTCTGTCTAAACTACTCAGAGACAGGGTCCACCCCGCCGCCGAGGCCAGTGCGAGACACAGGGCCAGCTTCCAGGGGAAGGGTTTCTGCCGTGGTCTTCGGGTTGCTTCCTTGTTATCTGCAGTACCTTTGAGACCTGCAGGACTGCATCTTCTTAGGTCGCAAAGGAACGTAATTACCAGCATGGCTTTAGGCAAACTGCGTTCTGGTGGACCACAGAGCCGCCAAGCCCTAAGGCCCACCCGCCTGCACGGACTTTCAGGCCCTTCCACCCTGCATTCCCTTTCCCCTTTCCAGACAGGCCCTGGGCCTCGGGGAGGACCAAGGACCGACTGGCTGAAGGAAGGGGCAGCTAGTGGGTCTGAGGAGCAGACAGCCTGGGCCCAGCACGCAGTCTTTGTGCCTGGGCAGTAGACCTGCAGGGTGCTGGGAAGCCACCAAAAGGCAGCCCAGCTGGTGCCTGGACGCCTGCTGCTCCAGGTGTCAGGCTCGTGCTCCAGGATCTCACTGCTCTGCCAGCCCGGCAGACACAGACTCCCCGAGGCCCCAGGTCCCCGTCAGGGCTGTATAGGCTGAGCTGAGCCAGCTCTGAGCTCAGCGCCCAGCACATGGGCCAGCTTTCTGGCACCCACACCTAGCTTGGCTCCTAGGGCTTCAGACTGAGGGATCCCGAGGTGACCCTCCACACCCCAGCCCTCCACACTCCACGCAATCCCCAAGTTGCCCAGGTTCCCAAGGGAATGAGGAGCCCCTCACTATGTCATGCACCCAATTGGGGGACACCTTCTGAAGAGCTACCCTCATTGTGGGGACGTAAGATGCTTTCCTGAGGGTAGAAGATCCCGGGCGGGCAGAGGCTGGGCTGGGTCTCTGCCCAACCCCATCCCATTTCTTGTCTTGTATTCTCCGCATGTCTCTCTCGGAGCTGCTCTGAGTGCCAAACAACCTTTTGGGAGAACCCTTTGAAACACCTGGGAAAGGAGAAAGCCACCTAGAACACTCTCGCTTCTCCTGAGGCAACAACGTAAAAGAAACAGGAGCAAAACGAAACCAGCGTGCCAGAGCTGGGCAAGCAGCCGGGCTGCCTCTTTCTGCAGCTCAGAGAGGGGTCTCTCTCTCTCTCTTTCTTTCTAACCCACTCCCCCCGCCCCCTCCGTAGCTGGCTAGTCCAAACCTGGGAAAATCATCGCATCAGAGAGACACATTCGAGAACCTCACTCTACTGGGTCTTTCACCGGCCCAGTTCAAACACTTCTCTGAAAAACCGTGTGGCCTGGGGGCCTGCTCAAGGCAAGCCCGGAGCCGGGGCTCTGGTTCCCGCATATTAAAAGGCAGCGTTTGAACCACATGCCCGCTCTGGGGCATCAGACTGAAAGAATCTGCGTCACATATATGGGGGAAATTATGATGACCAAACTTTCCCCAATTCGACCTCCGCCTGACATAGAGACAGAATGCCATGTTTAAAACAACAGTACAGCACCCAGGTTCTATCTCAAGTCGCTGCATAAAGAAAAAAATCACCTTTTGGGAAATCGTCCTGGCTCGTAAAGTTCCTTTCACATGGAGCGTGGCCCTGGGGGAGGCGTAGCTCACCTGCTGGGGTGGGAAACGTTCCCCAATTTGGAGCTCCAGCCTCAAAATTCAGGCACAGGGGCCAGCAGGGGAGTTGGTGGGTTTGGGCCAGTGGAATCGATAATAAAACCATTTCCCCTTTGGCCACATCTCACAAAAGTTGTGTTGCTATTAAAAGTTTAAAAAAAGATGAGATATCAAAACTGAAAAGAGAAGCCACCTGATTACTTAAAAGGTTGATAAATTCAGAACCCAAAGCTTTGGAAATTGTCTTTGAAGAGCAATGAAACTTTCAATTTTTCACCGCAATGGGGTAAGGATTTGGAAATCCAGAAGAGATCTGAAATCCACCTCTGAACAGGCCATTTTCGGGATGGTCTTCAAACGCTACAGACTCGGTCCCGTGTGGTCTTTCACTGGCCCAGTTCAAATTCTTCCCCGAAAAACCACTGAAGTGAGCAAGGAAGTCCGCATTTTAGGAAATCCAGGGGAAGCAGCACTCCTCTCGGCTTGTACTCGCTAACAGAAGATATGCCTCCTTCCCCGCCTAACTTGGGGATGGGTGGGCATTCAGGTGGAATGGCACTGCGTGTCTGGACAGCTGGCCTGTTTTTTTCCTGCATTTAGCAAAATGCATGACAGCAAATTGCATTCCAGCAAGCAGTCCTTCTGGCAGTCACGTCTAAGCAGGACCGTCCCTCGCTTGCCTTGACCAGGTTGAAATTCTGAATTAATAGAAAGCCTTTTTTTTTTTTTGTCATGAAGACGATAACAGGGAAGTGCCCACCGTGTTCTGTGATCATCTAGATATGTCTGTCTACACGCTTACCCACCTGTGTAACAAAAATAACCCAGGCAGGTGGATTCGCAAACCCACCGTGGCTTTGTTTTAAATGCGAGAACACAAACACACTGTTTTTGGGGCAGAAAAACAACATGGGTTTATTTTAAGGTACGTACAACAATTAAGACCACATAAGACAAACACAGGTGACGTTAAATTTTTTAAGGTTTTTTTTTTCTTTTCTTTCAGGAATGCTCAAGGAGAAATCTACTATACAAAACCATCACACTTTGTAAATAAAAAGTATCAGATACTTGACTTCTTTTTCGGCCAACAGCAACAAAAAAATAAATTATGTTCTTGTTTTGCAAAAGACCTACAACTGGGAAAAGAATTATATCTCATAATTGTACAAGGGGGGGAAACCCCACATAGTTTTTATGGATTTTCGATTTGGCAGTTAGAATGGTTTGGGCAAGATGAAAATTATCCAGTGAACTCAACTTTAAATATTATATTAATGGCTCTGAACAACAACAACAACAAAAAATAGCCTGATTACAAATCCACACATTTGTACAGCACGGTTAGAGGAATTTAAAATTACACACAGCACATACACAAATCTATAGAGATCCCCATAAACCTATGGAAGTCTCTACAGAGAGTCATTACTGGGTCGCTATGGGATTTGGTCCATAATTTAATTTTGGAAAACCCCCGAGTGGAGTCGAGAGCACAGCCATCCTGGCAGGGGAGAGGGATTTTAATATTCATTTCTTTGGGCTACGTCCCTGCACGGGGGCTGGGAAGGGGTGCTTCTCAAGAATCTCTCAGAAACGGGGCGGCGAAGGTAAGTTACCTGCAGCTCCACGCTCTGCTCCCGGGTCTGAGAAAAAGCTGGCGGACGTGTTTGGGGTTCTTCTGCGTCTCGGCGAGGCGGAACTGTCCGAGAGGGTCGCCCGCCGGTCTGCGAGGCGACGCCGGGGCCGCTCAGTATTTGGTGCAGTCGTAGGAGTAGGGGGCGGCGTGGCGGTAGAGGGACGGCGTGGACCGGTAGGGCAGCTGACAGCTGGCGTTCGCGCTCACCTGGGGCTCCCCGAGGGTCGAGTTCTCAATCCCCAGCCGGTGGGAGTTGAACATCTCCCGGACGTTGGGGAAAGTCTGCTGTTGGGCCGCAAACGTGTGGCCGGGGAGGTGGTTCAGGTCCCCGCTGTGGTTGAGATACCAGGAGGCCGCCTGGGCCGCGGCGGCCGCGGGCTGCGGCGCCGCCTGGGGCTGCGGGCCCGGCGGCGGGGGCGGCGGCGCCTGCGGGTGGTGGTGGCCGTGGTGCTGGTGGTGGTGGCCCGCGGCGGCCAGCGCGCCCTCCTGGCTCGCGGCGAGGTTGAGGGCGCTCAGGGGCGACGTGGGGCCGCTCGGGTGGTCCGAGAGGGCCTCGTCCAGCGCCGGCGGGACGCACATGTGCGCGGGGCGCTCGGCGCCCGTGTACAGGCTCATGGCGCGCATGCTGCACTGGTAGCCCCCGGCCGCCCCCGCCTCCAGGCCCTGCGCGCACGGCTGCCCGTAGGCGGCGGGCGGCGCGGCCGCGTACGGCAGCGCCAGCGGCGGCACCACCAGGCCCGCGCGCCCGGCCGCCGGGCTCAGCTCGCCGCCCGGCGGCGACGTTCGCAGCGTCATGATGTTTTCCACGCTGAAGCCCGGCAGCCCGTTGGGTGCGCCCGAGTGGTGCTCGGGCAGCGAGCCGTCGGGGGAGCCGGCGGGCGTGGAGGCCGCGCTGCGCGGGCTGCCCTGCAGCGCGCTCTCGGGGCTCAGCGTCTCCACCTTGGTGATGACGGGCAGGGCCGGCGACGCCGCCTCGCTCTTGATCACCACCTTCTTCTCGGCCTCCTTGGGGGCGTCGGCGAGCGCGGGGCCGGCCGGGGCGCCCTTGGACGCCGCCGTCGGCGGCGGCGGCGGCGGCGGCTCCTTGAGGTGGGCCCGCTCCTCCTTCTCCTTGGGCACGTCCTTCTTCTTGAAGCGCCGCCGGCGCCGCAGGAAGCTGCCGTTCTCGAACATGTTGTACGAGTCCGGGTCCAGGGTCCAGTAGCTGCCCTTGCCCGGCTTCTTGTCGTCGCGGGGCACCTTGACGAAGCACTCGTTGAGCGAGAGGTTGTGGCGGATGCTGTTCTGCCAGCCCTGCTTGTTCTCCCGGTAGAAGGGGAAGCGGTCCATGATGAACTGGTAGATGCCGTTCAGGGTGATCTTCTTCTCGGGCGCGTTCTGGATCGCCATGGTGATGAGCGCGATGTAGCTGTAGGGCGGCTTGACCAGGTCCTTGGGCGCCGCGGGCTGGTGGTGGTGGTAGGGCGCGTAGGAGCGGCCCATGCCCGCGCCGTACTGCTCCGGGTGGCCCGAGTAGACGCCCATGGGGCTGGCCATGCCGCCGTAGCTGCCCGCCGCCCGGTAGTAATTCTGCTCGCTCAAGTAGGGCACCACTCCCAGGGCGTTGGGGTCGGACACGGAGTAGCGCGCCTGCATGCTGCGTCGGAGACGGCTCGCCAACGCCGGTTCGCACGGACCGTGAGCGAGGCCCTGCGAGAGGCGAGAGAGCGAGGGAGAGGGAGAGCGCGAGAGAGGAGCGGAGCCGGCGGGGCGGCAGGGGGGGGGGGGGAGCCCCGGGTGCCGGGAAGCCGCGGGACGAGGCGGAGGAGGAGGCGCCGGCGCTCGGCTCCCGCCTGCGGACGGAGAAGGGGCGCTCGCTTCAGCTGACCGGAGGGATCAGCATCCTGGAGGGCACGACCCGGGCGAGCGCAGCGCCGGCCCCCGCTCGTTCCCTCGCTCGTTCCCTCGCTCGCTCGCTCGCTGGCTCTCGAGACCCGGCGGGTGGCAGCCCGGGCAGGCGGCTGGGGACCCGGCGGAGACGCCACGCGCGCAGGGGACCGAGGCGGGCCCGCGGGTCGGTGCCAGGAGGGTCAGGAGGCTCTCCCAGCCTCGCAGCTAATCGGTAGCCCTGCGGGTCAGCGAGCCGGGGTCCAGACTGGCTGCCCTGGCCGAGCCCGGAAAAAGAAGTGAAGTCCCTTTTAGGGATTGGGAAAAGTTTCAAAAGTCTTCTTGCTGAAAGCGAGTTTTTACTTTCCTCCGGCCACGCCCCCTCCGGGAGCTGCGCACCAATGACTCCGCAGCTGTGGGGAGTTGGCACCCAATCAGGGCGAGAAGAAGCCGTCGGCTCTAAGACCCAGCAGCGCGGCGGAGCCAGGCTTTCCTGCCGCTCAGCCTCAACTTGAAAAGATTTTTTTTTTTTGCAAGAAAAGAGTTTCTATCTTATTAAGTTTTATTTTATTATCAGATTTTGGTGAGTGGGCCCACGTGCCCAGAGGGAAGAAAGGTGCTCCTTTGCAAATAAAATAAAATAAAATAAAATAAAAGTTAGTTTGAAAAATAAAAGCGAATTGATGAATGTAGTCACATCTCTCTCCCCAAAGACCTTCTAAGTAGCAAAGACCCAGGGACTATTCTTCTTATTAATGAGTGATGAGGCGAGTAATTAGATTTCCCAATTATCGGGGCCCAGGTGTAATGGATTCGAAGCAAGCGCGCTGGCTGGGTCTGCAGGAGGCCTCGCCTGAATGTTATCATTTAAGCCAATCATTAATAATCAGCTGGGAGTTTCCAGGTTCAGGGCCGTCAAGAATGACCTAGGGAGGCTTGGGGAGGGTAAATTGCAGAAATGGGGGGCCCCTGGCCCCCACCTGAGGAGGTGGGCCGCAGTGTCCACCCGGGGAAATGGGGAGCAGGGCGGGAGAGCAGCGTCTCGGTCCTGGAATCCTGGAGGTCCGCCGTGGGCTCGGTCACTCGCCCGCGTCCCTGTGAGCCGTTTGGTGGAATTGGGGGACGACGGTGCAGTAACTCTGCTCGGCTCCCCCTGCCCTCCCGCGCAGCCGCCCGCAGCCCACCACGCCGGCACCGCCGCGGCTGCCCTTCCCGGCGAGAAATGCGCCCTTCGAACGCGCCCCGAGCGCCGGGAACAAAGCAGCGGGCCCCCGGCGGGCAGAGCCCGGCCCCGCGGCCCGAGCAGAGGGCCCGGCGGCTTTCCGCGGGGACTGGTCCCCACGACGCGCGTCCCGGCGCGGGCTCCCCACCTGGCCTGCGCCTGGAGCGCCGACCTGGGCCGCAGTTCCTCTGCGCGCCCCCGGCCAAGCCCTTTTGGGGCTCTCCAAACTGATTTTTTTTTTTTAATGTTTCGGTCGTGTGTGGTGGGTTGGCGTTTGATAGGTGATTTGGGCACCGGGGCTCCGTGGGAGGACGCGGCGAGCGATGGCAAACGGGGTAAGGCACCCCCGGAGGAGCGGGTCTTCGGGGCCAGCGCTCGGAGCGCCGGGGTCCTCGCCCTTCCACGTTCCCTTCTTCTCTCTAGGAATTCTGGAAGGGTTATTTGTGGACGGAGTGTTGATCTCTGCAACATCTCGAATCATGGGACCCCTCTTTGCCCGCTTCCCCTGAAGGGGCGGGACCCCCCATACCTCCAAGAAGGGCTGAATGCGGGTCAGAATTCTTCTGGAAGCTGTCCATCCGGTTGGGTGGGGAAGAAGACCAGATAAACGTTTGTTTCAGGTCTCCCTCTCCCCTCCTCACTCCATTAGATTCCCAGGAAGGGGTGACAACCCACCGTCACACTGAGCTTTGGGGAGGTGAAGAGAAGGCTTGGGGAGGGGGGGGGCACAACTCATTCATTTTCAATCAAAGGACAGAAGAAAATGCGTGTCCGGGCATGATTGATAAATGATAGCATCTCGTGAAAAATTCAGAATCAAAGAGAAAGTGCAAAACAGGTTCCCATTACCTCCAATAGTCTACTTCTGAAACACTCTATTTTTTTATGGCTGCTCTGAGTTCTTGTTCTAATTTGATTTTTTTTTCCTCTCAACGAAGTAACATAAAGCTTCCCAGACCTTCGCTCACAGGTGAATGGTTTGAGAGTTCTCTCACCCCACCCCCTCAATTCCCACTACGACTTTATTATTTTTTAATACGTCTAGTACGTTCACATCCATCTTTTTTTTTTTTTTTAAAGAGTACTCTGGCGAAAAGTGCCTTTCTCGGGGAGCGCGTGACAGGCACTCCGGTGCTGCTCACATTTTACTGGAAATGCTGACTGCTGGTCAAGAAACACTCCTCGTCTGTAGGCTTCCTGGAGAAATGCTATTTACTCTGCTTTTACGAGGTGCTTTCTAAAAAGCTTTATCACAGAATAGGCGAAAACCCAAAATAGCTAAAGGCCACGGAAAATAAATTCAAAAATATCAGTTTCTGCAGACGTTTGCATTCATAAGGGTGTCCAGGTTTAAACCAATGTCATCTAAAAAGAACTAAGTTGAGTTGCCAAAATTAGTACTCCCCTTTCCCCCTAAAAAAAAAAAAAGGAAAAAAAAAGGTGGGAGTTGGAGGAAAGAAATCCCTTATAATCAAGACAGAAAAGGTGAGGGAGACATTTTCCTTGGCCCCTGGAATTAGGTTTCTTCTCTGCTCAGTAGGACTCCGGGAGAAATGTTTGTTCAGGTTATTAAAACAACACCTTCCACACACCTGGCCTTTGCAAAAACCATATTTCCAATCTTTTCTTTAACCTGCCCTGGTCTTTTGGACTGGGGGGCTGCTGGTTTCTTGCAGATTTCTTCCTTTCCTGACCTCGTTATCAATGAGCTGAAAGCAGAATCCGGCCCCAGAAGGCCTTGTGTCCTTCCAGAATAAGAAGCGATGATAAAGGCAAAAGATACTCAAGTCCCCCTAGTACACACCACCACCACCATCATTACCACCCCATTGCATTCTCTCCCGAGAGCCCCCGGCTCCTGCACCTGGAGTCGGCTTGGGTGACCTGGAGTGTTGGCACCCCCTTGAGGTCAACGGAAAAACTACTCTTAAAAGAAAAAAAAAAATCAGATCCTCCGGTTACAATGAAGGTGCTGACACCTTATGGATGCAACTTAGCATTGCACGGCAGGAATAAAGCCTTCAAAATCAGAAGTAAATAAACTGTGTGCGTGCGTCATTTAAAAAACACACAAGTAACACAAAACACTTGCCATAGCTTTGCAATGTGTCAAGAACACCATCTGTTGGAAAACAGAAATGTCTTTGAAACTGCTAGGAGAGCATGAAATCCTCTCTAGGGAGATTCTCTCATGGTTTAAGCAAATAAAATCTGTGCCTCTTAGGTGGCTAAGTCTGTGTGTTTCTTTCTTTCTTTCTTTTTTCTTTCTTCCCCTCTCTCTCTCTCTCTCTCTCTCTCTCTCTCTCTCTCTCTCTCTC
>JAAGEH010000452.1:26322422-26391916 GCA_011751065.1 Lasiurus cinereus | reverse complement strand
CTCCCTCCCTCTCTCCCTCCCTTTCTTCCTTCCTTCCTTTCTTCTTTCTTTCTCTTTTCCTTTTTAAGTCCCAGGGTTGTTGAACAAATTGCTCCTCCGTGTCTTCCCAGGGCAGCTGTCTTTCTGCCCTGCATGAGTTTCAGGGAATTCATCAGAAAAATATGTGTACTTGATGTGTATGTGGCATTAGATTTAACTTGAGGGAGATTTTTAAACGTGTTTGCAGCAGCATCTGTATTTTTTTCTTTATTTAAAAAATTAATAAAGGATAGGTTCGAGAGTAAGTGGGGAAATTTGAAAATGGGGTGCATATTAGATAATTATTTTGTATCAAGGTTAAAATTCTTGCATGTGATAATTATGTGGTCAAGTAAGAACATGTTTTTGTTTTTAAAAAGCACATGTCAAAATATTTAGCACTGAGAGAAACCAAGATGGCGGCATAGGTAAACACCTAAACTGCTGCCTCACACAACAATTTCACAACTACAACTACAAGACAAAATGGACATCATCCAGAACCACAGGAAAGCTGGCTGAGTGGAAATTTTACAACTAGAAGGAAAGAGAAAACACACTGAGACTCAGAGGAGCTTCAGGAGGCAGAGGTACTGAGAGGCGTGTGTGCACGGAGAGGATTGGCAACTGAGTGCGTGGATGGCTTTCTCAAGTGGGAGGGAGACAAAAGCTTCCAACTGCACTGAACTCTATTTCCGGGCAAGACTTTGGGGACCCAGATTCATTCAGGGAGAAACTAAACTGCCTGGCAGCGGGCAGAAGTCAAGGGTGGCTTTCTCTCAGAGGTGCTTGCAGTGATCACCTCAGGACACTGAGACACAAGGGCCTATTAGGGCAGGGCTGATGGGAAACAAATGCTGTCTGCTCCTCCCTGAGACTCCGCACCATCCAAGCTGAGCACAGAGGCTTTTGCAAGTCTTGTCTCATAAGGTTGTCTCCAGCAGAAGTTCTTCCAGCATAGACACAGTTGATCCTGACAGCCAATTGGCCTGGAGGTCATTTCCTCCCAGTGATACCAACAACAATCAAGACTTAACTACAACAAGACTGTGCACATAGTTCACAAAGGGGTGCACTAAAAGTGTCCACCTCAGGTAATTGGGGAGGCTGAGCTACTGGGCCATATTGGACACCTAGCACACAAAGCCACTCTATCAACTCAGGGAAGCAGCAAAAATGCAGAGACAAAGAAACAGATCACAAATGAAATAAATGGAGGAAAGCCAATGACTGGATATAGAGTTCAAAACCACGGTTATAAGGTTTTTCAAGAATTTCCTAGAAAAGGCTGATAAATTTAGCAAGACCCTTGAGGATATGAAAAAGACCAACTAGAAATTAAGCATACACTGACTGAAATAAAAAAAAATATTATACAGAGCTCTCACAGCAGACTAGAGGATTGCAAGAATCAAGTCAAAGATTTGAAATACAAAAAAAGCAAAAAAACACTCAACCGGAAAAGCAAAAAAAAAAAAAAAAATCCAAAAATGTGAAGATAGTATAAGGAGTCTCTGGGACAACTTCAAGCATACCAACATCAGAATTATGAGGGTGTCAGAAGAGAGAGAGCAAGATACTGAAAAACTATTTGAAGAAATAAGGATTGAAAACTCCTCCACCTGGTGAAAGAAATAGACTTACAAGTCTAGAAAGTGCACAGAACCCCAAACAAAAGGAATCCAAAGAGGACCACATCAAGACACATCATAATTAAAATGTCAAGAGTAAAAGACAAAGAGAGAATATTAAAAGCAGCAAGAGAAAAACAGTTAATTACCTACAAGGGAGCACCCATATGATTGTCAGCTGATTTCTCAACAGAAACGATGCAGGCCAGATGGGAGTGGCAAGAAATATTCAAAGTGATGAATAGCAAGAACCTACAATCAAGATTACTCTACCCAGCAAAGCTATCATTCAGAATTGAAGGGCAGACAAAGAGCTTCACAGATAAGAAAAAATTAAAGGAGTGCATCAACACCAAACCAGTATTACATGAAATGCTGAAGGGTACTCTTTAAGAAGAGGAAGAAGAAGGAAAAAGGTAAAGATAAAAATTATGAACAACAAATACATATCTATTAACAAGTGAATCTAAAAATAAAGTGAATTAAAAATTTGATGAACAGAATAAACTGGTGAATATAATAGAATCAGGGGCATAGAAAGGCAGTGGACTGACAATTCTCAGGGGGAAAGGGGTGTGGAGGGTGCGGGAAGAGACTGGACAAAAATCATATACCTATGGATGAGGACATGGGGGGGGGGATAGGGGCAGAGGGTAGGGTGGGAACCAGGTGGAGGGGAGCTATGGAGGAATAAAGCAGAACAATTGTAATAATCTGAACAATGAAAATTTATTAAATTTAAAAAAAGAAAATTTTTAACACTGATAATTATCATCTCTGCCACTTTTAAAAGATTCAGTCAAAGGTCAGGGTTAGGGGGACTGAGGAGAGAGAAGAGTATCTGAAATATAGTAAAATGAGAACAATTGCTGAACTGTGGGTATTCATTGGGTACTCTTCTTGCAATTTTTCTGTACATTTAAAATTTTTCAAAATTAAAAAAATATTTGGGGAAAAATACCTTTGCTACTCTGAAGATTCAAAAAAGGATGTGACACAAAGCAGATATCTTTCTACAAAAAGAGTTGCAAACCCTAATGTGGGGACCCAACTTGACCTTTGTGTTTCCTCTCCTTGTGCTCTGGAAGTTTCTGAAAAACAGTCATGAAATTTATCACATGAAGTTGTGGTTGTCAAAGAAAAAAAGAAGCTGATTTTCTTAAAAGCATATCTATCTTATAATTCAAGCATTGCCACAATTAATACAGAGATGCAAGAAATCCAAGACTGCTGTAGATGTTTTCAAAAGAAAATATTAAAGATATGCATGTTTCTTCTTAAAGTTCATGACATGCTTCTCTGTGCTGTGCATTTCATACACGTCCTATAGAGTTGCCTTCATGCATATTGCTATGAAATTGATTTGCTTACATGGTGTATCAGTCAGTTAAGGCTGTTGTATGCATAGTAACAAACACCTCCCGTCTTAGTGACTTAATCTTTTTTATTACATTTTATTTTTATTGTTGATGTTATTACAGATGTCCCCCATTTCTCCCCTCCTTGCCCACCTCCAGCTAGATCCCACCTTCCCCTCCCTCTGGCCCTCAACATGCTGTTGTCTGTGTCCATGAGCTATGTACACATGTTCTTTGGTTAATCTCTTCACCTTCTTTTACCAGTACCACCTGACTCCCCTCTGACATGTGTCAGGCTGTACCACATATCCATGTCTGTTTCTATTTTGTTCATCAGATTCTACATATACATGAGATCATATGGTATTCGTCTTTCTCTGACTGGCTTATTTCACTTAGCATAATAATCTTCAGGTCCATGCTGTTGCAAAAGGTAAGAATTCCTCCTTTTTTTTTTTTTTTTTTTTACAGCCTGGAAGTATTCCATTGTGTGAATGTACCACAGCTTTTTTATCCACTCATCTACTGATGGGCATTTGGGCTGTTTCAAGATCTTGGCTATTGTAAACAATGCTGCTATGAACATAAGAGTGCATACATTCTTTCTGGTTGGTGTTTCGGGATTAGGATATGTTTCCAGAAGTGAGATTGCTGGGTCAAAAGACAGCTTCATTTTTAATTTTTTGAGGAAATTTCTTACTGTTTTCCACGGTAGCTGCACCAGTCTGTGTTTGAACCAGTAGTGTACTAGGGTTCCCTTTTCTCCACATCCTCGCCAGCACTTGTTTGTTGGTAGCCATTCTGGCAGGTGTGAGGTGATATCTCATTGAGGTTTTAATTTGCATTTCTCTGTTAATTAGTGACATTGAGCATTTTTTTCATGTCTATTGGCCATTTGTCTGTCTTCTTTGGAGAAGTGTTTATTCAGGTCTTTGCTCATTTTTTGTTTTGTTTTGTTTTGAATATATTTTTATTTATTTCAGAGAGGAAGACAGAAGGAGAGAGAATAGAAACATCAATGATGAGAGAGAATCATTGATCAGCTGCCTCATGCATGCCCCCTTCTGGGGATTGAGCCTGCAGCTCAGGCATGTGCCCTTGACCAGAATGGAACCCAGGACCCTTCAGTCCGCAGGCCAATGCTCTATCCACTGAGCCAAACCAGCTAGGGCTTTGCTCATTTTTAATTTTTTAAAAATATATTTTATTGATTTTTTTACAGAGAAGACGGGAAATAGATAGTTAGAAACATCAATGAGAGAGAAACATTGATCAGCTGCCTCCTGCACACCTCCTACTGGGGATGTGCCCACAACCCAGGTACATGCCCTTGACCAGAATCAAACCTGGGACCTTTCAGTCCACAGGCCAATGTTCTATCCACTGAAGCAAACCAGTTAGGGCTTTGCTCGTTTTTTAACTGGGTTTTTTGTCTTCCTGGTGTTGAGTTGTGTAAGTTGTTTTTTTAAATATATTTATTGATTTCAAAGAAGAAGGGAGAGGGAGAGAGAGATAAAAACATAAATGATAAGAGAGAATTATTGATCAGCTGCCTCCTGCACACTCTGCACTGGAGATCAAGCCCAAAACCTGGGCATGTGCCCTGACCAGGAATCGAACCTGGGGCCTCCTGGTTCATAGGTGGACACGCTGGCCAGGCTGTATAAGTTCTTTATATATTTTGGAAATTAACCCCTTATAAGATGTGTCATTGGCAAATATGTGCTCCCATACAGTGGGTGCCCTTTTCATTTTGTTGATGGTTTCTTCTGCTGTGCAGAAGCTATTTAGTTTGATGTAGTCCCACTTGTTCACTTTTTCCTTTGTTTTGGTGAAAACAATGCTACAAGAGGTGTCTTGGTGGTTTAATGTAGAGCCAGCTCCAGCTAAGAGGGGGCTCTGTTCATCAGAAGCACTCAGGAGCCTGAGCGTTCAAAGTTTTCCCCTCCTGTCATCTTGGCAGGGTCCAGGAAGGGAGATTCTGGCCTGGGAATTGTGTTCCTGCCTGGCAGTGACATGTGTCAGTTCCATTCCCAACTTATTGGCCAGAGCTGGTCACATGGCCCAACACACCCAGGGGACAGGAAGTTCAGTCTCCCTGTGCCTGGACTCGGGGCTAGCTGACATTTCTTTAGCAGCATAAGTCTGCCACACATGCATGTCCTAGGCAGGCAGCAACTCGGCCTTGCTCCCCTCTGCAGTCCCTCTGCCTTGCCTGATACCTTGGCACATAATAGGTGCTTAAGAAGTGTGTATTGAACCGATGTGTGACCTTTCCAAGGTTTTCCTAATATATGAGAACATGTGATGTGTGCATACTGTGTGCCACGCCCTCTGCTAAATGTCCTGTCTGTGCTTCTTTGGGGGGGGTGGTGTACCATTCACATCACTGTTGAAAGGGTGAGAAAACTGAGGTTTGCTGTCTCTTTGAAATTAGCATTAGGGCCTTGGAAAGTAGAGGAGACTTAAAAAGTCAAACCAGAAACTTCTATATAACTAAAAAGTCTGTATGGAAACATGCCTACATATAATTTTCTAACTATATGTGCACAGTCAATAGTGTATTCCTGGAGGCATGACTTCTGAACACACATGACTCAAGGTCTGTGAAGCTTCGGCTTTTTATATCACCAACACGCAACCCTGTAATTAACCCTGTAGGGCCCGTGACTCATTATCAGAGCCTATGAGGCTGCTCCTTGGGGGGTGAGGGAGGAGGGGGGGCTGTGCAGGTAGGGCTGGGATTGTTGGGCAAGGCCACGGGGAGAAAGGGGCGAGGTGACCTGCTTTTCACCCAATTACAGCCTGTGGGTGGGTGCTCTGAGCCCTAGGGAATAAGCCGAGCTTGCCATTACAGTCAGGGGGCAGCTTCGGCTGGTGCCTCAGGGTGGCCGCCAGGTCTCAGGGTGGCAGAGCTGCGGCAAGGACCTGGCCAGGACAGAATGAAGTGACAGCAGTGGCTCTGTCCTGCTGGCACTGGCCGCTCTTCACCTTCAGGAATCCCCATGGCTCCCAGCCTGTGCATACATGTACCCTCTCTCCACAGGGCCTCTGCACGTTCCCTGCCCTTTGCCTGGGTCCCTCAGTTCCTTCCTGCCTTGCCACTTCCTCTGAGGCCTCCCCCTAACACCCACCTACTTCCTCCTCCCTCCCTTACCCACCCCTCATCCTGATTATTTCCACCCTGTTTCATGGGATCTGGCTGATCCTCTGTAATCTGCCCCCCACCCTCGCCCGCCTCGGGATGTAAAGGTCAGGGAGGGACCAGGTCTGTCTTGCACACCCCACTGCCCCCAGCACCCAACTCTGCTCGGCATGCCTCCACGCTCTGAAATTATAACCCGAACAAAGGGTGTCACCTGGGGGCTTCAGAGGCACACCCCCTTCCCGCCACAACCACAGGCACCGTCTGCCGCTTAGCGGTTCAAACCCAGACTCCGACTCAAACATGAGCTGGCATTTATTTTCGGCACCGGGCCCAGGGCTCCCTGGTTCCCACCTTGCAGGCGCAACTTTAATTTTAGCAAACGCAGGGCGCCCTCACCAGGAAGGCTCTGTTCTGAGAGGAGCTGCCTGAGGGGGAGGGGAGGGCCTTTCCCCCTCTCTCCTGTGGGTGCAGGACGACTCCTCGGCTGTCGAGCTGCGGACCTGGGAGCTCCTGGGGCTGCTTCTGTCTGTGCCCGCCGTGCACCACCAGGGTGGGGGTGGGGGGTGTGCAGGGGGAGTAGGGGGGAGGAGCCCAGGGCTGAGCACACCAAGGTTCAGAAAAGGGAGAAAGGGGATCCCGGCCAGCTTGGAGAAGTCGGCAGTGACCACACGTTGGGCCTTGAGACCCGGTGAGGAAGACGGCCTTCCTTTTCCTTGACACTGGAAGTCGCCAGCTTTGGTGAGAAAAGTGCAGATCCCACATTGTGCGGGGGCCTAGGTGCCCTAAACATGCCCATTGTTTCTGAAACCAAAGGAACAGGAACCCTGGATTTCCTCTGGCAAACCTGACCTGGGGGGGTGGGGTGGGGGGAGACTCTCTTCCAACAACCTTGGGTTGCGTGGAGCTTATTAAGCGGCCTCACACACTTATGAGGCATTAGATGCCGCTCCGAACAGCTCTGTGGGGAACGTTTGCAATTCAAGAGTCACCACTTGGCTGTCACTGCGCCGGAGACAGGAGCGGCCGCCTGCAGCGGGAGCCGGGGAGAATCGCTGCCGGCTTCAAAGGAGCCGGAGCATCGTTCTGGCACACGGCCTGGCTGAAACCCCGAGGAGAACGTCGGTAAGATGACTGGAGCATCTGCTCGCCACCCTCTCCCACTCACAGGACAGATAGCCCTGTCTGTCCCGGTTTCTTCTGGCAGGTGCCGTGCTTCTGGAAAAAATAGACTGGGCCACTAGCTCTTTTTAGGTGCCCATCTCTGCGATCCTCTGCCTGCCTGCTGGGTTTAAAGTTGATGATAAGTGTGCTTAGCAGAAATTGGCTGGTTCCCCTGGGGTAAGGGTGGAGGTGGGGTGGGGCGGGGTGGGAGGTGGCCTTTGAAAACCTGACCCACGTGATTCCCGGGGATCCCAGCTGCCAAGCCTGCTTGTACCTGAGCGCTGGGGTTCACCTGAGGATGCCGGAGCCCTCGCTCCGCCCCAAGCAGCTCCGGGGAGGGCTGTGGTTCCGCTGCTCGGGCTCCGGCTGTGCCGGTCAGTGATGCCTCTTCGCCTGCACCGCTCCCTCCCGCCGCCGTCACGTGTTTGTGGAGTCCCTGCTTCCTCAGAGGAGTTTGTTGGTGCCCCACCCTCCCTCCTAATAGTCCTCAGGCCAGCGTGGGGCGGGCTCTTTGACCTGTGAAATTGGGGTGGGGCAGGGCGGCATCTCTGGGGTGGAAACAACATGGACAAACGCAGCAGGAGGAGAAGGGCAGGGTGGGGTTGAGAGGGGTGCTGTTTGGCTGAAGGAGAGGTGTGCCCAGTCAAGCCAGGCCTCGCTTGTCCGGGTGAGGAGTTTGTGCTCTGCCAGGTGGAGGCAGTGGGGAGCCACGGTCACAGTGGAATTCAGGTACGTGGAGAGCCAGAAAGGGGAAGCAGGGGAGGAGGAAGAGGGAGAGGAGGAAGATAGGGAGAAGGAGGAGGAGGAGGAGGAGGGGAAGGCATGTGAAGGGGAGGAGGAGGCAAGCCCAGAGCGGGGAGGCATGGGGAGTGACATCTTTGGCCTGGGTGGTGCAGTGGCATGGAAGCCATCATTGTGACACTCCAGGCATCCCTGTGTTGCCAACGTACAGCCTCCCATGAGATGCCACGTGCTAAGGGACAGGCCTCAGCTGATCCCAGAAGGGGAGAGAGCGTAGTCAGAGCAGAGCAGAGGACTGCCTGGCAGTGGAAGGGCGTCTTCGAGCTTCTCAGGAGCAGCCTTGGTGGTTACAGAATCATCCACTTCCTGTTCTTGGGATGGCTCGCGGAGCTGCGTTTGTGAATGTGATGCACGGAGAAGTCAGGGAGCTGAGAGCTGAGTCTGAGGGCTCATGTTCTGCGCCCGTCCCGCGAAGCCTGGGGGCTGGGCACGCTGGCATTTTGGAAGCCCACACGGGGCGAGGCTGAGCTCTCAGCACCCGCACCTCAGGTGCCGGACTTCCTCTCTCAACACCGGCGTCTCCCGTCCATGTGAGAGGATTGTCTGGAACACCCAAAGCTGGCGTCTCTAGCGTGCTCGCCCAGGCTGGGCAGGCACTGTGCCCACACGCCCCGAGTACTAGCCCACTCTGTCCTCTCGCTGACTCCAGTGGAGGGAGCACTTCCCCACATTTTGCAGAAGAGGGAGCTGAGCCCCCTGAGGTGGTGCTAATTACTTACAGTCATACCACGCTCCGTGGCGAGCTTTTGCTCACTTACCTTTTCCTTCCCTTCAGCTTCTAACAGGCTGGCGAGAATTCCTAAGGGCATGCCTAGGACAAGCTTTAAAACCCTCGCGTAAACAAATGTTTAGAGCAGCTTTGTTCACAATGGCCATTCACAATGGAAGCTAGCACAATGTCCTTTAGGGGGTGAAGAGATTAAACTGGGGTCCATCCAGGCATAGCCACTGTGCCCAGTGCTGAAAACACATGCAGGAAACGTAAAGGCTCATATATTACAATACAAGGTGAAAGAAGCCAATCGGAAAAGGCTGTGTGCTGTACAATGCCAACTCTCTGACATTCTGGAAAGGGCAACAGGGTGGAGACAGTGAAAAGATGAGGGTTTGCCAGGAGTCAGAGGGAGGGAGGAATGAGTAGATGGAAGGGAGGGTTTTTAGGTCAGTGAAACTACTCTGTATCAACTGTAATGGTGGATACATGTCATTATACCTTTGTCCAAACCCATAGAATGTACAACACCAAGAGTGAACCTAATATGAACGGAGGACTTGGTTGTGTCTAAGCTGGGGCTGCCATAACAACAATACTACAGACGGGGCGGCTTAAATAATAAACATTTATTTCTCATATTTTGGGAGGCATAGCAGCTGAAGATCAATGCAAGGCTGTCCTAGTGAAGCGGTTCTCAACCTGTGGGTCGAGACCGCTTTGGGGGTCGAACGACCCTTTCACAGGGGTCACCTAAAACCATCAGAAAACACCTATTTCCCATGGTCTTAGGAACCAACAGACTGCTCCTCGGTGTAGCAATGTAGTTTACTGTTGTCATATGAAGACTGTTACCCATGCTACACCATGATTCAAGACAAAAAATTTCATTTATTTGTAATTAGAAATAAATATTTCACAATATATAATTACATATTGTTTTTGTGATTAATCACTATGCTTTAATTATGTTCAATTTGTAACAACAAAAATACATCCTGCATATCAGATATTTACATTACAGTTCATAACAGTAGCAAAATTACAGTGATGAAGTAGCAACGGAAGTAATTTTATGGTTGGGGGTCACCACCACATGAAGAGCTGTCTTAAAGGGTCGCGGCATTAGGAAGGTTGAGAACCACTGTCCTAGTGCATAGACAGCCTTCTTCTCACCAGGTCCTCAAAGGTAATGGGGGACTAGGAAGCTCTTTTTATAAAGGCTCTGCCTTCATGACCTAATCACCGCCCACAGGCCCCACCTCCTACCACCATCACACTGGGGATTAGATTTCAGCATATGAATTGGGGGAGACACAAACCTCCAGTCAATGGTGATCATGATGTGTCAGTGTAGATTCATCCATTTCAACAAAGGTACTGCTGTGCCAGGGGATGTTGATGGGAGAGGGGGAAAGGGTTGTGGGGAGGAACAGGGCTATGCCGGACTCTCTGTACCTTCTAAATTTTGCTATGAACCAAAAACTGCTCTAAACTGTAAAGTCCATTTTAAAAAACCCTCAAGTGACCAAAGGCAAATATATATATATAATCAAACTTGAAGTGTTTGAGTTCAAGTTCTAGAATATCTTTTTACAAGAGAGCCAGCTAATTTCTTCTTCTAAGATGTCTCTTTTTTAATTATTATTATTTTTTAAAATATATTTTTACTGACTTCAGAAAGGAAGGGAGTGAAAAAGATAGAAATGATGAGAGAGAATCATTGATCGGCTGCCTCCTGTATGCCCCAACTGGGGATGGAGCCTAAAACCCAGGCATGTGCCCTGGCTGGGAATCCTGGTTCATAGGTAGACACTCAACCACTGAGCCATGCCAGCCCGGCTCTTTTATAATTATTTATTCTTTTAAGTGCCTGGACTTTGGATGTACTTCAAACTTGAAACTCGGGTGTAAAAGAACTAAAAGGAATGTCCTTTCCTCTGGCACCACCTGCTTTTTAAAGTTGCCCCTGGGGGAGATTGTCCTCAGTGTTTCCTTCCATCTGGGGGATGTGCCATCCTGACCACCTAAGGGACCTGGCTCTTGGTTATCAGCCTGGCCTCTTCTCTGAGCTCAGCTGGCTAACAGCGAGTCATGCTCATTTCAGCGGCTGGGCCCGGTCAACTTGCATAGAATACTTCGCACCGATCTACTGTGTTCTCCTGAACTGGGAAAGGACACCCAACCGCTCTGAGAGGTTTCACTTTATAACCTCCACTGTCACAGCAATGCTCTGGACTCCCTTTGCAAGCCTGGCCCCTTTCATGGAGCACTCAGGCTTGTTAATGTCTTTGTACATTAATGCGAGGGATACACCTGGGCATGCAGGGTTGTGACCAGGGACTGCGGGTTTGCAATAATCTCGTCGGGGTTGCATGGTGCTCTGTCCCTTCCCATTTGGGTGGCTTTGGGCAAGGTTCTTCAACATCTTGAGTCTCTGTTTCCTGCTCTCTAGAATGCCAGTCACGTTTGCTGCCTACAGTTGTTGTGGGGATTATATTTAGGTTTGCCCTCTAGGGCACTTAGCCCAGAGCCTGACACTTTAGTAGCATTGTTTATTACTGGTTTTAATCATGTTCTATATGATGAATGCAAATGGATTAGGATCAGTTCTGCGAGACCTTGAATAAGTCACTGGATCGCCCAGAAACTCGTTTTCCGTGTCTATAAAGTGAGTATTAAAATATTTTGTCCACCCTTGGCCAGTGTGGTTCAGTTGGTTGGAGTCTTTCCGCTCACCAAAAGGTGGCGGGTTCGATTCCTGGTCAGAGCACATGCCCAGGTTGTGGGTTTGATCCCCAGTCAGGGTGTGTGAGGAGGTGGCTTCAATGTTTTACTCTCACATTAGTGTTTTTATCTCGCTCTCCCTTCCTCTCTCTAAAATCATTAAGAATAAAAATTTAAAAATTGCTTTGCTTTGTGTATTTCACATTGGTTGTAAGGATTGTACGAAGAACTTGAAAAGTGGGTACCACTTCTTGAGTGCTTATAATGCACTATGCATGTTGCTAAGGATATGGAATCACTCATAGGGCGTGGTTACTAGTAGTGGCTTAACCCCCCTCTCTTTGTTTGGGGGAAAGGGATTATTTTCCTAATGCCGCGGCCAAACTGACCCTCCTCCGTCATCTGTCCAGTTTAGAATGGAGTCGGGGAGGCCATGGACCTGGTTGTCCTTTCAGCCCCATCTCTTCCAACGGCCCTTGGATGGACTCATCCTGTGTGTTGAATGAATGAGAGAACAAATGAGTGAATGATGTAGACGAGCAAATGCAGGCTGCCAGGAGATGCAGAGGCCATGAGAAATCTGAGGGGTGTGGGCTCCAAGTGCGGCCTCCTCGGAGCCTGCTTACCACTCACCAGGGCCTGGGGTGGGTCCAGCCCAGACCCAGGGAATCCCATTCCATTTGAAACCTGACATTTGAAATAGGTGTCCCCTGGGTCTCAGAGGAGAGGTCCACAGGTCTATAGTTCTGGAGGAGCAATCAGGGCAGCTCCCGGAGGAGTCGCCCCGGGGACTAAAGAGGCGGAAGCGCTGGGACCGGCGCCGGCTGCCAGAGCCCAGCGCTTGTTCCCGTCCGCAGCCCCAGCGCCCAGCAAACGCCTGGCACTTCAGTAGCATTGCTTATTACTGGTTTTAATCATGTTCCATATGATGAATGCAAATGGATTAGGATCAGTTCTTCGAGACCTTGAAGCTCAACGCCGACGCGCCCCACGAAAATCCCACGGGCAGGGGCCCCCCTCTCCCGGGCGCTCCGCACGTCTCCGCGCGACCCCTCCAGCCGGGCTCCGCGGCCAGCGCGCAGGCGCGGGGGGGGGGAGGGCGCACGCGGGTGACGTCACTCTGCGCCGGTGCGGCCCTGGTGTCGCGCACTGATCACGTCGCCATGGAGCCCAGGGCGG
This sequence comes from Lasiurus cinereus, assembly GCA_011751065.1. Classification (NCBI taxonomy): domain Eukaryota; kingdom Metazoa; phylum Chordata; class Mammalia; order Chiroptera; family Vespertilionidae; genus Lasiurus; species Lasiurus cinereus. The sequence goes on along the minus strand of JAAGEH010000452.1, from coordinate 26,379,181 downwards.
GTGAGGGTTCCATCCCGGATCTGGCGGAGGGGGGCCGAGGGACTACGAGGGAGAAGGAAGCGGGCAGAGAGGGGCCGTGGGAAAGACGGACGGGTCACGCGGAAGAGCGCTGGGGTCGAACCCGGGCGGGATACCCGGATAATGGGGTCCGAGGGAGGAGGGCTGCCTGCGGCCCGGAGGTGGTGTCCGTTAGCTCCGGACCGCCGGTCACAACTGCCCCGAGAGCCCTGCCCTGCCCTGCCGTACCTTTCCTGCTTTACGGCGCGGGAAACCGCTGGCATTATCTTTTTTTTTTTAATATATTTTTATTGATTTATTTTATTTATTTTTTTTTTACAGAGAGGAAGGGAGAGGGATAGAGAGTTAGAAACATCGATGAGAGAGAGACATCAATCAGCTGCCTCTTGCACGCCCCCCACTGGGGATGTGCCCGCAACTAAAGTACATGCCCTTGACCGGAATCGAACCTGGGACCCTTCAGTCCGCAGTCTGACGCTCTATCCATTAAGCCAAACCGGTCTCGGCCATTGCCTTATCTTAACTGATGCCTCGGGTGTGCCAGGCGAGGGGGAGGCCCGGCCCTCGTTGGTGTTAGTTGCAGGATTGCCCGGCCAAGAGCGCGTAGAGCTCACGGTGCGCCGGGGCCCTGCCGTGGCCGCCCGCGCAGCACGAACCCGGCACCGTAAGCAGGTGCGGACCACACCGTGGGGTGAGGAGAAAGATCCTGGGAGATGCTGGCACGTGCCAGCACGGAGCTCAGAGCTGGAGGAAGAAAGGGGAGAAGCCCCAGCTGACCTGACCCGCACCTGCAGCACAGGGCCGGGCATTTCACACATCAATCTATGGCGCCTTTTATTATTCCGATCATTTCCTATGTTTTCATAACTTTCCAAGGGCAAGGATGTGCCTTTGTATTCTCTCCCTGCCCTCCCAATTAGCCTTCCAAATGGGAGGCACTCCAATGTTGGTGATGAATGGACAGGGCAGGGCCCCAGCAGTAGGGGACTGCATTTCTTGTGTTCCGCCCAGTCAGGGTCCTGTTAGGAATATGGTAGGGCTTCTGGATTGTTAGTGAAAGTGATAATGTAATAGCCTTAGGAGAGTTGTGTCACTGTAATTATTTCTGTTTTGGAAAAAAAAAACCACACACACACAAGAAAACAGTGAGGGTGCCCTGGGGTTTTGTATGTGTGTGCGTGTTTTTAAATTTTATTTAGAGGGAAACATCAATTTTTTTTCCACTTATTTATGCATCCATGTGTTGATTCTTGTATCTACCCTTCCTGGGGATTGAACCTTCAACCTTGACATATCAGGATGATGCCAGTGCAACTGACCCTAGAGTTTTCCGGGCTTTGGTTCAGCCAGGGCCTCTGGGTCCTCAAAGGAAGGACATCTGTCTGTGATTGAGCACTCAGAGCACACTTTCCGGGGGAGGTGGTGTCTCAGCTAGTCCTGCAGGGAGAAGAGTGGCTGGACCTGGGAGGAGGGGAGAGGAGAGGAAGTATTAAGGTCTGAAAATGAGAGAGGTGGGCAGGTGTGGGGGCCAGGGACCAACAATGGTTGAATTTGAAATGGGGAATGATGGGAGATGAGGCTGAAGTGGCCAGCAGAGTTTTGCCGGTCATTCCACACCTTACAACAGAGGGATCTGCAAACAGTGGAGCAGAAGAGAGGAGGGGAGACTTCCTGGAGGTGGTGCCAAAGCGGGGCCTCGAAGAAAGGGTTGGCCAGAGGGACAGGGAGCTGAACAGACGTTCCAGCAGAGGCCAGCAGGTGCAGAGCCCCCCGCAGGGAATAACAGCTGAGCACCGGAAGCTGCCTGGGTGGCCCACCCAGCGGGCAGCAGCACAGTCTCAGCCTGCATCTGTAGCAATGTGTGCTCCCTAAGCATACCAGCGTCTGCCTTTTTGTTTCTGCAGGGGTTCAGAAACAGCCAGGGCTACGAGGCACCAGCAGTGTGTGGGCTGGGCTGCAGGAGGCTCGGGTCTGGCTGGGCAGGGCCTTGTGTGTAAGCTATGCCATTGGGATTTAGGTCTAGTCTGAGGGGGTAGGCAGTGGAAACCTGTAGCTGTGGTCCTTACACCTTAGAACTACACATAGCGGGTTCACAATTGATATGAATGGGCAGAGGATATGAAAGCATACATCAGTAACAAAGGCTGGAAACCGCCTGCTTACTGCCCATCAGTAGGGGACTGCTTGTGTACATTTTGGCCTGTTCTTATAGTGGGATACTGTGCAACTTGCAAAAAATATGAGGGTGCTTTTAGATGCCACACGGGCTGATCGGCAAGATAGTAAGTAAAGGAACGAAGTGCAGAGCAGTGTGTGTAGCTGTGTGGAGAGTGCACTCTCCATGGAGAAGCAAATGAGAGTGAGAATACAAGTAGTATCTCTTGTGTGAAGCCTGAGAGGCCTGGGAAGAATTCACTAGAAGAAACAAATGCACTGACTGCCTTGGGGGAAGGACCTGGTTCCCGGCAGAGGGCGAGTAGAGATACTTTTCATTTTAGATCCTCTTGTATGGTTTTAAAGTCCACTTGGGAAGGAAGGAAGGAAGGAAGGAAAGAAGAGAGGGAGGGAGGGAGAGAGAGAGGAAGGAAGGAGGGAGGGAGGGAAGAAAGGAAGGAAGGAAAGAAGGGAGGAAGGAGGGAGGGAAGGAAGGAAGAAAGGAAATTTAGCTGTTAGGATGCGTTTATCCAAATGTTTCAAAGCCAGACAATTCAGAAATGTTTACGGTGAGGACCTGGCTGCCAGCCCCACCCCACTCGCAGCCAGGTGACTCCCATCTTCCTCTGGCTGTGAGGCTGCTTCGTGTCACTTGTGAGCAGCTTCCACTCCTTTAAGGGAGATTGACTGAGAGGTTAAACCTGCCCTGCCTGCATGATGAGAGATGCCCAGCAGCACGCCCTGTGTGGAACCTCAGGTCCACGGTCTGAGTGTGTTTAGTTATGAGGAGCACTGTCTGTGTTCTCGTCTAAGAAGAGGTCTGCTTTTGGTGCCCGTGCCAGAGAGGCACGCCCCCCAAGCACCATGTCCATCTATCCTGCGGGGCCTTTTGGGTACGTAGGGTACATGGATAGCACTCTTCACAGGAACTTACATTTGGGCATTGAATCTACTTCTGGGCTGGTAGTAAGAGTATATCACTGAAGGAGATTACCACGTAAATGCTTTGCTGCATAATTCACGGTACTGCCATATACTAAATTGTTATGAAAACAAATAGTAGATACAAAGTGATTTGGAACAAACTTCTGTACAAGGTTATCTGTTTGGGCCAACAAAAACAAAAATTCAGTGAATATTTTTACATGTGTCTATATGAAAGTGTTGTTTTTGTTTTTCTACTTAACTGGAAACTGTCTTTATATTTCTTCACTCCAATAGGAGCATATAGCCAATGCACATTTAGGACTGCCACAATCTAAGTACAGTATATTTGTTGCCTAAAATTGCATTTCCGAAGTTGGATGTAGAAGAAAAGATTCCCACATTAACAAAGGGAGTTGTAGTTGGTAATCCCAAATAATAGCCAGTTTAACATCACTTAGGGCTAAGGCAAGCTTACTGTGTTTACAGCAGGAGTAGACCAATCACAGCTGTTTCAAGGCTGGATAGACAGAGCCGAGTGACAGCACTGTGACTGAGCACAGTGTGCATCCCTGGCAGTGCACATGGTGTGGGTTGCATTTTGTTCTGCTACAGGTTAGTAGAACTGGGTTAAACATTGGGATTATATGAGTTTACTCTGTCATTGGACTTTATGATTTGTTATGGATGTAGAACTTATCACGAACCCTGATTTTATAGAGTTCAGAAGCCCTAAACCCTGGTCTGGCCGGTAGAGAGTGGAGGGTGCATGAAGCAGGCATGGGAGAGGCCCTGGGGTACATGCGCCGTGGAATTCCTGGCCGCTGTTTAATCGGACACCCTTGTTACGATAGGTGTTTCCAAACAGGACATTCGGGAGCAGATCTGGGACTACATGGAATCACAAAATGTAGCTGACTTTCCCCGGCCTGTCCATCATAGGATTCCTAACTTCAAGGTACTGACACATCCCCAGAGCATTCAAGAGGGAAACAGTATTCCTAAAAGAGTAGCATTAGGAATACAGTTATCACCCTGTTCCACGGTGTGAAATCCAAACCACCAGGCAGGGGTGTTTCTGTGTTTCGGGGTGTCCCTTCACCTCAGGGCCCCTTGCCTCTCTGTGCAGGGTGGGTTGATGGGTTGGTGGGTTGTCTTGTCAATGTGCTGCTCAGTCTACCGTTTACTATTTGATGAAGAATGAAATGTTTATCCTGGCTGAACACATGTTATTGTGGTGCCTTTTTACAAAATTGGGTCCCCAAGGATAGAAAGGGTGATGTGCTCTGAGATGTCAGCCCACTGCTAGCACCTTTGGGAAGAGGGAGGCTTCACCAGGCTCTGATGACTGGGCCCAGGTTCCCAGCCATTCAGAACAGAAGACAATCAAAGATGTCTCTGTGATAGTATCAGTAGGAACAAGTCTGCTTGAAAAAGGCAACATGCACAGCTCTAATGTTTGGCATACATGTTTCCTGAGAGAAAAAGCAAGTGCCTGTTGAAAATACACTGCTCTGCCGAGCCTGAAGGATGTGGCCCCGTGTGCTTGCCATCACCCCTATTTGGGCTGGACATTCTCTCCTAGCCCGGCTCCCGAGAAGCAGGCCCCCGAGAAGCAGGCCCCAGCCCTTTGCTGGTCCTTAGCTGAGCTGGTTGCGAGGCCATCCTGTTCTACTGAAAAACTGCTCTTTTGGATGGTTTTGTCGCCACTTTGTTTTGTTTTAGTGCTTGTTACTCCAGGGAGAGGACTGTACGTGAAGTACAGGGAAAGGATGAAAGGTGCACAGAGTCACTGATAACCTTTCAGAAGGCAGCCAGCGAGGACAGGGACGGGGGTTCCGGGCGTGGGCTCTAACCTGGGTTCCTATGCTCCATCTTGTTCAGATGGTGGTTCACAGGTGTGTTCCTTGGTGAAAATTCACTAAGCTGACACATGATTGGTACTCTTTGGGGGAGTGTGTTTTATTTCAGTAACAAGTGGGGGCTAGGCCAGCTGTCTCAGCCCCTTTCTACCCTGACTGCTTTCTTAGACGTTTCTTTGTGTGACTCTTAAATCCTGTTTCACGCATGATGAGTGCTTCCGCTGTCTGGGAAGGATGTTGGTGCAGGTGCTCAGGCTGCGGTTGTCCTCTCAGTAACGTGCACTTGCCTTTAACACAGGGTGCTTCTCGGGCCGCTGAGCACTTCCCACGCTTGCAGGCATTCAAAATGGCCAGGACCATTAAAGTCAACCCTGATGCTCCCCAGAAAAACGCTCGCTTCTTCGTCCTCGAAGTAAGTGCAACTCTGTCTGCTTGCCTACCCAGGGCTCTTATCTGGCTTGCCAAAACATCCAAGACCTCGAAGTTTTTGCCAGAACGCAGGAAGTTAAAGTGGACCCCGATAAACCGCTGGAAGGCGTTCGGCTGCTGGCACTGCAGGTAATCCCGCTTCCCTGCACGAGCCCTGGCCCTGCCTGGCAGGCGCTCACCAGGTGGCTGGTACACGCGTGCAGTCCTGTACTGGAAGGCTGTTCTTCTAGTCCCTCCCACACAGAACGTGCCCTGGAGTTGTTTTTCCAGGAACAGTCCAGAAGTCTTTCACTTGCTTAGCAGTCTGTCAGTCAGAAGTCCTGGATGTTTCCAGAATTCAAAGATAAAAGAGGTGCAAGATGATGACATTAAGACGTTCTCAGTTCCATCAGAAGGGAAACATTACAATATGTGTATTTCTCTCTGCTACCTTTGTAACATTGCAGTTCTTTGAAATGTGATAACCCATGAGTCAGGAATCTCTTGAGTCCCCAAAATACATAAATTAGAACAGTGTTTCTTACCTGTATAGGCCCCCTTTCAAGAAAAAAAATTTCTCCACGGTTGTTTTAAATTATTATAATTCAGTAAGTGTAAACATAAAACTTGGTATAAATTTTAATGCTCATAGCTCTTATGCAATGATAAAACTAAAATAAACATATACTAGTAAATTAAGTACAAACAAAATTTTAAAAGCAGTAACATTCAAATAACCACTAATTTTAGGAGTGGGTGATGTTTTGCTGGACACATCGCTGCTGATACTGAGAATGCAGTACTGAGAGCAGTGGGCAGGGTCTTCGGAATTCTGACTTACCCTCCCTCGCCTCGTGTGGTGACTCGGTTCTCCTACTCCTCATAGGCCTCCGGAGAAGCCTTGGTTCTGCAGGGCATCTTTCATCCCACGTGGTGAAAGGAATACCAGAAAGTAATTTTACCGGGAATGGGGAGAGTGTAGGGATCCTGCTCAGGTTCTTGCAACTATCCGGCGTAGGAAGTGATCCTATCTTCTGTTTGCGGTTCAGCCCCAAGAGGCCTCTGGTGTAGGCCCTTCTGGAAGCATTCTTCCTTGCAGCCTTGTTTTCCTGGTCAGTAAAACACTTTAATGAATTAGAGGTGGTGATGGCAGCAGCAGTGACGGCTCCACAGTGAGCAGGTGTATATGAAACCCATTCTTTTTTTAAAAAATATATATTTTATTGATTTTTTACAGAGAGGAAGGGAGAGGAATAGAGTTAGAAACATCGATGAGAGAGAAACATTGATCAGCTGCCTCCTATACATCCCCCTCTGGGGATGTGCCCGCCACCAAGATACATGTCCTCGATCAGAATCGAATCTGGGACCCTTCAGTCCACAGACCGATGCTCTATCCACTGAGCAAAACTGCCTAGGGCTATGAAACCCATTTCTATCTAAACATGTTCCTGTGTTCATTTAATCCTGCTGACAGCCCTGTAACATATGACATTGAAGACACAAAACACAGAGAAGTCAAGTGTCCTGACTAAGTCACACATCAGGAATGATAAAGACTGGATGGGACACAGTCCTCATTGCCACTTTATTTATTTAGGGGAAATAAATAGCCATGCTGTATTTCAGGCTCTGCCAGGGACGTAGTGGTGAAAAGCACACAATGTCATTTGTAGTCCCTGTGCTCTAGGGCTACAAGTTCATCAGTGGTTTCATGTAGCGGGTTAACAATCATGTAGGAAGCAGGTAAAACTGCAGGTTCCCCAGTCTCATCTGAGTGCTCGCAGGGAGGGTGCTGCACATGGCCACAGACCACACCAGGCTTCCCTGGCTCACCCCCAGGCCTTGAATTGGTTTGTGCTTGAGAACCGTTGGCCTTGGCTGTGCTTGCCAACACTGCATGTCAGTACCCTCCCGAGAGCTTTGAAGATGTCTGTCACCGAAGGCAGGTTCTGAGTCAGAGGCTCTGAGCGGGTCTGGAGATGCTAATGTACAACTAGGGTTGAGATCTGCTGAGCTACAGGGTGAGCAACTTCCAGAAAAGACGGAGTAACGAATCAACCTTCAGTGTACGAGAGTCATCTGGAGATTGCAAATGCCAGGAACCCAACACTAGTTAGCGCTCAAAAGGAAAATAGTATGAAATACTCTTCTCTGTGGTTGAAAAATGTTTATTTAAGTAAGCCAAACTGATTTCATGCGTCTTTTATTGGTCTCAGGCTGGCTTCTCTTGCACAAAAACGGAGGCATGTTATTTTTTACACAAAAGATTTTATAAATGTTATGATTGCCTGTGGCCCTCCCCTGGGTGATCAACAGAGATGCCAGGGGCAGTGGTTCTCCTGACTGACCAGGTGGGCAGTTAAAGCAGGTTGCTGGGCCGGCTTCCAGTCATTTCTAACAAGTGCCCAGGGCACTCACTCTGAGAAGCCCTGTGTCCTCTGGCACTCACAATCTGAGACTAAATACAGTCAAACCTCGTTTCTCCAACGGCTCCTATGTTGACCATTTGGGTTTACAAGAAAAAAAAAAAAAAGATCTCAGGTGTCAACCAAAACTTTATTTTTCAACCTGGCAGCCCTTTCATGCTGATACCTCAGCATGATAAAAAGTGTCTGTTTGGCAACAAACAAAGGAGAGAATGCTTTTGTTGCCAGTGATTAGCACAATTGTAAAACATAAAGAAGCCATCCAGAGTGCTGATTGTCGATAAGGGTGTGAAAATGCTCACAAAACCACGTCACAGACAAGTGAATAGGTAGAAAAACTTGCTGTTGATTGGATCAATGAAAGACAGTTAGCCCAGGAGAGCAGGTTGGAGGCAATGATATATGAAAAATTCCTTTAAAGCTAGTAAGGGATGGATCAATAAATTTAAGAAAACAGTGTTTATTTTAGATTAAACAGTACATTAGGCATGTACTGTATAGAAGAAAGGTTAAAACGGAATCATTAGGGAGTCTGTAATGGATTAATTCAATTTACATTATTTTTAATGGGGAAAATGATTTAATTTTTTGAACAGCCTAGTTAGAGAATCGAGGTTCTACTGTAGAAGATAAGGGCTGTTGACACAGATGAATATGTAATATTGATTCTATCAAATGCTGACCTTTGAGATTGTGATTTGAACAGCAAACTAGAGATAAATGCTTGATGGCAAAAACAGTATTAATGTAGCTATAATGATTAGTTTTGAATTAAAACTAACTATAATAGTACTTAATGCTGAGAACAGGGGACATAGGAAAATTATGGTTGGAAATTATATGAGAAAGACCTGTGTTTGGATTTGTGTGGTCATTTTTTGCATGTCACAGTTTTCATTGGCAAGTGAAGTGGAATTAGCCTTTTAACAAATGCCCTGTGAAAGGCTGGGGAAAGTAGTGTCTGTGAGTAAAATGAACCCCCATGCATTTATTTATTTGTTTGCAAACAAGTCATTTCCTTGACAGTTACCAAGAAATTGCAGATAATAGTAACTTGTTTCAGTCCTGAAACGTTAAAAACATATGCAAGAAAGTTCCAATTTCATTTTGTAATTTATCGATTGTTTTTCTTTTAAAAGAGCAAAAAAACATTATTGGTTCCAACGCCAAGACTGAGAACAGGGTTATTTAATCAGATCACACCACCTCCTGGGGCAACGAAAGACATCCTGAGAAAATGTGCCACCTCTCAGGTAAGTGCGAGAGAACTGTTTTCAGCTGCAACTTCTGCTCAGTTAGAAGAGCCTATAATTCACCACAACACTGCAAATTTATTTTTATCAAAGTCAAATGAACAGAGATGTTAAAAAGTATTCAGCGGTCCTGTCACGAAAGGAGCCAGGTAGAAACACGATGAATACACGGGTTCTATTTTCGTACCTTGGTTTCTATTTTGTACCAAACTGGCAGATTATAAATTCTGTTAAAAGACAGAAGGAAAAACAAATTACCTGGTACTCTGGTGCCCTCTAGTGTTAATCTGTGATGTTTAGTGGTCTGTAGATTTTTATCAAAGGCCAGGAGAGCAATTGGGGACACAGGATAGAATTTCCAAAATATGTTCAATTGGGATGACTCATCAGTTGTAAATTAATTATTGCTTATATGTGCATATGTATGTATATAAAAATACACACACACTCTGAATAGTTATAAAGGCAGTATTAAAATTCATTTCATTTTTTAAATGTAATGAAATCTACACAGTATTATGCATTTGGGAGGGACACCCCATATATGTATAAATGGGTATGTATATATGAGAATATATATATATATATATATATATTTGATATCATATATTTCTTGAATGCCTCATCATGTAATAAAACCAAAGTGTGTAACTATTACTTTAGTGTTCATTATAATGGAATTTGTCTTGTAGTTTACAGATAAAGAAATAGAATTTGGTGGTTTTTCAAACTCCAAGAATAGACCAGGTCATTGGATTCTTAATTTACTGGAATAAAAAATAGAGCATCAAGATATTCCTTTCTTACAGGGATTTTCCACTTAAGTCTAATGTGTAAAAACTGAATGCTTTATTATTATCTTATATAATAAAAGGGTAATATGCAAATAGACTGAACGGCAGAACAACCGAATAACCAATCAAAGCATAATATGCTAATGATATTCTAAGGCTGCTCAACTGCCCACTATGACATGCACTGACCACCAGGGGGCAAACAGTCAACTGGTCGACCAGTTATTATGATGTGCACTAACCACCAGGGGGCAGATGCTCTGACCAGTAGGTTAGCTTGCTGCTGGGGTCTGGCTGATCAGGACTGAGTGAGATGGGCCAGACACACTCTGGAGCCTTCCCACGGTTCCCTCCCGGCCTGATGGTGCATCGGTGGGGTCCCTCAGCCTGGCCTGTGCCCTCTTGAAATCCAGGACTACTTGAGGGATGTCAGAGAGCAGGTTTCAGCCTGATCCAGCAGGCCACTCCCCTTGGGAGGGCGCCAAATGCAGGGCTCATGGCTGGTGAGCACTGCTGTGGCAGCGCGAGCCTCTCTCGATTGGGACTGATTGGGCGAGACCCCACAACAGGCACAGTGGGGCTGGATGAGCTGGAGCAGCAGGTAGGAGCTGCAGGTGGCGTTGGATTGCAGGTTTCGTCCTGGTATCTGCAGGCCACCAAAAGGACTCCACCTGTTTACTGGGCCTCTAGTTTATTGATAACCTGTTGTATTCCAATAATAGAATTTGATGAGGCTTACAATAGTACATAATAATAAAATAATAAAATATGTTTGGAAAAGGAACAAAGGGAAAATAAGGATAGAAGAATAAGAGGCAGCAGTGGTTCAGGTTGCTGCTCAAAATTGCAAGCCGTTTGACCCTTTTCCATTGGCAACCTGGGTTGCAGATTTGAGCCTGCATTTCTTTGAGTGATGGGATGTATTCCGTGTAAATCATAGGCTCATGACAGTAACAGAGTCTTTTCCTGAGATCGAGGTCCAGGTTGGTGCTGCTATAGTGGTCTGTTACCCGAAACAGCATCCCTCTCCCCTCCAAAAGGGGACCCATGAAGTGCTCTATTGCCAGGAGTTCCCCATGAAGTGCTGGCATTGGCTGGTCCCACACACGCACTCCTGAGAAAGCGTAACGGCCCATGAGAAGGCCAAGACTCGTTCCCATGGCTGAACTTTTAATAAGGATTGATCAGCAGGGTTTGGGTGTTTTTATAGCATGAGATATTGGAACCAAATCAGAGATCCAGAGTCATGAACTTCAAAAAGATTTTCATTTTCATTTGCTTTATGGCTAGGGAAAGTGGTGAAGTGGGGAGAGACACGGGTGCACACAGATACAAATTTTAGTGCGATTGTTATTTGGTTTGCCAAAGCTCAGTGGCAGAAATACTGCCGCGGTGCATATCTACTCTAGGAGACTCCGAGGGCGCCTGATTTCTTGGAAGATGAGTCTCTGAGTTTGTCCTCACCACCTCAGCCCCCTGCCACCCTCACGACCCAGCCATCTGTGTCTGTCATCCTTGTGGTTGTATTTGCTCGGACACAGTAGTGTTCTAGTAACCACCCCGCAGGCAGGCAGAAAAGTGTGTCAATCACATGATAAGTCCATCTACCCATTAGGGACTCTTTTTGTTGATTGGAACGTGAATTTGGAGAATCAGGAGACTCCTGCTTGCTTGTGCTCTGTCTGGTGAGGCTTAGCAGGTGAGGCTGGCCAAGTGAGGGAAGAGGAATTGTGACAGACGGCTACAACCCAGCAACCCACACAGCTGTCCGCTCACTCCGGCTGCCCGGCACTGAGCCCATTAAAACTGAGTTAGGGACAAGGCTGCCTGTCTCCATGGCCACAGAGAGTGAGGAAAACAGGCTTTCCCACAGTGGGAACACCAGGGCTGTTGACTAGTTTGACTGTCGGGAATCCCTCAAACTAATCTCATGTACTGATTCTGAACGTGGCTTGTCATATTGTTGTAGACGGGGGATGGGGGCCAGTACCACACCCAGTGATTTGCTTCTGCCAGGTCTGAACATTGTCCCCATGTGGTTTCCTAGATTAACTGTAGCCCTTGATGTCAGAGTCACGGCCTATCAGCTTTCCTAGTCGTTAAATACGGGCCTCCACTAGTTAGCACACATGGAGTACTTCCGGTGCATTTGGTTGAGTAAGATTTCAGAAGTGAGTATGCTAAACATGAAAGTAATGGCCTCAGCCTTTCATACCGCATTAATGTGGCCACGTCTTATGTGCCAAATGCTGTACCTGCATGTTATCATTTCATCGTAACACCAGCCCAACAAGCCTGGGGTGGGGTCCCTGTCTGAAAGACGAGGAAACTGAAGGCCAGAGAGCATCCTCTGCTGAGGTCACAGAGCAGAGGGAGCTGGACCAAGTTCGGAGGGGCTCCTGAGCCTGCCTGTGTTCTGATCACGATGCTCTTCTGTGACACGGGAAAATGGTTTCCTCAAAACATGAAGTTAATATCCTATCCATCTGTGCTGTCAGTTCCTCTTGGTGTCTTTCCTGGGAAGACATTGTGGTAAATTATCCTAACATGGTTTTCCTGAAATGCCATCTCTGCCATGTTGTAGGGCTGCGCGAGCATCTGCTTCTCGCAGGAGGTTGATTCCGACTCACACTTGCCTGTGAGCTGTGAGGTGGGGCGGCCGCTCGCTGCGGGGAAGCTCAGGTCCGTGTCTCTCTCCGCAGGGCGTGAGGGACTTCAGTGTTCCCGTGGGCTTGGACGCCAGCGTCCTTGTGGACTTAGTGGTGGTGGGCTCCGTGGCCGTTTCTGAAAAAGGTAAGATTGAAAATAGAAATCCCAGTGCGACCCGTGGCCTGCAGCTTGCTTTCCACTGGCTCTGCTCGGCTTCTGGGCGCCAACGGCAAGGAATTTCAGCTTCTGGTCACATGCCTGGCTTCCAAAACCGGTACATCTATCATTCATTGTGAAGAGTTAACTCTGTCCCTCCCACTCCTGGCCCCACTCAACACTTTTACAGTATTTTTACTCTTCTCAACAGGAAAAATAAAGTGAGATGTTCCCCTCAGGTGGTGAAAGCTTTTCCCTCTGTTCTTAACTGGCACCAAGCTGCCCTTCTTTGCAGTCTGTCAGTAAATAGCTGGTTTTGGAGAGCCTCCAGTAAGTGGGAAACCTTAACTGCTACACCTTTTGGTATGGAGCAGCAGCGTCCGGGACAAGACGTGCCCCACGCCTGCTGCGAGGCCTGGTGCTTTGAGTGCAGGCAGGTGAGCAGCTTGGCGCCACCCGCTCTGCCTGGCACCATCAGGGGTGGGCCCCTGTGCTTCCCGGGGGACCACTTCCCTCTGCACTGCTCTGCCCCAGCCCCGCCTCATGCTCTTTGAAAACAATCTGCTGATTCTTTGGTGGAGTCTCAGACCTGCTTATACAGTGTGATTTGGGTCCCACTAGGAATCTGTTCTCTTTCCTCTTGTCCCCAAAACTCTTGTTTTTTTATTTGTTTGTTTTTATTTAAATATGTCTTTATTGATTTCAGAGAGGAAAGGAGAGGGAGAGGGAGATAGAAACATCAATGATGAGAGAGAATCATTGATTGTTTGCTTCCTGCACACCCCACAACAGGGATCGGGCCTACAACCTGGGCATATGGCCAGGAATCGAACTGTGACTTCCTGGTTCATAGGTCGATGCTCAAACACTGAGCCATGCCAGCTGGGCACCCAAAGCTTTCTCTTTGAAAGTAATTGGCCAAGGTCCAGTTCTGCCTTCAGGAGAGGTTTTCAGTAAATAGTTGGTGAGAGATGCTCCAAGGCAATCCTTGAGCTTGGTGTTTTAAATGCTGGCCTGCAGTACCTTCACCTTCAGTTTACTTTCTGTCTTCCCAGCTCTGAGCTAACATGTGAGATGTTTGGCTTTACCTGTGCACAGTTACAGGTACTTTATCGGTCACAAGGGGGCTGCACATGAGCACACCTTTCCCGTGTGCCTGCCAGAGGCCAGAAAGCCAGGCCAGCAGGGTGTTCTCTGCCCAGGGGCCAAGTGAACGGGAGGAGCAGACAGCAGCCGAATTGCAGGACCATGTGCGCAGCATCGGCGGAAGTCAGGATGGGCAGCAGTGGGGTCAGAGGAGAGGGACCTCGAGCAGGGCATCATCTCAGAAGTGACACCAGGGCTGGCCCTTGCATGCCAGTTGTTCCCGAGGCAGGTGGAATGAGGGGAGAGGAGGCAGGTCTTCGGAGCAGGGCCCTTTGCTGGTTTGGGCCGGCTTTCCTGAGGCCAGTGACAGGGTTTGGACTGGACTGATCTGACAATGGAAAACCATCAAACATTTCTTTCCAAGATTACCAGGGAGTTTCTTTTTTAGCTTGGGATGTATGAAGAAGAAAGTGTTTTGTAAATTTCACCATCCAGATAACGAGCTGATTAAAGCGATGAAACGACCTGCATGTGTTTGGGGAATTTGAATGACCCAGAAAGCATCACCCCGTTCCCTCCCCCCAACCCCACATCTTCTTCCTTTTTCCCAAACCCGCTGTCTGCAGTTCCTGTGTCAGTGCAGACACCTGTACCACCTGAGACACAGGTGTCATGTGTGTTCTGCGTGGGTTGTGTGTTCATCCTGTGTCTGTCACAGGACATAGCAGCACTTGCAGCGCTTGGTGCCATGTGGGTGATGGGTCTCCGAGGCCTTTGCCGTCAGCGCAGCCGGGCTGACGTGTTGATTGCCCTGGCTGATGGACATATCGTTGTCTTCAGGGTGTGGTTTTGTTTCTTCCCTTGCAGATGGCGCTGGAGTGAGGTGTTAGCTTGTCATATGGCCTATGGGGGCCTTTGGGAACTATCTGTGGGAGAGGAATTGCCGACAGGATTTTAAATCCTGATGGATGATGTTAGATTACTCACCAGGAAGCTGCCCACTTCACACCCCCAGCACTATATGCCTTGCCTCTCTTCCCACCACCTTCTTAATCACTGAAACCATCCAACTTTAATGATGTGCCTATCTGATGACATTTCATGTGCCTTTTTGCCTTGTATCAGTTACGAGTGAAATTCAACATTCTCATCTGTGTGCTAGTCATCTGCCCATTGCTTTCTGTGGGTGGTTCATATCCTTTGCTATTTTTCTGTTGAATTGTCTTTCTCTTATTTCTTTGCCTGCTCTGTTGAAAGCTTTTCATTGTAAACGCAGCATGATCAGATCTGAATTGCAGATGCACGAGCAATGATGCTTACTTACACTCCCAGTGGTGAGGCTGATGTGAAGTAGAAGTCAGAATTTCTGCACTGTCGTGGCTGCTACCCAGAGGAACGTGTAGGCTCAATTTGGGAGCCAGAGGCATGTTACTGCTTACTGTCCTGCTGTATTTGTTCCTCCTGTAGCCTCGGGTAATAATCCCTTTGTTGCACTACCATTTACGAATTAGCAGAAACAGCACTATTACTGCTTACACCGCCCTCCTCGGGAGCTATAGGGTTGATTGGGTAGCTATGTCATCTTAAATCACATATCCCTGACTTTAGAGCTTTTATTTTCCCTTCAAGGGAAGGAGACGAAAAAGATTTTGCCTTTAGTCGGAAGTTACTCTTAGTCCTTTTAAAAACAACTGTTACATTGTTTTTAAATGGATCCCTGCTAGCACAAAGCTCACATAAATGCAGGCTTAGTTTCCTTTTGTAGCATTTTTAAACAGTTTGACATTCACTTCATTTTTGTGTTAGCCACTGTACATATTCAGTGTTGTTACTCCTCTCTGATTCCTCTTTAAGTTTGTTCTCAATGGGCTGCCTATAGAGTTGCTATGGAAGGCCAGGGATATGGGGTCCATGTTTCTCCCTTCATTGGGACGTAATGAAAAGTTTACTCCTGAATCATCCCCCAGACCCTATGCAGGTGTTGATTCTCTGCGTTGTCTCTTAGGCTGGAGAATTGGGAAGGGAGAAGGTTATGCTGACCTGGAATATGCCATGATGGTGTCGATGGGAGCAGTCAGCCAGGAGACGCCAGTGGTCACCATCGTCCACGACTGCCAGGTGCTTCCTGTGCCCAATGAGCCACTGCCGTGCTCCTCCGAGAGAGTGAGGAGTACGTGGGGAGGGAGGGGACGGTTGGGAGAGACAGACGAGTCCCTGCCTTCACTCCGCACTGGGTCATGAGTGGCATTGATCAGCCGGGGCTGGACCTGTTTAGTGAGGGGGCAGCCAGGCCGCTCCCAGTGGATCTGGGGGTGGAACCTCCACTGCACAGTGCTGTGAACTCTGCAGCATGTTCCCATCAGCTCCTTTACCCACTTCTGTTTGCCCAGGTCGTCGACATACCTGAAGCGCTTCTTGAAGATCACGACCTCACCGTGGACTATATTCTCACTCCAACCAGAGTCATCGTCACACAGTGTGAGCGCCCAAAGCCAACAGGAATCACGTGGTCTAAGGTGGGTCAGCATGTGGCATTGAGGGCAGCCATAGCTTCCCACGGCCAATGCTGGCCTCCGGCATCTCTCTTTCCCTGTGTTCTCCATCTGGCATAGCAGCTGTCCCCAGCGCTGGAGGGCGTACATTAGAGTTACTGTGAGCTTTTATTTATTTTTTTAATTAAATCTTTATTATTCAGATTATTACATTTGTTTCTCTTTTTTCCCCTCCATAGCTCCCCTCCACCCGGCTCCCACCCTTCTCTCTCCCCTTACCTCCCTCCCATTGACCTCATCCATAGGTGTATGATTTTCGTCCAGTCTCTCCCTGAACACCCCTCACCCTTTTCCCCTTGAGAATTATCAGTCCACTCCCTTTCTGTGCTCCTGATTCTATTATATTCACCATTTTATTCTGTTCATCAAATTTTTAATTCACTTAATTTTTAGGTTTACTTATTGATAGATATGTATTTGTTGTTCATAATTTTTTATCTTTTTCTTCTTCCTCTTCTAAAAGAGTACCTTTCAGCATTTCATATAATACTGATTTGGAGTTGATGAACTCCTTTAGCTTTTTCTTATCTGTGAAGTTCTTTATCTGCCCTTCAATTCTGAATGATAGCTTTGCTGGATAGAGTATTCTTGGTTGTAGGTTCTTGCTATTCATCACGTTGAATATTTCTTGCCACTCCCATCTGGCCTGCATCGTTTCTGTTGAGAAATCAGCTGACAATCGTATGGGTCTCCCTAATAGGTAATGAATTATTTTTGTCTTGCTGCTCTTAATATTCTCTCTTTGTCTTTTGCTCTTGGTATTTTAATTATGATGTGTCTTGGTGTGGTCCTCTTTGGATTCCTTTTATATGGGGTTTTGTGTGCTTTCTAGACTTGAAAGTCTATTTCTTTTACCAGATGTGGGAAGTTTTCAGTCATTATTTTTTTAAATAGGTTTTCAGTATCTTGCTCTCTCTCTTCTTCTGTCATCCCCACAATTCTGATGTTGGTACACTTGAAGCTGTCCCAGAGGCTCCTTACATTATCTTCAGATTTTTGGATTCTTTTTTCTTCTTGCTTTTCCAGTTGAGTATTTTCTGATTCTTTATATTTCAAATTTTTGACTTGATTCTTGCCTTCCCCTAGTCTGCTGTTAGCTCTCTGTATAATATTTTTTATTTCAGTCAGTGTATGTTTAATTTCTAGTTGGTCCTTTTCCATCTCTAGTTGGTTCTTTTTCATCTCCTCTTGGGTCTCGCTAACTTTATCCAACTTTTCTAGGATATTCTTGAAAAACTTTATAACCATGGTTTTGAACTCTATATCCAGTTGTTTGTTTTCCTCCATTTCTCTTGTTTGTGATCTCTTCCTTTGTCTCGGCATTTTCACTATGCCAGGAGAACTTCTCTGTTGGATTCAGCCTTATGATACAAGGCTTGCAAAATTGCGAAAACCTCTCTGTTGAGCTTGGGATGGGTGGAGTCTCAGAGCTTAACGGACTGCCTTGCCTTCCAGTCGGCCCTGCCCTCCATGGCCGCTGAGTCTCATCCCTGTGTGCGCCCACGTGCGCACTCTCACAGTGCCTCTAGACTGCTGCCTTTTTGGCTCCCCTACGCTCTGGGACCATATGAATCTGGGTTCCCAGGGTTTCACCCGAAATTGGGGTTTAGTGGAGTTAGAAGTGGCACAGCTGTCTCCTGCCCACTTGTGAAAGCCAGCGGCACAATCAGCAGTCGGTCTTCCGCGCACAGTGCTGTGCGCGCTGCCCAACTTCTGCCCTTTTGCGACTCCCCTAGATTTCCATGTACTTCTCTCTTTTCACAGTCTAAACTCCTCCCGTATGAGTTTTGGCTGGACCTGGGGTTTAGTGTTGTAGGATAAGGGGTTCAATGCCGCTGGGAGTCTCCATCTCCCTCCCGCCAGAGAAAACCAGCCAGGTACTCTGGCACCCGTTCTCTCCACGTGCGCATCTCCGTACCTCAGCTTTTTGCAGCTCCTCTGGGTCTCCATGAGCCCCTCTCTTTCCTTGTAGTTGTAGAATTTCCACTCAGCCAGCTTTCCTGTGGTTCTGGATGATGTCCGTTCTGTCTTTTAGTTGTAGTTTTGAAATTGTTGTGTGAGGCAGCAGTGTAGGTGTTTACCTATGTCGCCATCTTGGATTTTCCTCTGCTGTGAGCTTTTCAATAATTCATCTTCTGAATCACTGTCTCCAGGCACAGACCTAAGAATCACTTTGCAAACCCATGGGATTCTGATTAGCAGCTAGGTGCAAGGTCTCCTTCCATAATTCATCTAGCTATAGATAGCAGAAATGAGCCCATCACTAGGAGGGCTAGCGACTAGGATTTATTTGGCAACTGGTCTATAGCATTATACTTAGAAATATTATAAGTAGAAAGCTAGTGGTAGCCTCAAGGCATGGGTGGCATTTGGGGAAGACAGCCCATGTCCTGGCTTGTCCTCCTCTGAGCGTGCTTCCTCCTGGGCATTTGGAGGGACCTCAGAGCACTGTCATCAATGATAAGCCCTAGTCTCACGCAGAAGGGTTGTATTTCCATTGGAAATACTTGTGGCGTTTCTGGTCCTCTTTGCCAGCAGCGGCTCAGACCTCATTCTAGCCTTTTAGAATGGGGGGGTTTTAAAGATCGCCTATCCTTGTCTCCTTATTTCTGGTTCAGGAAAGCGAGAGCCAGAAAGAAAGCCATGTATCCAAATCGTCAAGCCAGTGTGTGGCTGAGGTACAATTGGAACCCAAGCTCTTCTTTTTGGCTTGGCAACAGACGCCTGCAGCGTCAGATTCCTGATTTATATTGGACTGAACATGTGTTCATAGGGACAGGTTTTTAATGTGATCATTAAAGAGTACATGAGTGATTGATATCTCTGTGCTCCAGTGAAGCGTGATTGCAGCGTATAAAATCAAATCAAATTTGCTCTTTACTATTTTTTTAGTTACACAAGGGTGGAAATATTTTTTTATGTTTGATTAACAAGCAACATCTTTCACTGCACATGGCAAGTTAACAACATGTAACAAATGTTCCTAATTGCCAGCCAGGAAAAACAGTAGCCCTGCCGTGGAGCGGTCCCGAGTGTGATGTGCAGCCGTAGGATGGCTCACAGAGGCCTTTCTGTCCGCGCGGGGAGCAGTCGCTGAGCCGTGGGCATAGAGCACAGAAACGGCAGGCAGCTGGCAGGACCCACCTCACGGCCAGGGGCCTTTTCCATTTAGAATTTGTGGGGGAGTGTGGAAGACGACACTGACGTTGGCTTGTCATTCCTTTTCCCCAATAAACATCTTGCTCTTGAAGCAAGTAGTTTACGTGAAAGCTCGGCATCTTGCCGATGCGAGGGTGCTGTAGACCTCCCGCTAGTGCGTGCTGCGGGTAAAAGCGTTTCGTTATTCTCCAGCTGATTGCAGGTGGTACCCTACCAGCCCTAGGGTGTGTGCAGCAAGACGTATTTTTGCTTCACGTGACATGTTTTAAAATGAACTTCTGCCGCCTGAGTGTAGAGCCTTGCCCCATGGGCCAGGTTTCCCCAAGAACACTTAATTCTGCCTGAGGGAGCTCTATGGTTCCACGGGGCAAAACCCACGGGAGTTATAGCACGTGAGGGATGGTCACCCTCACCCAGCCCAGACAGCAGGGGCGGAGGCCTGCAGTTCCCGCTGCTGCTACTTGCAGTGGAATGACATTTAGCTCCTCCATGTGAGTATAGTCAGACTTTTTCTCTGATTGTAATTGCAGGGTGTTTTTTTTTTTTAAATATATTTTATTGATTTTTTACAGAGAGGAAAGGAGAGAGATAGTAAGAAACATCAATGAGAGAGAAACATCGATCAGCTGCCTCCTGCACACTCCCCACTGGGAGGCAACCAAGGTACATGCCCCTGACCAGAATCGAACCTGGGACTCTTTAGTCTGCAGGCCGACACTCTATCCACTGAGCCAAACTGGTTTCGGAAGTAATTGCAAGTTTTTTTGTTTTTTTAAAAATACATTTTATTGATTTTTTACAGAGAGAAAGGGAGAGGGATAGAGAGTTAGAAACATCGATGAGAGAGAGACATCGATCAGCCGCCTCCTGCACATCCCCTACTGGGGATGTGCCCGCAACCAGGATACATGCCCCCGACCGGAATTGAACCTGGGACCCTTCTGTCCGCAGGCCGACGCTCTATCCACTGAGCCAAACCGGTTTTGGAAGTAATTGCAAGTTTTGATCATACTTTCTATATACCATATCTAGTAACTTAAGAATCTCATTATGACTAGGTTAAGTCAGTTTTTAAATATTCTGAAAGACTCCAAGAATCTGAACTCTTTAGAAAGGTAGAGCGGGGACATGGGAAGGAGTCGGGTTGGCTGGACTTAGATAATCTTTGGGATTTGGGGGGATCCAGAGCCTCTAGGCCGGTGAGTTTAATCACCTTTTTGATGAATCAGTTCAAAAGAATTTTGGAGGGACAGTGGGCAAAAAGTGCCTGTCGATTGGAAAAGAGTAGTCACATCTTGTGGAACTCACATGGCACAGACATGATTTTTCTTTGTGTCTGAACAGTGGGCAAGATGAGAAGGAGCAAGCCTGTCTGTGTACCATCTTTCCATGGCAGCTGAGTCTGTGTGCCATTCTGAAGACCAGAAAGGACAAGGGCTGCTCACAGAGGCTTCTCTAAGTGACTGCTAGCGCGTGCTTCAGGGAACGTGATTGTAGCATGTGAAAGAAAACCAAATTGGCTTTGCCAGGGAGCAAGGCTGGGGTCCACTCGGAGAGGGCTCTGACCCACAGAAGGGCTTTGCCGAGATGGGGAGTGTTACTTAGACCAGGTACTAAATTAAGTCTGCAAGAAGGTGCCAGACTATTCTCAGGTGTTTGTGTTCCTATAAATCTTACTCTATTCATTGATTTTTAACCTGCGGCCTGTACAATTCTTGTGGTTTGGAAGTCCATGAACAGACATTGTGGGATTGTACACAGAATTGTGGGAGAGTCCCAGGGAGGAAACCCCAACCTCTGCGGGAGGTGACTGGGCCAATCGAAGGAAGGCGCTGCCCGCATCAACCCGCCACTGCTGCTGCCTCTGGCCTCCCTCTGCGGGAGGCAACTGAGTGATCGGGGAAGGCGCCGCCCCATCACCCCGCTGCTGCCGCCACTGCCCTTGGCCCTTGCAGCTGCCGCCATGGCTGCCTGTCTTCGGCCCTCAAAGCCACTGCAGCTTTGTCTGGAAGACATCTGGTCTCATTAGCATATTACTCTTTTATTAGTGTAAATTCTGTCCCAGCTCAGTGGCCAGGCTCAGGCTGACCCGAGGGCAGCCCTAGTGTCCTTGCCCCAGCAGGACAGAGCCAGCAGTCTCCACACTGCAGGCCCATAGAGGCAGTTCCAGATACTGTTAATGAATCATAATGTAAATATCTGTGTTTTCCGATGGCCTTAGGCAACCCTCCTAGCAGTTCTCAACCTGTGGGTCAGAGACCTACAGGTTGAGAACCCCTGTTGTAGAGCCTAAGACCATATTTACATTACAATTCATTAACAGTAGCAAAATTACAGTTATGAAGTAGCAATGAAAATAATTTTATGGTTGGGGTCACTACAACATGAGGAACTGTATTAAAGGGTCTCGGCATTACAAAGGTTGAGAACCACTGTTTTACACTCATTGCTGAAACTGTTCTATTTCAGATTTGCCTTGTTTCCAGTTTTAGTGACACATTTCTCTGAGAAATGCTCCTTCAGTGGAGGGTGGAGAGCAGAAGGGGATCCCTGTGGCCTATTACAGACCTCATCCTGCCCAATGGCATAGGTCAGGGGGAGGGGACAGATGCAGAGGCAAAAAAACCATTATCCTGGGGAGGCAGCAGGGGACATGCCATTTGTGACCCTGTAACCCTCATGCTAGTGACCTCAGCTGCCCCCTCTGTGCGGGAGGTCTTCAGTTCTCTGCTTCCTGGCCTTTGGGAGAACAGAGAGAGCTGCCCGTTCTTGCCAGCTGCTGTGGCATGCTGTGAGCCAGGGGCTCAACGCTACTGAGTAAGAGTGGGGACTCACATCACAGGCTTGTGGCTTACCGTGCAGATAGAGAGCACGTGTGGCAGAGCCCCTGTGCGATTTTCATCTTCTCCCTCCTGACCAAGTCGTGGTCCCTTTTGGGCACTGAATAGCTGGAACTGCTTTTCTTTTTCAGATCAGCTGTGCGATGATGGCAAGAATCCCAGTACTCAGAAGCCTTCGCTCCCGAGAGAAGCAGGCTGGGACAGACGTCACGCTTAAGGATGAGCACCCGCACCTGGAAGTCCGAAGCCAGCACGCCGCTCTGCCAGGCGCTGGGAGAAGACCCGTGAACCCAGCCCAGCTGGAGGCAGGTTCCCCGCAGGAAGAGGATGTGCCTTCTGACACTGTTTATGTGGGGAACCTCCCCCGGGACACCCGAGTGAGTGAGCTGAAGAGAGCCCTCAGGGAACGGGGTGCAGCCCCTCTGCAGCTCACCTGGCAGGGCCCACAGCACAGAGCCTTCCTCCATTTCCAGGACCCCGCCTCGGCCCGGCAGGCACTCTGCTGCTTACAGGGCTTACGCCTGGGTGCCAACACCCTGAAGGTGGCGCTGGCCCGGCAGCAGAGGGCCAGGGACCCGGCAGGTGGCCATGCTAGAGAGCTGCACCCAGACCACTGAATGTCTGAGACAACCTGGACCTCCAGAGGCCCGCAGAGAGGATGCAGCTGAACTGTTGCTACACGAGCTGCTTTGACAAGGTTCGTCCTTTCTAGGAAGTCACAGCCTTCAGGTCCTGCCTGGGAATCTCCCACCGAGCAGGGAAGTGAACCAGTACACTTCCTACGCTCAGGAGGCTGAGCAACCCATGGGCTCAGTTCTCATTGTCATGGTCCTGAGCCCACTGGATGGTATAGCCAGGCTGGTGCTCTGGAGAGACAGCAGTTGGAGGGTTTAGGGGAGCAATAAACGAGTGGGAGTAAGTAGTGACTGTGGTTTAGAAGAGTCTGAGATCCCGGCAGGGCCCAGACGCAGGAGCACTGTGGGGCCAACAGGACACATGCTCGTGCCCCAGGACCCTGCCTGGCACTGCTGGAAGGGAAAGCTGCATTCAAATCCCAGAAGCCAAGTACTTCCACCTCCTGGGTACAAGCCAGTTGTCTCACCCCAGTCCTGGTGTCGGAAAAGGAGGGCTGGTGCGACATGGACCCTTGGTTGAGTGGGCTCCCCTCTGTCCTCTCCTTACCGTTCTACCCCTCCTCTTGCCCCTGGGCTTCGCTCTGCCCTTCACACAGCAGGAGGTGCGGGCTCGGAGGAGACTGGCTTGGAAAGCGAGTCATCCAGGCCTGTGTCTCAGGCAGTCCGCAGGTGCGCTCACACTCCCATTTGCCCAGTGCCTATGTTTTCCGAGTTTCTTCCTCTAGTTCCTTGTTCCTAAAAACCAAGCTGGATTTTGGCTGAACTGTGCTTTCTAAACAGAAGCACTTTTGCAATTGATCCTGGGCACAATGTCAAAATAAGCATTTAAGTGGAGGTTTTATTTTTTTAAATGTACACGCATTGGAAATTTTATTTTTTCACCAGAGGGTCTTACTGTGTATTTTAAGTACATTATTATGTCTCAAGAGGCCAGGCCTTGCACGAACTTTCAAGAAAATACTCTTAAGGTACTCAATCACCCTTGGAAAAAGCATTTTTCTTTTTGGTTTTACAATGAAAATACTGTGGAGACTTTGGAAAGAAAATCTATATCCAAATAGATATTTCTTTAGTAGAATGGGACTATTCAGGAACAACAAAGAATAGTAATTCGGGACATAGCATCTAATGGCAAGCCATGTGAAAGTCTTGAGAAACAAAAGAGAGGAATATTCTTTTATGGACTTGGGAGGAGCTGTTATAAACAAAGAGTCCATTGGAGGAAACTGAAAGATTGAAGTGTAGTGATTTTTCATGACTGAGTTATGGAAGCCTCCCATTGGCTGAGCTGTTACTAGGCCAGAAGGAATCCTTTCTTCCTCCTGCTGAGGCAGCAAGTAGAGTCGTGCCCTGTCAGAGAAGTGGGGTGCGTCTCTCCTATTGGGGTCAGTAGTGTGCATAGAGTGGCACGTATGAAAGAACTCTCCCATCTTCTGGACTCCACTTTCAACGAGGTTTCTGCTTATTAATTTTCACCATCCTTAGATTTGTTCATTACATGCAGACTCCTTTTCCAAGTTGTCATGAATAAAATGAGAGTAGACAAATATCTTAAAATGGACCAGGATCTTCCCTGCCTTGGGACCTCTGGACTTCCTCTGTCTTGGCCTGAACTGTCCACCTCGTTTGCAGGGCTGGTTTTGTTTTGTCACTAGGCGTTCTGTGGGGATGTCAGGCCGACTCTGGCCACCCAATCCAGAGTAGCGAGCTGATCATCTTAACTCCTCACTCTTTTGCCTTTTGTTCAGTTTTTCTTTTTTTCCTGAATACCTCTTGTCTTTGGCATGCCCTTGTTTGGCTTTTGTTGACGTTTTCACTGTTGACTAGCACTCCCAAACAGGAAATGTGTCACTGCCTATCTTTTTCACTCCCGCTATACCCCAGCTGCGAACAAGTCCTGGCGAATACATAGCAGCTCGGGAAGCAAACGTGTGAATGGATTCATCCAAACTAGAGAGGGAAAGGAGAACATGATGCTACTGTCCGAGGCCCTGTGCTCAGTTGTGCCTACACCAGCCTGCCGTGCTGTGGACTCTCTTACACCCATCAACAGTGATCCCTCTTGGTTAAGTCAGGTCGCTTGGATATTCTGTCACTCGCAGCCAGAATAATCCAGATTTATTGATATACAGATGATCTGAATGAGTTGTATCATGTTTGTATTTGTGGGAAAGTAGTATAAAGAAAACTAAAAACCATGTGCCTGAAATATAAGCCCCCCAAACATCCCGGCCTGGTCCACCTCTCTTCCCTCCGTCCTGCCTTGAGCAGGCCTGGGCAGTCTTCCGCAGAGCCGCCAGGAAGAGCACTTAGATTGCAGGACAAGTGCTGAGGGACCCAGCTTTTTGTTCCCAAGACTGGAGGACTTGTTGGAATCATAATTGCAAAATTTACATGACAATAATGAGGTTAAAGAACGGAAAATAATCACTTGACAACCAGCTGAGAAATATAGTGGAACTTGCCTTGGCTTGTGGGTCCCATCCTGTATTTTCCTAAATGGTGGTATGTTTTGCCTGTGGATTTGCCTCGGGCCAAATCGGCAGCGGCCCAGTTTCCAGAAACTCACAATGAGTGCTGGTGTGTGGGAGCCCAGCAGCGCAGGTTCCACTGTGATCTCTGCTCAGTACCTGTGCTGCGTGCGCTCTAGTCATGTGGCTTAGGCGGGTTTCAGCGTCTTCATCCTTAGGACAAACCCTTTGGTGTCTGTAACACCTGACCAGTTCTGACAGTCTGTGTTTCTTGGGATCTTCACTGGACTCCACTACTTAGATTTTTTTTTTTCTGTTTATAAAAGTAAACCTAGCCATTGTGGGAATTTTGGAATATGAGAAGTGTAAAGGGGTGCCACTATTTAAGCAGTCTTGATTGATGTCATCTTTTTTTTCAGTCTTCTCTACAGTTTTAAAACAACTAGAATTAGCAATGTGAGCTTCAGAAACAAACATTTGGGGGGGCATTAGTTTTGCCGGTGTTAGGAATGCTGTGCCACAGCAGTCACCTCTGAACTCCATTTGCTCATCTACGGATAGTCATACATGTGTGAAGGTTAGATGGAATAACGCCTCAAAAATGTATGGTCTGCACGTAGCAAGTGCTCAGGATTGTGTACTTTTGTGGGGGACACATGGCTCAGCTACCCAGAGACCCCCTGGATCGCCTCTCAGACTGGGAAGAACACCTCCAAAGGGGCAGAACTCAGGACTAACCCATGGCCCAGTCTCATGCCTTCCCTTGAGAGCAAGAGTCTGAGGCGGCGGCGGCAGTCCCAGGCCTTAGGGGTATCAGTGATGGCCATTTCCCAAGTGACAAAAGTTGTATGGATACTGGACCTGGTGGACATGGGCAGGGGTGACCACATCACTGAGCTTGCTTATGAAGACAGGAAACAGCCATTTCTGCTCCAGAGGGGCCGCTGGCTATGGAGTTTCCTCCAGATAAGAAGGCATGCGTCTCCTGTGTTCCCCTGCCTGGTAAGCCATGGCAGCTCCTCCCGGCCCTCTGATGGCTGGTCATTGAGCTGGAACAGCCCTTTCTGTGGAGCTCGGAGAGAGTGCGATGGCTCACAAGTGAAAAAGCAGCACCTCCGGAGAGCCCGCTTGGCTAGTTTCTAGGAAATACACAATCTGATCACAGATGAGAAAGAGAAAACCATTCAGCATGGGGCCTTTCAGAGACTCAAAGTGAAAGGATCTGACACGAGATGCGAAGGAAGAACATTTATGAAAAAGATGTACTGCAGGCAGCAAGTGGATGTCAGGCAACACCTGCTCTGTACTCAACACTGAGAAAACAGTTTCCATTTTTCTGCGAAAAAATCGTGTCCGTGTTTTACCTTTTCTGCGCTGATCTCTTAAGTACACAAGAAATCTTGAGCTCTAATATCAAAGACCTTGTGGCCTAGATGACGTTCAGAAGAGAGCTTGCTAAAAGTAGGTAGAAAGGGAAATCACTGATCAGGATAGGTAAAAATATTTTTAAAAATTAAAAATGTGTGATTCTATATTTATATTAGATGTGGTGTGGAGGAGAGAAGACAGCAAGAAGGTGAGAAACCTGGGAAGAGACAATGTCAAAGCTACAGCTGATACAAGGAAGGCAAGACCCACCAACATTCAACACATGGAGAGCCCTGGCCGGTTTGGCTCAGTGGATAGAGCGTTGGCCTGAGAACTGAAAGATCTGGGTTCGATTCTGATCAAAGGCACATGCCTCAGTTGCAGGGTCGATCCCTAGCTCTGGTCAGGGCATGTGTGAGAGTCAACCAATTGGCTCTCCAATTGTGTGTGTCTGTCACTCCCACTCGCTTCCACTATCTCTAAAAATCAATGGGAAAATATCCTTGGGTGAGGATTAACACAAAACAAACATGGGGGCTCCCCTCAGCTGCAGAAGGCAGTGTAGTGCACATACCGCTGTGTGTGGATATGAACAGCCCATGGTAGGATTCCTGCCTGGAGAGGAGGGTGCCTGCTCTCATCTACAGATCCTATCCGACAATAAGGAACCTTCAGTCACTGAGGAAAGCCAGCATCTTGACACAGTATCTCACCCTGTGCAGATGGAAATCCAGGAATCAGAAGGTGATTAGAAGGCCATCATATCCATTAAAAAGAATAAACTGGTAAGGAAAAAAAATAATTCTTAGAGGTTAAAAAGACCATGAAATAAAAAGTAGTCACACTGCAGGCAGAATAGACGCAGATACATTTAGTTGGGAGATTAAGCCACATGATTCTTCCTGAAGCTAGCACAAAGATGAGAGGTGAAAAGTATGAAATGTTGGGGAAAGTAAACTTCAGCTAAAGAGGGTTTTATTTCATGTCGAACAGTCCTCAAAAATCCAAAACAGGAAGCCTATAGATCAGCAATCTTTCCATGCAGTATTAGTAACTTATTGAAAACGTTTTTTTATGCAGTAGCAACCAAAACTAATAACTTGGGGATACACCTAATGAACAGTCCAGGGGTCACATGGCTAAAATTATAAAGTTTATCTGAAAAAGATGAAAGATCTGAATAAAGAGGCATGCTGTGCTCTGGATGAAAAGTTTCAATATTATAAAGTTCTTATTTCTCCATGTATTATGATATTCTATACATGACAATCAAAATACCAAAGGATATTTTCATGGAACTTGATAAGGCGGATGTCAAAACCTGCTCTAAAGTGTCAGTGTTTAAAGAAGCATGGTACTTGCGAATCAGCGCATCAGTGGAACGTAACATTTCCAAGTGGATGGGATTCTAGAATATATTAGTAAGAGTAATTCCAAAGCGGGGAAGATCTTCTTAAGAAACAGAATGGGACCTACTGGTCGGTGTTTTGAAAAGTGAATAGAGCAACTTGGATTTCATACTACACATAAAATTAAAATGCAGGCTAATTTAAGAGAAAAGAATTTAGAGATAATACAAGGGAATGTTTTATAACATTGGGAAGGGCTGCATAAGCAAGACCCTGAATTTAAGGACTTTATTCCTTTGTTCCCTCTCAGAATGTCAGGTTTTGATTAGTGCAGAATCTAAATGACCCCAAGGTGAGCCATCTGAAGAATACTCTCCAAGTAGGAAAACTGACCAGTGCGTTTCATTCATGCACTCAGTGGGTATTATCCTCTTCAAAGCTGCCCACTGCAACAAACCTTAGCTATAGCTGAATCAGGATGGAAGATTCTTTACCTTTCTGTGGGGTTTGGGAGCTGGCACCCAATTCAGTCATACTGTTAGCAGAGACAACTAGGAGTTAACAAAAGAGAAGGGAACCCGGCTAGCATAGGTCAATGGTTGTGCGTTCACCTATGAACCAGGAGGTCACGGTTTGATTCCCGATCAGGACACATGCCTGGGCTGTGGGCTCTATCTCCAGTGTGGGGCGTGCAGGAGGTAGCTGATCAATGATTCTCATCATTGGTTTCTGCATCTCTCCCCCTCCCTTTCTGAAATCAATAAAAAGTATTTTTAAAAAGGAGAAGGGAACTACAGTGGTACCCCGAGATATGAGTGCCCTAACATACGAGATTTTTGAGATACGAGCCATTGAGCGAGTGATTTTTGCTTTGAAATATGAGCAACATTTGAGATAGGAGTAATCTCTCGGATTGGCCTGCCAGTTTACCTCGACTCGAGCATCTCATAGTTTCCCACACCTCAAGGTTACGGAATGAATTAAACTCGTATCTCGAGGTACCACTGTAGATTGGCTGAGCCTGATTAAGTCAGGAGGTTACAGCTTCAGACACCAGGGGAAAACCACATCCTCTGCCAAAGGGGGCTTAATCCCTGGGAGATCCACTCTCCACCATTAGCCAGATTACCAAGGAGGAAGAGGAGGGGAAAGTTCCTTTGCCTCACACATGCGCAATAGGAACCCAGATGGCGACCATAAAGGGAAGGTACCTAGCCTGAGAAAAGGATCCGATTGGATGAGGGCACGAAACCCCGGAAGATCTAGGAAAGAGATTGGATGGGGAGGGACCCAGCACAAGCCCATGAAGCATTAGGAAAGAGGTGGGATAGTTTGAAAGGAAGCCGGCTCTCTCCCAAGCCAGCGTCTGTCTCAATGTGCATTGCTCATTTGTTGGCCCATTTGCGCATGTTCTCTCTCTAGCAGCCACAGCAGCCGTGGAGCTCCACGCACGGGTCATTGCAGCTGTGCACATGCGCAGCCGCCCAGGCCCACCTTGGGCCTCTGTAGGGCAGCCCAGCCCCAGCCGGAGTGCAGCGGCAACAGGCACTAAGCTCGCCGGCTGTGGAGAGACAGCTGGTCAAAGCGTTGATGGACTAAACTGAACTACAGTAGCGTCGGCTGCCCTTCCGATGTGGGGTCATGGCACAACCTCTCAAGGCCCTGGCTCTTCTGGGCTTGCTGGAGACAGGCTGGGCTTCTCCACAGCAGGACGGAGCTAAGCCGCCTGGTTGTGGATGAGATGGGCCTGGAGACAGCCCTTCATTTTCACTTCAATAAATCTTCCCACTGTACCTCATCCTCCCAGGCAGGGGTCCCCAAAATGCCTTTCTTGTGACTCCGTGAAGAACCCCATTTCCACCGCTGACACTTCTGTTCTAAGGAAAGGGAAGTTTATAATAAATCCAGTTTTTACACCTGGAAAAGAATTTCATCTTCAGGAGGAAAGCTTTTGGTACCCAGTCTCTTCTACCTCCTTTTCCTTCCCCAGATTTTCCCTAAATTTTATCCCATCGCCCCATAAAATGGGTGGGATGCGTGGCCAACTGGCCGAGCCCAGGCATCTCTGCTGAGGCCCCAGCACAGCCTGCCTCAGCCCTGTGAAGTGGGAAACGGTAGGGAGCAGCCGGGGGTGAAGCCTCAGACTGACCTGTGGCAGGGCCACAAGTCCCAGCTTGGAGGGCAGAGCCCGCCTCGCCGAATGAAGCTTGACCTTCCAGCCCTTCCTTGTTCCTCCCTAGGTAGTCAATGGGCTGAGGGAGGTGCAGCAAGTGCGGCCAAAACAAGTGAAACTCTCAAGAACATTGTAAACGACTGAGCACGCCCCTCGCTTTGCGTTGTGGGCTCTGACTATAAAATAAAGCTCCGGCCTGCAGGCTGGTCACGGTTTCCTCATCCAGGAAAAGGAGAGGGGAGCTGGCCCCAGCTGTATTCTCCTGTCTGTCTGCTTTAACCCTGCTCTGCCCCTCCTGGGGCTCACCGAACGTGGCCTGCTGGTGCGGCACAGGAAACAACGTTCTCCCCGCTGTTATCAATGGGTAAGACAAGTGGTCCCCTCACCTGGTCCCACAGTCCGCCCTGGCAGAACGGCGCTGCACCTAACAGATCCATCATTGCTGCAAAGCCATGCTCTTCCCACTTCTGCCCCCACTTCTCATACCTGAGCCCTGCTCCCCCCTTCCCTCCCCCTCGCCCCCTGGGCTGAAAGCGTCCAGTGGGCACGAGCTCAGCCTTGTGGTAAGAATTCCTTACCTGCCTGAACCCTTACACACAAGGCTGTCCTCAAAGGGTTATGGGACTTGTTCAGTGTGCCAAAGCCAGGCCGAGGGAAACCTGGCGCTTGCTTTCCTCCATTACTTTCCCCGGGGGCAGGAGAGCAAGGACAGCACCGTCCCCACCCATCCTCGCAGCCCCACTCCAGGGCAGGGGTGCTGCCCACCACTCTGGGTCTCTGCCCTCCCAGTGTCCTCTGGGAATCCTTTGGCCTCCCCATCTCATCCAGCGACCCACACAGACTGCGCCCCAGACACCACGTAAGGAGAAAGGAGCTGATGACACCACACGGCAGATGGGAGGCTGAGAGCACAGCTACCCAAGAAGAGAGCCAGTGCAGCGAAAACCACAAAAGAGCTCACATTTGGCAAGGAGACTGGAGAGAGGAATCCCACGTCAGATGGGAACAATTAAAAAGAGGAAAAGCCAGGACGAGGGATGGTCACGTAGTGAAAGCACTCTCCACCCACACCCTCAGACACCGGTGACCATCCCGCCGTCCTGCATGTTAATGTACAGGCCAGGCCGTCTTGTTTGCTGGGAGATAAGGGAGCTTTTTGCCAGAGGAGCGAAAGTGGAGATTCCTCCCTTCACCTCTTCTAGTCTCACTGGGAGCATTCCCACCCATCATCACCTGCCCGTCCCCGCCGCCCCCAGGAGGCACCTGGCTTACAGATGACTCTTCCGAATGCTCATTCTGGTTTTCACCCTCCTTCCCCCAGCACAAATAACCGCGTGGGTGTTGCTAAACTTACTTCCCCTTTGCCTGGATCTAATCTAAGCTGTGCTCCAAATAGCATACACACCCCTGAAACTTAAGGGACTCCACTCATGTTTAAAATGGGTTTCTCTTTGGGAGCAGGGGCTCCTGGGACACCTTTCTTTAAAATAAAGTCTTGCATAGAACCCCACGCAGGCAGCAGGCGAGAGGGTAGTGTGTAGGTGAACAGGTAATCACTTTCCGGAAGCTTCCTTGATGGGTGCTACCTACCTGACTGCCCAGCCCCTTCCTCCTGCAGGGGGGGGAGGGGACCACATCCTCAGCTGGGGTGGCTTCTATCACCTGCTGACGCTTTCTCCGTCTAATAATGACTCAGTTTATGTTGTTCATTATTTTCCATCAATGAATGAGATCATGTGATACCTATCTTTCACAGACTGGCTCATTTCACTTAGCAAAATACTCTTCAGTTCCATCCATGCCATTGCAAATGGTAAGAATTCCTTCTTCTTTACAGTAGTATTCCATTGTGGAGATGTACCACGCTTTCTTAATCCACTCATCTGCTGACGGACACCTAGCTGTTTCCAAATCTTAGCTATTGTAAATTGTGCTGCTATGAACATAGGGGTGCATATATCCTTTCTGATTGGAGTTTCTAGTTCCTTGGGATATATTCCTAGAAGTGGGATCATAGAGTCAAATGGGAGCTCCATTTTTACTTTTTTTGAGGAAACTCCACACTATTCTCCACAGTGGCTGCATCAGTCTGCATTCCCACCAACAGTGCAAAAGGGTTCCCTTTTCTCCGAATATAATGAACAACATAAACTGATGAACAAACACAGATCCAGAGACAGAAACATCGATCAGACCATCAGACCTCAGAGGGAAGGCAGGGGAGGGTGGAGGTAGGGGGAGAGACCAACCACAGGACTTGTATGCATGCATACGAGCCTAACCAATGGACACAGACAGATACCAGGGGGGCGAGGGCATGAGAGGGGAGGGATTATAGGGGGACAAGGACACATATGTAATACCTTAATCAACAAAGAGATTAAGAAAAAGTAATGACGCAGATGTACTGAGCTGTTCTGAGTGCTGGGGAGGAGTGAAAGTTGGCCTCTGCGAGCTTTGCCATGCCTTTCCTCTGGAGAAGGGGGCTCCGCTCCTGTCCTGGAACCTGGGTTCTGGGGCTGCCTGGTTAACAGGCTGCAGCAGAAGTGGCGCTGTGGGCCTGCATGAGGAGCCTAGGAAATGCTCAGCTTCTATTTCATCTTCAGTGGACACTCTTGGCACCCGCCGCCATGCTGTGAAGAAGCCCATGCTGCCTGTGGAGAGGCGGACGTGGGGAGGAGCTGCCAGCCAGCACCACCTCGCCAGCCATGTGGGCACGCCATCTTGGCAGTGGGATCCTCCAGCCCCCGCTGGGCCATCTCAGCGATGCCTCCCGAGCAGAGGCAGGCTGTTCCCGCTGAGCTGGACCCACACTGCAGTCGGAGAGAAATGAATGACTTTTGTTGCTTTAAGATTGGGAGATGACCTACCTGTCCCTCAATAATCAGCTGCATAATTTCATTTCTATTATAGGTAATGGCATTCACATGGAGATTACATGATGCATTGATATCTAAATAGACAGTATTAAATAGATCCTCTACAAATGGAAATTGTAGGCACAGAAACGCAAGCACATACTTTCAGTTAGTTCTTGTAATCACTTTGAGGGACGCTAGTTTATGGACATAACCGAGGTGCAGAAAGGGGAACCAACCTGCCCATCGTGTCCCCACCAGCTGGCAGTGAAGCTGAGACACAAACTGCAGAAAGAGGCAGAAAAGCCAGGGCACTTCCAGAGTTGGCGTGCAGGAGTGGGACGATTGCCCAGGGCACCTGGTGCCAGTCGCAGGGATGTCTTGAGCCCAGGTCACTCAGCTCAGAAGCCTGCAGGAGAGTCTCCTGGCAGCGGGCAGCGGTCTTGTCCACTCTGTGTTCCATCTGTCAACTCTGATCTGCACATCTCTAAATAGCTCCCCCTGATGGGAGCCCAGTGTGTGGCAGGCACGGGGCCAGCCTTGCTTCCTCTGTGGATGAGGAAACTGAGGCACTGAGCTTGGTGGCTTGTTCCCTGGGGCATGGCAGAGCTCCGCTGCTCCCCATCCGATACCCCCTCCCTCCTTTGAGTTCTGACCGCTTTGCCAGTTCTTGTCCTTATCCTAGGATTTCACCTGAGACCGCCTGGGCGAGCTTTCAAACCAGCAGAGACTTCTAAAAACTAGAACCCACACCCCTGCTCCTCTGACAGGGCAGACTTTCTCTCTGTGAATGACCCTTTCATCTTCAACGTCCATAAATCACCAAGGTTAAAATGGGAGCTGACGTGTGACCATGTAATGTGGACATTTTGCACTTGGGATAGTTTGGAAACAATAAACTCAGGCCCTGAAGCAAACTGACCAGCCCTCCCCATCTCCAAGGGCGGGTGGATTAGCTCATTTAACCCCATGCAGGGTGAGAAGGATGTGGTGCAGAGAGGTTACATGACTTGCTAAGGTCACACAGCAGAGCTGGCCTTAGCCCTGGGGTCTCTCCCAATCAGCAAGGGAAGAAGTCTCTCCTCTGGAGAAACTTGGATGGCTCATCTCTTGACCACCAACAGGGCCTCAGGGGGAATTGGAAGCCACGGTGGCTTGTGGGAAGCACCAGAGAGATGACTAGTGATGGAGGAATGTGGTGGGGAGGCAGAGCACACCAGGTCTGCAGTTATTCAACTCGGATGTGTACAAGCTATGTGTCCTTGGGCAGAGTGCTACTCACCGCCTGTGTCTGTGTCACCTGTAAGCCCTTCCTAGGTTTGACTGCATTTAAGCCTCACCACAGGGCTTTGAGAGAAGTGCTCCTCCCATTACCCCCGTTTTACAGATGGGGAAGCTGAGGGTCAGAGAGGAGGGCATCTGCCCGAGATCACAGTGTGAGGAAGAGACAGTCAGGACCCGAATGCAGGCTCTCTGATTCCCACACTTTCAACCACTACATTTGTTTTCTGCTTCTCCCGAGATCCACACAGCTGTCTTGTGCAGGGGGAGGGGGTAGGAGGGAGACAATGTTTGCTTTCTTTTCACTTTTCTAAGGTTTATTTGTTTTATTTTAAATTAAGCCCTATCATTTGTATAATTAGTAAAATACTAATTTAGTTTGACCTTCTCCCCCCAAAAAGGCAGCTACCCCTTCACAAAGGTCAAAGAGCCTGAAACACTAAAATCAGGCTCATCTGTGCATACAGTTTGCTGTCCCGACTGTTGTGAAATCAATTTTCCTTGGCCGGGTGTATTTTTTTTTTTTTTTTTTTTGTAAGACTCTGCTGTTGTCTCAACGCAAACTGCAAAGCAGACAGCAGGTGGCGCTGCCGCCTCGTAGAGAAACAGCCCGGGTGTGAAATGCCTGGGGTGGGTCAGGTGCCTTTCTTCTGACCCCGAGCTCTTCTTGGAAAGCATAACGGTGAAGCCCCCTGGAAAGGTAACCGTGTCCCACTGTCCTCATGGCCTCGCTGGCCACGTCTGACCCCGCTTCACCAAGCCTCTGACCATTTGGGACAGAAATGGCCCAGCCCTCTCCCTGCTTCACACAGTATCGACCTCACAGAAACATGCTTTGCTTATCTGTGGCTGCTTTAGAGATTTCCAAACACAAACATTTTTTATCCCTTTCGGGGGCACCTCTGAGAACCTGGCCTTCTGCGATGTGGCCATAAACCCGCACACAGTAGGATGTGTGGTCCATGCCTCCTCATTGATGTGATCTCGCTAGTGTGGTAAGATGCTCAAAGAGGCTTGTCCCCGCTATCTCTCCCCAGATCCCTGCCCACCGGCACTGTTTCTCCCTGCTCTGCCATCACACTGACACAAAGCATTGCAGAAAGTGAGCCGTGGGTGTGGCCTGCATCTGGCCCCACCGACTCAGTCCACTCTGGACAGGCTCGCTCTCTTCCACATCCCCAGCCCGCACTGCGAGAGCTGGAGGGGCACCTTGGTGACCATGCTCACCATGGGGTCTTTCTGCTTTGGCTCCAGTTCCCTTGACCTTGGTGACATTGTCCCTTAAGGATGTGGATATGAACCCTAGCCTTACCCCGGTGTCCTGGTGCTGGAAAACACTGAAAACAATGCACTGGCCTGTCAATCCATGATGGGGGGGGGAGGTGTCAACCATTAAATCTAGTCTAGTGCAACTGCAATGGCAGACACATAGTAGGTGCTCAATGTCTCTTGCATGAATGAGGCTGAGGCGGTTTTTCCTGTCTTTCTGTTCTTGCATGCCAATAATATTTTATACTGGCAAACATCAGCTGTCCCTCTGTCCCTGCCCACCCACAAAGCACATAATATAATTGCTGAGGCCCATGATGTGTCTCGGTCCTACAGTAATTTCGTGTAACAATGTACGGACCTGACTTTTCCCCCGACTGAGGCTGCTGCTGGCCACACTGCTTGCCCAGCAGAGCTCTGCCTCGGGGTGTGCCTGTAGCTGCTGCCGGACAAGGGCCATTCTCCTTAAAATAGCCCCAAACCCAGGAGATCCCAGAGCAGAGTAGGGGGGCCCCAGCTGGCGTCTCTCACCCTGAGCTTCAACTTCTGAGATTTCTCTGAGGGACAAAGTGGGCCCAAGGAAGTCAAGGGAGTTCTCATCAGGGGCCGTGGGGGGACCACGCATGAAAGCCAAGTCCACTGTCCTAGCAGGAGACAAATGTCAGGGGGTCTGACCTGGAGCTGCTGTGCTGTCTCCCCATCCCTACTACTTGGCCTCCCCACAGCTTGAAGGCAGGGAGGGGTGTGCGAGGCGCTGTGTTTAGAGACCTCGGACCCCTGGGTGGTTCCTCATCTTGCTAGTGGAAGCTGGAAGCCGCAGAAGCCGGTTCTGGAACCACACACTGCAGCTTCCCTCTGTTTTCACTAGACCCCAGAGCTGGAGGAAGCGGGTGACCAGGAGCCACGCAATACAATGGTGAGGGACATGGGCTTTGACGTCAGAAAATCCTGGGTCTGAGTTTAAATTCCACCTTTCACCCGGTGTCTGCAGCAAGTCCCCTAACCCGTCCAAGCTCTGTTTCTGCATCGAGAAAGCGAGGGTAGGAACAGGTGAGAAAGCGAGGGTAGGAACAGGTGAGAAAGCGGGGGTACGAACAGGACCTACCGGAGGACTGCCTAGATGAATTGAGCGGGCGTGTGCCCAAGGGTCTGGGAGGTAAGCTTGGTAAACATTAGCGGCCTGTGAGTCCCGCCTTGCTGGGCTCCACCTCCTCCCCATCAACTCCCTCTTACTGATACGCTCACCAGCCGCCCTGGGCTGCTGGCGGGAGGGGGCAGCAGAGGCCACGCTGAGCGGCCTTCTCCGGGGTTTTCTGGGGAGCCCAGAGAAGAATGGAGGAAGAAACTTTAAACTTCACACTCACCAGGGCCACTTGGGAATCTGTACAGACTGCGGACTCCTGGGAGCCCCCTCCAGAGATTCTAACCCCAGCTTCTCCAGGCCCTGCCCCACTCCGAAACCTGCAGTTGGAGCAGACCACCCAAGTGTTCCAATGAGGGTGGTTTCAGGGCTGCACTCTGAGAACCACCGTCAGAAATGAAGCCACGGGCTCGAGGGGCGGGGGGGCCTTCTGACCTGGAGTTTAGGACTCAGCTCCAAAATTCCATCTCCTGAGCCGCACAGAAGTCATCCTCCTCCTGGGGAAGGAAGGGAACGTCCAAGCGTGTCACACCAGATGAGGGGTTACTGGTTCCCAAAGTGGGTGCTGATAGGAAGTCCCTGAGCAGCAGGCACTGTAACATAGGGATTCTGGCATCTGGTATGCCACCGCCTACCTGTTCACACCTACAAGCGCCCGATCTCTTGGGGGAGGAGGCTGAGACATGTGTGGGTCACATGGCCACTCCTGTGGGTGCCACCCCTCCCCCAAAGGTCCTTGAAGACAGTATTATCAGAGATGAGAAAACGGAGGCTGGGACGGGACTTTGAAGGTTTGTTTAAGGGCTTCGGCCGACCCCCAGACTCCAGCTGTGCATTTCCACTGCCTTAGGAGAGTGCCCGCTCTTGGGGCACTTGCAGGTGGGGAGCCAGGCTTTGGTGCCACAGTGATGCCTTCCTATTCCCAGGCCCACAGACCCCAAGGGAAAAGGAAACTGGGACCCTGCGGAGCTCAGTGGGCCCCGAGTGTCTTCCAGCGGTCCCTGCGCTCGAGTCCAACGTGGGCCCTGGGAGTGAGCTCAGGGCGGCGGTGGCCTTACCGCTGGGGCTGCAGAGCCGTACATCTAGGCCTGGGGAACCCGGAGGCCGCGCCGGGCGCTTCTGCTGCCAGAGGTTGCCACGGGCGCGCGGGCTGCTGAAGCTCAGGTGCACTCGCAGCATCCGACCCGCGTGGAAAACGCGAAATCCTCGGGATTTGTGATCCAGGGAGGGAAACCCTGTGGCATACA
Source organism: Lasiurus cinereus (assembly GCA_011751065.1). Classification (NCBI taxonomy): domain Eukaryota; kingdom Metazoa; phylum Chordata; class Mammalia; order Chiroptera; family Vespertilionidae; genus Lasiurus; species Lasiurus cinereus. Next base: position 26,341,105 of record JAAGEH010000452.1, on the reverse strand, counting down.
TCCCTGCTACTCCCCTGCCTCTGGGCCTTTTGTTATTGAGGGTGGAACTGCATACATTGAGGGCGGGTTAAGGACTGCCTGGTTCCAAGACAAACTCCCTCAAAGCAGCGCCAAGATTTTTAATGGATCCTGTGGAGGATGTCCCTGTGCTAGAAGGATTCCCGCGTGTGCCCACGGGGCCAGTGATTTTGCACCAGACGCAAAGGAGCCTTTACGATTTAAGCTCAGAACTTGCACGCGATGGTCACCCTTTCATGGCAGCTCGCGACAGCGGGAGCTTCGCCCAGCAGCCCCTGGGGCGAGCCCCGGCTGAAGGGGCTGGGAAGACACAATGCCAGCGGGTTCTGTCCCAGCGGTGGCGGCAGAGGCGGCGGTGTGAAATCTCGGATGAGTGTGTGGAGGCAAAGTTGCCTGCGGAATCTGGCCCTTTCAGGTTTGCCCGAAGCCAGCTCCCCGCGCCGGGAAGGCTGGACTCTTCTGTCACCCCCAGGCCCCACGTCAAGCCCGAAAACAGCAAGTAGGCCCGTCCCAGGGTTCCGGGAGTTTTCCTGCACCCCGGACGGACGGGACGCGCGAGGAGATCCCACGGAACTGCAGGCGCCACCGAGGGATGAACTGGAAGCCGCGATCCGCTGCCGCCCTGGAATCTGGCACCGCAGCGGCGCCAACGCCACGCACCACGGGGACGCACCTCCTGGGCCTCTGGCGCGCCAAGGTCCAAGCGAGCGGGCGAGGGGTCTGGAGAGGCCGCAGGAGGCCGGGGAGCGCGCCGGCTGGGCTGGCATTGAGTTTCTCCTAATCAGCCCCACTTCCCCGGAGCCTCCGACCTAATTGGGGCGCAGTCTCCGGGAGGGAGGAGGCCGCCCGGCCTTTGGAGGGGGTCTGGTAGAAAGCGCGAAGTCCCCGAGCTGGACACCTGGGGGCCTTTCTCTGTTTTCCGGGGCACCCGTGGGAGGCGGGGGAGCGGAACGATCGTCTCTTCTGGGGGAGCAGCGGCTTCTCCAGGCGGCGAACCTACTCTCCGAGCGCAAGGCCACCGCGCGCGCCGGCGACAGCGCGCTTCGCCCCGGAGACCCCAGCCGCCGCTCTGGCCCGCCGGGGACCCCGAGGGACGCGGAGTCACCGCTCCTTTCCTGTCCCTTTATCTCCGTTTTATAGACAGCTGCTAGGTTGGGGCATTAATTGCCCGGGCGAGTTTATTGATAATTTTGATGTAACAGAGCACCGGAGAAATTACCCTCACGTCCAAAATGTCAACTTTGAGAAGAGCCAGGTTCAGAAAAACTGCGGTGGGTCTCGAGCGGCCGCACCAACAATGCGACTTGATTGTGTTTGTTTTCCCCGAATAGCGGGGATGGGGACAGAAGAGGGTGGTCAGCAGAAGGCACGGGCTCTCACCAATGTCCTCTGGTCCCTGAGGGTTTGGGAGGGACACGTTAAGGGATTGGAAACATGCCTATCGCCTTGCTCTCCCACCAACGAAGGGCACTTTTTTGCGCACATTTTACTCGATTCCTGATTTGGGGAAAAACAAGGATAGGGCACCAAAAAAAAAAAAAAGTAACTACAAAAACATAGGAATTCTTTCATGATTTATAACCGCTGGAATATTGGAACAGCGAAGTCTGCAATTCAAAGTAAAAATTATATTCAAAGTAAAAATATAATTTTTATATATTTTACATAAATATGATCTTCCATGGGAGGAGGAGGACTCTAGTTCTTCTTCAAACGTTTATTTCTTAAAAAAGAGAAATGACATTTAAAGGGGCAGAAGGGTCTTCTTAAAAAACAGAAGCCAAGAGAAATAGGTACCCGTGTCCAGATTTCACTTCAACGTGAAATGAAGAGTGAAAAGGAGAGGATTAGCCAAAAAAAATGAAAAAGAAAAAAAGTATTGAGAATCACCCATATTTTAAATACAAAAAATAAAAAATAAAGCCTAGCTATCTCAGGTCGGTTTCTGTCTACATTTGGGGTGGAAGATATTCTGCAATCCCAATGAAATACTCATGCGATTTTATTTCTAGTTGATACAATGTTAAAGGCCATGTACAAATGTTATACATTTTTATTTTTGTTCTTTTCTTAGGAAAAAAAATACAGAAAAGGCAAAACATCCTCAAAATTGTCATTTTATACAGTGCAGAAGGAAATTTAAAATACGTGTCACAAACGCTGCACCCCAGCAGCCAAAATACTAGAAAAAAAGGGGGTAGTCCTTCATTTTATATATATATTTATATAAAACATATGGGAATTTGTTTTTACACACATTGGACTTTACTTCAAATTTACAATGGATATCTAAAAAAAAAAAACAACAACTACGCGGCAAATATTGCCAACAAAGTTACACCATTAATACTGATAAACGGAGGAGCCTATGCGGTGTCTCGATTACTAGGGAAAGAAAGAATAAATAACAGGATGAGCCTTGCTATAGTTTTCAAAAGTGCCTTAACCTTTCTGCATCGCTGCAATCCTGAATTCGCGCTGGCCGGGCCTCCCCGTCCCGCGTCGGGCCGTGTCCGCGCCGCGTTCGCACCAGTTTACAGTAGAGGTCAGGAGACAGCCGGGTCTCGGGAGAAAAACCCCCTCCAAAAAAGTACACGTAAAATTCGAAACAAACCAAGGAGACTGCGGAGAAGGAAGAAGAAGAAGAAGAAGAAGGCGGAGGGGGTTGGCCGAGGCCCGGAGAGCCGCCCGATTCTGGGCTCCATTGGTTTCTTAAAAAAAAAAAAAACCCAACAACAACAAAAACAAAAAAAGAAAACAAAAACCGAACAGTGGCTTCAGAAACGCAAGTCGTGCGCACGGAGACCCACCTGCGGCCGCAGGGCTTCCGAGGTGGAGGGAGCGCGCGGCCGCTCGGCCCCTTCCCTGCTAAACGCGGCTCTACCACGCGACTTGCGCGTTCCAAGACATTCTTCCCCAAGAAAGTTAAAAATAAACAACGATAAATACTCAACCCCCACATAAAAGTATTTGATAATGATGGTCTTATATATGTTTGCCTTTCTTCTAAAAAAAATCTGCCCCCTCCACTTTTTCCATTCAAGGATTAAGGGTGGGGGAGAGACCTCAGCAGAATTTTTGTTTAGATGTTGAGGGTTTTCCCCCAACACAGCACCTTCTGAGCCGGTTTCGATCGGGTCAAAAAGAAGATATTTATTTACCAACAGCTGCAGTCAGATGAGGCCTGGACGCCACCATTTTTAAAATATTTTGAGGGAACAGGAGAGGAGGTGCCGACCTCTGTGCCGCTTCTTTGCCCTGGGGGTGCCTTTTGGGATAATCCGGTTGGGGAGGGGTCAAACCCTTCTCTTCTGCCGACGGTTATACCTCGAGAAATAAAGCAGTTTCTAGGGATGGGTTCCCTGTTCCGGCGGTGGCCGAGCGGAAGGACCCGGGGGCGCCCGGCTCACATCACACAGGGTTTGATGTCTTGGTAGGTGACCTGCTGGTGGTAGTAGGAGCCGCCGCTGGCGGAGTGCATGGAGGAGGACGCCATGGTGTTGAAAGAGAAGACAAACTCCTTTCGGTCACACATGCTGGGTGACTGTGAGTGATACCGAGGGATGCCTGTGAGGAAGGTGACAAGGGGCCAGAGTTCAAGATGGAGAAGCAGCTCTGCCCGAAGAGCTCTGGGTGCAGGGCCCTCTCCTCCCCCCTCTCCGCCCCCAGGCGCAGAGTCCCCGAGTTCCCAGCCCCGACTGGGCCCTGGGCTTGTGTGCGGAAACCAGGGGAAGATCCTGGAACACCCGGACACATCCCTGCTCCCGGGAGCACCCTCTGCCTGGGCCTGCACCCGCTTTGGACACAGGGGCTGGGCTGGGGGGCTTCCGATGCCTAAAAGGAAGAGGTGGGGCAGGGGCCCAGCGGGGTCTGCGGACTTCAGGGAGGGCTCTGGCGGCCTCCACCTCTTGGGCGGGCGGCCTGGCGCCACGGCAGCCACTTCCCCAGCTCAAAGGCTGCGGAGGCCTCAGTGCAGCCAGGGGCAGGCGCTGGGAGCAGGAAGCACAGGACCATCACAGGGGGGCAGGGGGCTTCTCTGGAGGAAGCCTGTCCTGGGGAACGGGGCCACCCGGAGAGAGAGAGCCCCAGCAGGGCAGCCCCAGCCCCCTCCAGAGAAGTGGCCTTTCAGCCACCAGGCCCGGCTCCTGCCTCCCACCGGCTGCTGACAGCTGACCCCTGAGAGGCCCCTGCTAAGCTCACTCCAAGCTCTTGCCAGAGCCAGGCGGGAGCTCAGGAGGGGAGGTTTTCCTCGTCTTCTTTCTGAGAGCCGGGAAGAGGGCACCCGAGGACCCGAAAGCCTGGGTCCCGAGAAACAAAGGGTCTGTGGGGCCTGCAGCTCTGATCCTCCTCGCTCTGGGCCCGGCACAGACCCCCTTTGCCTCTGTCACCACGAATGCCCCTGGCTCAGCAGTCACAAGGCCAGGCCGGGGTCTCTGAAAGGCCGGGGCAGGGCACGAGCCTCCGCACGCAGGCCCGGGCGGCGCTGGGCCTACCCATTCCGTTCTGCCAGGGCAAGGAGCAGAGGCGGCTCTCTGGCCGGCCGGCCGGCTGCTTTCGGAAGGACCACCCCCCGAGGGTGAGCCAGCTGGCCAGGCTGGGCCCCCTCTCCAGCCTGGGAACTTGCTGAGGTGTGAGGGGGCCTAAGTGACCAGGAGCAACTTAGCATATTTGGACCGGGGCCTTTTGGTGGGACCTGGCCGTGCTCCCGAAGGTCAGCGGCCTCGAGTTGGAAAAGAAAAAGAGCAACGACATTTTTGTTGACCCAAATCAGGACCCAAGTTGCCTTCGCCCCTCCACACAGAGAGAGGTGGGGCCGAGGGACCCCGAAGTACGGGGTTGGCACCCATAAGAAGTGGCTGCAGCCTCTCCACCAAGGGCCCCCGTCAGTCAGCAAAATGGGGTGCCGGGCCCACGCAGGGCACTCACCGAGGTCGGGTTCCCCCGGCCTGGCACCGCCCGGACTCCCCACTCACCTTGCAGCTCCGCAGGGGCGTTGTGGCTGTTCTGGTGCAGGTAGGGCTGGTCCAGGGAGTGTGTGGAGAGGCTGCCGGACAGGGGGTTGGCCGCGGGGTTGCAGGGGGACAGGGGCTGCTGCTTGATGTAGGAGGCGCCGCTGTTGAGCGCGGCGGAGGCGGCCGAGGGCGGCCACGCAGCCGCCGAGCCCGAGTAGACGGCGTGCGGCTCCATGACCCCGCCGGCGGCGGCGGGCAGCAGCGGGGAGGCGGGCACCGAGCCGTCGTGGTGCGGGTACTCGCCGGCCGCCCCGCCGCCGCAGCTGCCCATGTACGAGTGGCCGCCGTTGGCGGGCAGGTGGGGCACCGAGTGGCCGGGCAGGGCCATGCCGTCCACGTTGCCCGGCAAGTGGCCGTTCATCATGCCCAGGCCGCCCTCGAGCGCCAGGCTGTTGGGCGGACACGAGAGGCCGCCGGCCGAGCTCTGGAAGCCGTAGGTGTCCGGGAGGTGGTTGAAGCCCAGCCCGTTCATCATGCTGTACATGGGCTTGAGCGCCTGGCATTTCCTTCGGAAGCCGCGCGGCCGCCGCCGAAAGGAGCCCTCCTCGAACATGAACTCGCTGGCCGGGTCGATGGTCCAGTAGTGGCCCTTGCCCGGCCGGCCCAGGCCCTTGGGCAGCTTGATGAAGCACTCGTTGAGCGAGAGGTTGTGGCGCACCGAGTTCTTCCAGCCCTGGTAGGAGCCGCGGAAGAAGGGGAAGCGGCTCTGCAGGAACTGGTAGATCTCGCTGAGCGTCAGGCGCTTGGTGGGCGAGCTCTGGATGGCCATGACGATGAGCGCGATGTACGAGTAGGGCGGCTTCTCGGGGCGCCGGATGCCGGCGTTCGTCTTCTTGGCCTTGGACGGGCCGGACGACGCGGGGTCCATGGCCGCGCCGCCTCCCGCGCCGCCGCCGCCGCCGCCGCTGCCCCCGCCGCCGTGCGGTGGTGGCTGCTGCTTCTCGGGCGCCGAAGACATCGGGTGGCTGCTGCCGCCGCCGCCGCTGCCGCCGCTGCTCTGCGCCGCCGACGAGCCGGGAGGAGGAGGAGGAGGAGGAGGAGGAAGAGGAGGAGGAGGGGGGGCAGGGCGAGGGGGAGGGGGCTGCGCGCGCGGGGCTGGCTGCACCTCTGCCGTCATCGGCCACTTCTCCCGAGCGAGCGAGCGAGCGAGCGAGCGAGCCGCGGCCGCCCTCCCCCGCCCGGCCTCCCCGAGGAGCGGCTGGAGCGGCCAGCGGTTGGCGGCGCAGAGCCCCCTCTCTGTCCCGCCGCCTCCTCCCCCACCTCTATCTCCTCCCTCTTTCCCTCTCGCCCTCCCACAAGGGAAGGAGCCGGACGGAGGCTGAGGGCAGCCTCTTGGCAGCGAGGGCGGAGGCTGCGGGGGGACCCCCCTCCCCCCAACACACACACACACACACACACACACACACACACACACACACACACCGGCTTTTGAGCGGAGGCACCGACGCCGGGCCTGCGGCCGTGCGCCCCCGCGGGCAGCAGCGCGGGGTCCCCGCCGCCCGCCGCGCGCGGCTCCTCGGCCCCAGCGGAGGCCGTCCTCCCCGGACCTCCTCGCGGCGGCGGCTCCCTCCCGGGCCGGTGTAAGACCCTTCGGGCGCTCCCTCCCCACCCGGCTCCCCCCCGCCCGCCGCGCGGGGGGGGGTTCAGGCCCCCCCCCCCGCCCCTCGCCGCCCGGCGGCCGGCGGCAGAGCCCGCCCCGCCTCCACCAACCTGGCGCGCGAGCGTTACTGCGCTCTCCGCCCGCCCGCCGGCCCCGCCGCGCGCCGGGCCCCCCTCGCCTCCCCGGCCCGGGCGGCGCCGCGGGGAACGCACCGCGGGCGCTGGGCCCTCCCCGGCGGGGACAGGCCGGTGGCAAATCGCAGCGGCGGCGGCGGCGGCCTCCAGAGCGCGGCCATCCCGGCGCCGTGGGCTCGGCGGCCCCCGAGGCCAGCGGGCGTAGGTTCCCGCGAGGGACCGCCTCCCCGCTCTCCCCGCCCCGGGAAGGACTGCGCCGCGCCCGGGACGCTTCGGACTCTGCCGGCAGCGGGCGGGCGGGCAGCGGCCGGGCCCAGCGCGGGCGGAAAACGAAAGTGCGCGCGGGTCGCTGCCGCTTTTGTCTGCGGCTCTGCGCGGCCGGGCGGGAGCGGCTGGCGAGGGCTGGTGTGGGGTGGGGGGCCGACGTGGAACCGGCTCCCAGAGCAGGCGGCCCGCTCCCTCCCCGCGCCGCCGCACACACCGGCGTGCGGGACACACACGCAGACCCAGTCCAAGACCGGACTCAGGTGTGTCCTCTCCGTCCTCTACCGGTGCGTTTCCACTCACGCACTCGGAGCTTCGGCTTGCGCGGGCTCCCCGTGCGCTCACTCACGCACACGCCAGAGGCCCAGAGGGACTTAACCCTCACCAGCTCCCTCTCCAGTGCACACTCGCCGCGCTGCGATCCGAACCCACTCGTCGTCCAGGGGGCTCCCCCCAGCCCCACCCCACCCACCCACCCACCCACCCACACACACACACACTGAAAACCCTATTATCTGGCCCCGCAGCCCCGAGGTCCCACTTCCCGAGAGCAGGTTCGCATTTCCCAGGGAGGGTAAAGGCCCCGGCAGGAAGTTTATGTGGCTCAATGTAAACACGTTCGGAGGGATTCTTTAATAATAATAATAGAGGATTCCGCGGGCGCGGGCGGGGCGGGGGGAGTTGGCCTCACGCCCCTGTGGGCCGGCCTGCCGCCGCGACGGGGCCTCTGACACCGCGGCCGGCCGGGCTCCGGGACGCTGTGGGCGCGCGCGGGCCGGAGCGCAGGCTCGGGCGGCCCAGGAACGCGAGGCTGCCCGCAGCTGCCGCCTCGCCCGCGCTCCTCCTCGCCCTCCCCCCTCGCCGGCTCCCAGCTCCTCGCACCGGGTGCGGGCTCGGACCGGTGAGGAGGGGCGCTGGCGCCCGGTGCAGTTCCGCGCAGGAGCCGGACGCCACGCGGCACCCAGGGACCCAGGTGAGTGCCGCTGGCGTGCAGACTGGGGGGGCCCAGGCCCTTCCCTCTCCCGCTGGGGCCTGGGGTCGGTGGAAGGAGGGGGCCAGGGGCGTTTGGCGGGTCCTTGCGAAGAGCCGAGATGCTGTTCCCTGGCCGGAGCCGGGGTGAGAGGCTGGCGCCGGGCTCAGAGCGCGCCAGGGCGCGGTTCAAAGCCCCCCGACCTCTCGCGTTTCTCTGGCCTCCGGCTGATGCCCCTCCTCGTCCGTTCGCTGGGCGGTGGACACCTCGTCGCCTTCGGGGCACCTGGCACGTCCTTGAGAGGAGCTGGGGGCTCGAGGGCGTTATCTGGCTGAGGATCCCCGCCTGATCCGGCGGAGGAGCCGCGCGCTTGGAGCTGGAGAGTCACTCCCCGCTGGCTCTCCGGCCTCGGCTCCCAGGCAGCCAGCCTCGCCGGCCTGGGGAAAGGCTGGGTGTAGGGCGTGATTGCGTGGCGTGTCCCGGTATTTTCGCACAGGTAGACGCGCCGTGGCAGGCCCACCTCCACTTCTCCGGGCCCAGAGAGCTCCCGCAGACCACACACATCCTCCGCACCTCGCCTGCCTCCAGGACACCCCCACCCCCACCCCCGACAGCGAACACCCCGCACACAGCTCAGGGGCCCCCATTCTCACAGACGCCCAGGCCTGTCCACCGCGGAGGACACGCTTTAGGTGAAACGCACGCTCTCCCGCACCGCACGTCCTCCCACGCACAGTCAGCCGGTCGCCCGCACTGCGCTCTGCGTGTGCGCGGACACTCGCATCTTCTCTCCATCACTTTTCCCCTCTGCCAAACGGCAGCTGCAGGGAAGGAGGCCCAGGCGGCGCCGGAAGGGAAGCTCCCGAGCAGGGGTCGCTACCACCGGCTGCTGGGAGTACATCTGGCCTTGGGAGGATCAGGGAGCGGGGGAGGCTGCTGCTAGAAAGCCATCGAGGGGCGCAGCACTCCCCGTGGCTCCCCAAAGCGATCCGCCTTCCTTTCTCTCGCTCCTCCTCCACGGACCCAGAGTCTCCAAAGTGAGGGGGCTCTTTTTCCAGGAGCCCCCTTTCCTCTGGAGTCCTCTCCAGGTGGGAGGGGATGCAGAGGGCATGTTGGCTAACCCCCAGAGCAGGCACAGCCTCTCTTTCACCAGCTCTGCTTGGGGGGCCACTAAGAGTTTTGGGGTGGAGGAGCTTAGAGCCTTCATGGGCAAGAAGTGTGAAGGCAGACCCCACCTGGCCTCCACTTAGCCAGAAGCTTCTGACAACAAGCCAGGCTCTGCAGAGGAGGCACAGCAGTTACTTTTGCCCTCGGAGCGGGTGTCCTCGTGGTTTTGGAGCCTCAGAAACGAAGCATTGGAGGTTCTTCCCATCCTCTCATCTGCACCCCGGCAGGACATAAAGTGGGGGCAGAAGAAGGAAGGGAGGAGGAATGAGCTCTTAAATCTGTAATTTGGGGTGAACTCTCCCTCAACTCTGGGAAAAATCACAGCCAACGTAAGGAGGGCTTTTTCACCTGCCCAGGGACTAAGTAAGCTCTTGTCTCTTCAGATGCCCCCCTCCCCAACCCCCAGAAGTCCCACCTCACCTTGCAATTTTAGGGCGGGGAAACTGAAGCCCAAAGAGGACCTGCCTCTCCACCCCCAAGAATAGACGGTCACTGCAGTTTGCCCTCCCGGATGCCTTTCTGCAGGCCGCAGCTGCCCAGCGTGGGGTTTAGAAACGCTCTACCTCTGGGCATGCCTGGCTTCCAGAGACCTGGGGGAGCGCGGATGGCGATAAAACTAAGAACCACCACCAACAGCGCCAGCAGGACTTCTCAACTGCGGTCCTGCCCAAGTGCTGATTGTCACCTTGTTAACACCCCCTGCGTGTTCTCTGGGCTGTGAATCCCTTTGACCAACTGTTGAAAATTACATCCAACTCCCTCACCCCCCCCACACACACACAGAAGGCGCATACATTTGTGGGATGATTTTCAAGGTTTTACCAAACATTTGAAGCCATGGGTGGGAGCCCAACCACGAACCCGCCACCTCCTATTCACAAACCCAGGACCCTGGTTAAAGACCCCAAAGATACTTGTTTAATCTTCAGAGAAGTCCCACCTTTTACAGGTGGGGCTCAGCGAGGTTACTCTGGCCTTAGGTCCTGAGTTCCATTGGTGCCATAGGGTGAGGGTCAGCAGTGGTCAGGGCAGAGACCCCTTGCCTGCAGATTTGAAATCATGGTCAGGATTTGAATCCAGCCTCTATGGTGTAGGAAGGTTGCATGAGCTGTTTGTGCCTTAGTTTCACTTTGGGGTGGGGAGAGGAAGGGGGAGAGGGGAGAAGGGGTTGTTATTGGTTTACAGCTTTTTTATGGATATAGAAATCAAACATAACCTTGTTAAGTTTAAGGTATATGATGTGCTGATTTAGCCTATTTATATGTTGCAAAATGATCACCACAATAAAGTTAGCTGCCACCTCCACTCCTTCCAAATAGGTCGTGTGTGTGTGTGTGTGTGTGTGTGTGTGTGTGGTGATTGCATTTAAGAACTACTCCGTTAGCAACATTCAAGGATATGATACGGTATTATTAGATGTAATCATCAGGCTGTACCTTGGTTTCTTCATCTAAAAAGTGGGACGAATAATTGCACCTTCTCCTTAGGGCTGTTGGGAGCATTGGACAAGACTGTGCAGAGACAGACTTAGGCTATCCAGACAGACAAACAAACAAAATCCGCTTGAGGGGCAGCGGGAGAAAATGCAGACTGAGATGTGGCAGCTTTTTGCTCTTAGCTGAAAGAGCCATAAAGACCCCCCTCCAGTACCAAATCAAAAGTGCGCCCCAGCGCCAGCGCCAGCCCCAGGAATCCCAAGATGGGGGCGGGGGTGTAAAAACAGACACGCCTGCCTTGTCTCCCACTCCCCAAACCCAAGGTATTTTTACTGGCTAATTGCTTAAGTGAAGCAGCCCGGGCGGAGAGCGCGCAGTAACCCGAGCAGGGAACCAGATCCCGCTGCGATTGTGCCCGGGCTGGCCTCAGGGGCGGGGGCAGAGGCAGCCGCCGACCACCCACCGTGAGGGCGGCCGCCTCACCCGCTGCGCCCCTGCTCTGCATTAGCGCCTGGCCAGCACCCCCCTGCCCTGCTCCCTCAATCCCTTCCAGAGGACGTCCAAAGGCGACCCAAGGTAGCGTGGGCTGGTCCCCAAACTCCTGGCAGGTACTGGGCAGTGAGGGAAGCAGGCTGGCCAGGGATTATCTGTAGCAGGGAGGCTGGGGGACGGGGTGGGACATATATGGGTGAAAATGCAACCTGCAGACAAGGGACTTTGGGGGGAAACGTCAAAGTCAGGAGGAGAGAGGGCATCCTTCCTCCCTCAATCATAACATGATCTGCGCGCAGAAGGGGGATATTTACAAACTCTGGATATGCACACACATCACGCATGCTACAGGGAGGGGAAGAGCTGTGGGACTGGGTAGTGTCTGGCAGGCATGGCAGTGTCAGGTGGGTGTTCAGGGTGAGGGCTGTGCACAGAAGAGCTGAGATGCACAAATAGGACTCCTTTGCTGCACTGAACACGAGAGGATGTAAGTACAGTGTGGTGTCTTCGTGTGCAACTAGTATCTTAAGATGTGAACAATATAGCACATTACGTGTGCAGAATATTCACAGGCAATATGAGATCTTTACAGAGTAAGTTTAGAATAGCCAGTTATGTGCACGGGATGGTCTGAAGGTGTGAACAACGTATTGTATTCCAGACAGAACATTGTGGGCTCTGAAGAGAAGATAATACGGAATTCGATATACGGTTGTAGGTTGTGTGTATGGTATAAAGGGGTGTCTTATACATGATATATTGGATTTACATGAACATTGTAAAATGTGTATCATTTTGATGCCTCTGGGCACAAGGCATCATGGGAAATGTGTTGACAGTGCAGCTGGGTACAGCCGGTCAGAGGAGGGGGGTCTACCCTGGGGAGCTCCGTCCCCCCAGGCTCCAGGCAGCATATTTGCAGCAGAGGATGGCTGCGTCCAGGAAGGCTGTCAGGGGGTCTGCATGAATCTTACATGAATCTTAAAAACGCAGAGACCACTTAGCTAACGGCTATTGAAGCCTGACTGTGCGCTCTTCCGAGGCCCCTCAGGGTAATCACTAGCTCGAGCAGCCCTGACCAAGCCACTAAGGCCGGCTCCAGGGAAGCCAAGGTCCAGGAAGCCACGCGGCTCTCCTCCTGATTTCGGTGGCATTGGGGTGAGCACGTCGCTGTGCTGGAAGCCAGGGCAGCTCTGGAAGCGTATGTAGTCTTGGGGACCATGTGTCTTCTGTGAGGGCCACCGGGAGGTTGGTAGCCCAGGACCCTGTAGTTTATCTATCGGCAGCCAGTACAGGCGACAAGAGGTGTGTGTACTGAGGAGCCCGCTGGGTGTCCCGGGCCACGGAGAAAACTCCTGATCAGAGCCCACACCCACGTTTTGGGGTGCAGCACCCACTTGTGCCCCATTGCTGCCCAAGTAAATTCCAAACCAAGGCTCTCCTGATGTCAGTGGGAAGCTGGACTCTGGGTCCCCCTGAGACTTTTTATGGGGTGACCCCAAGAGGAGGAGAGAGAGACATCACCCCCTGGCCCAGGCAGCCCTGTTGCACGAGGCAACGTACGTGGGGCTCAGAAATCCCACCTGTTTGGACCACCGGGGCCACGGTGGGGGAGCAGCAGGGGCGGGGCGCTCCCTGCACCAGGCCCCGGCAGTCCATCTCCCTGTCAGCTGTACATTAGGGAGAGGTTCATATTTTGGTCAAGAAAAAAAAAAAGGCCCATGCTCGCGAGGCTGCGGCCCTGAGCTTGCCCCTCACTTGGCCCTTTTACCCAAAAGCACGCATTTTCCATGACGCTCTTCAGTGAAATATTTGACAACACTGCAGCCCAGGAATTTACAGCCTCCTTCCCCTGCGAGGGTTTTGGGAGTTTTCTGGCGTAAGACACAGAGACGCTCTGGGGACACGCGTGTCCTCCGCTCCCATCCCGGATGCCTGGCTGGTCCCCCGCCCTGCCGCTTCCCACAGAGGCAGCTCGGAGACATCCAACACTTGTACCCCCTGCCCCTGCCCACCGGGCAGTCGTGCTCAGAAAGGTGGCCAGAAGATGCTCCTTGCCGCGTGGGGTGTGGGAATGTGTGTGGGAATGTGTGTGGTGCTGGGCGTGTTTCTGAGCAAAGGCTCCTCCGGGAAGGAGAGAGAGTGATGCCCCAAAGCTGCCCCAGAGAGAGAGGTTGTGGCTCAGCGCCTCCTCGAGGGTGGGGCTCCCAGTGGGGGAGGGCAGTGTAGAGAGAGATGAAAATTAATTCTGAGTTTCAATCAAAGAAAAATATCAATTCAATTTCAGGGGCTAGGTATGTCCTATTTTTTTATTTGAGGGAGGAAGAAAATAAAGACAGTCAGGGACCGGACACACACACACACACACACACACACACACACACACACACGGCCCGCCCATGGGAGACGAGGGGATGAGGGAGCTGGAGCAGAGCGAGCCTGGGAAATGAGGGAGGCCAGGGAGACGCGCTCAGATTTGTTTCTTAATCAAAAGCAGCGGTTTCTCCCAGGAACCTGCCGGCTGTGCGAGCTCAGAGGTGCCTGCCGGCCTGCGATCCCCCTTGAGGGCTGGTAATGCTCTCTGTGTCTTTCCCTGTGGAGGGCCTTGAAAATGATACAAACAAGTGTGATTTTTATTGGAAAAAAAACAAAATTCGCTGGGCCCCCGCCCGGCTCCGGGAAGGAGGGGTCCCACCTTGGATTGGCTGAGAAAGAAGTGCCATCCTCTCCCGCGTGCCCCTCAGTCTGGTTTGGGTGCTTTTGTCCCAGGCGGGTTGCCCAGGCACCCCTGGGAGAATCCACACTGGGATGTAGGGGACTTGCACGGCTTTGCAGGACCTGTTCTCTGCACAGATTTATTGGAGAGCCAGTTCTTGGGTGCATGTGACGTGGGTGAAGATGCCGCAGCTCCTGGGAAGTCAGAGCTGGTGGCGTGCTGGGCATCCTGCCCTGTGCACCTAGGGTCTGGAGACATGGGGACCCTGCTCCTCCCAGAGAGAGAGCCGATATTTGGGCACCAGAACCCAGAGACACCCAGAGTGAGGCCCCGAGAGACACGGGCACACACAGACAGGGAGTCAGAAGTTTGCTTACAGAGGTGAGAGAGACACAAAAGGTCGGAGAGCAAAGGCAGGTTTGTGGCAAGAAGAGGAGAGGGGAGGGGAGAGAAGATATCTGACTGGAATGGACAGAATCTTTGGTCTTCTGCTTGGGGATCGGAAGTGGCACCTAGAAAGCAGGGGTCTCAGATTGGAGTGAGGAGGGTGCAAGAGGGAGGGAGAAACAGAGAGGGAGAGACATGGAGAGGAAAAAAGAAGGAAGAAAGAGGAAGGGGAAGAGACAGAAGGAGGGGGAGGAAGAAAAGAAGGGAGGAGCAGAGAGCAAGGAGAAGAGAGGGAGAGGAGAGACCCGCTTCTCCCTGGGCTCAAATGGGCAGGCGGGGGCTGCCCTGAGCTGGTTTCCTCCTCCGGTTCTCCTGGGCGTGGGTCCCAGACTTGCTCCCATTTAGCCCTGATGTGGCCCTTTCCCACGAGGGCCCTCCTGGTAGCAGCCCTTGTTGGTATTTGTGAGTAAATCGCCAGGAGGCCGCAGGCAGGGAGGACCAAGAAGAGCCTTGGCAAGTGATTCCGCCTCTGGGTGCCTCCGTTTCCTTATCTTAAAATGGGGACGACAAACACTCCATCCAGAGCAGTAATGCTGGAAATCTCCACACAGGGTCCTGCGGGGAGGTGGGGGCATTCATGTAGACCTTGGCACAATGGTAAAATAACAAGCAAACAAAGGAACAAGCCAGAGGGAGCGTGGCCCCTGCTGTGTGATGTGGGCGGGTGGCCATCCCTCTCTGAGCCTTGGTTTCCTCACTGGCAGAATTCGAACAGTGACGGTATGGTGCCTCCTCTGGGTAGCCTAGAGGAGCACATAAGTGAGTCATTGTTGGGCTGGTTGTTATAAGTAGGGGTGCTTCCTCACAGAGTTGGGGATGCAGGGGTGGGGGGAGGGATGGGATTTCTCAGGCCTGTGTCCTGGCAGTCCCGGAAAGCCTGTGGGGACCCAGTCTATGGAGCTGGCATCATGGACCAAAGGTTTGGTGGAGTGAACAAATAGAGGGGAATTAGCTCATGTGGGACTTTGAATAAGTCCCTTTCTCTGTTGACTCTGCATTTGCCACCAGCGAGTTTCCTTCTCCTCAGTGTGGATGGGAAAGGAGCTCAGGTCCAAACGGACTTCAGGCGGCAGCGTGCCCTGTGGATGGGAGCTTCCAGGGGCCACGCCAGGACCCAGAAAGGTCTTCCAGACACAGGGCAGGGTGATGTGGCAAAGGGAGGTGTACCGGCTGTTTCTACCGGCAGGTTTGGTCCCTGCACCAACAGAGCTCCTTGTGGGTGGCCACGGAGACCAGGGTGCAGCCTGTGGAAGACCTGGGTTAGAATCCCACCTCCCTGCTCCATCAGCTCTGTGACCTTTCTCAACTTCTTAGCCTCTCTGAGCCCCATTTCTCCTTTGCACGGTGCTGACATTATAGGCAGCTCTGCCCTAGGGCTGCGGGAACACCGACTGAGAACATCATCCTCAGAGAACCGCTGGGCTCGCACTGCAGGACGACATGCCAGCCCTGTGCTGAGGGGCTGCTCTTACCGAGCCCATTTCGTAGAGAGCAAGGCAAGGGCACCCGGCCAGGGCTCTTACATGTGGGGTCCGTTGCAAGGCACTTGCCTCTCTCCTCCAAGGGCGCGTGGGGGTCCCAACTCTGGCTGCCATTCACAGATCCGGGAAGAAGAGAGGAGACTATCAACCCCCAAACTCAGAGGCTCTGCATAGTGCACCCCAGCTTTCCACCACCAGTAAGAACAAAATGACAGCCTCCAACTGGGATGCATCCGCTCTATAACTTTCCTGCTTGCACCCCTGCTTCCCGGCACACTCCCCAACATTCCCGTTTCTGAGAACTGCCAGTGAGGGTGGGTAGTGTCCCAGTTTCCACTTCATGGGGGTGGGAGGCTCATTTAGACTACCCCCACCAAGGATGTTCAGGGAACATCTTTATTGCCGCTTTTTTTGTATGGTGTGAAATTGGGGCAGAAGGACTGGTAGCAACTCCCGGCTCAGCTCCTCCAAGGCCCTGGGGTCCCTGTCCCCCGGGAGCCAGCCTCCAGGATGTTTCTTTTTTTAGAGTGAGGGCCCCCTGCCTGCCAGGCACTAGGTCTCTCCTGGGCCATTACAGAGCCCCAGCCCGGCTTCTGCTGCGCAAACCTTGTCTGAGGGAACTTGGAGTTTAAAACCCGACTCTGTCCCTTTGGGCTATTATTATTTTTTTGCTTTTTACTCCGTGTTCGCCTGGTTACCAACAAACAGCTTTCCACCCCGTAGAATTCAGAAATCAAAGAGAGGTGAAAACATAAAACCAACACTCACACTTTCCCGTCCTTTTATTTAGAAAAAAAAATTCATCCATGCTGGAGAGACACCAAAACTTTAGGAATTATTTACCTATTTTAGAGAAAGAGAGGGAGGGAGAGGGGGAGAGAGAGAAACATCGATTGTCCTTCCACTCCTTTACGCACTCATTGGCTGATTCTTGTGCTCTGACCGGGACCAAACCGCAGCCTCACTCTCCCACGCTCCCGCCGCGCAGCGACCCGCCAGGGCCCCGGCCCACACACCAAACCTGCGGACAAGCTGATCCTAGTGTGGGTTCGTGTTAAAAAGCCACGTCCTCCGGGCACTTAGTTTTCCTAGATGCACTGCATTTCTCTACCCCACCACCGCCAATGAATTCTTATCCTGAATGTTTTTTTCCCTTAATAATTAGCCCTTAGTTACCTGCAAAATTCTATCCCCGGCAGACAGGGCCAGATGCATGAGACCTGCTGTTTTAAGGAGCATAAACCTCAACATATTTCAAACATTTTGTCGCATTCCCAAGGTCAAAATCGACCCTTTTATCTTGTTTTCTCCTCCCACCTCCCTCTTCGCCGGCGAAGTTGGGGGATGAGTTCGGTCCACGTGGCCGCAGCCGGCAAAGCCCGCGCGGGCCACACTCGCGCCTCCCCCGTGCTCGGAGACCCGTTCCATTCGCCGAGAAAACCGACTCAGTGGGGGATCCAACCCGCCGCGGAAGGAGCCCAGGAGTCAGCGGCCAGCACCCCGGGGCCGCCGCGCCCCCGTTTTCCTCCGAGAATTCGCCGAGCAGCGAGCGCTCTCTGCGGGACCCGCTGCGGGGCGGCGGCCCTCCCCACCCTCCGGCCGCCGCGCGCGCTCCCTCCGGCCCCCGAAGCCGCCCGGACTCGCCCCGGCTTTCCCGTCGGGCTGAGTCGGTTGGCGTCGCCTCCCGGACGGGAACCGGCGCCGGGCTGGCTTTCGGCCGAGGCGGTGCGCGGGGCGTTCGCAGCAGCACGGGGCGCAGGTCGCTCCCCGCGTGGCCAGGCCGCGGCCGCGGGCTTCTGGCGCCGCATCCCCACCCCGCGCTGCGGCCCCACCGAGGCCCGGGCGGCGCCGGCAAGCCCGGCTCCTGACGGCGGCGCCGGCTCTGCGACGCAGCGAGCGAGTATTTCCCCCGACGCTGGGCTCTGCCGGCCTGAGCGCGGCGGGTATCCCGCCCTCCTCCCGGCGAGGGGCGGCTCCTGGGCGCCGGCGGGGGACGTCGGGGCTGCAGGTCCCCAACTCGCCGGCGAGGGAAGGAGGTGGGCGCTGCCGGGCCCTGCCTGGGCGGGAGCAGACGCAGCCTCCTCCCGCGCTCTGAGCAGAGGCTGGCGCCCCGGTGCACCCGGCCTCGCGCTCCTGCAGAGGTGCCTTCGGAACCGGCGGCGCGCGGGCTCCGACACCCTCCTGGGACGGGGCTGGGACTGCCCCAGCCCCTCGGGCGCCCGCAGAGAGAGGGAGGGAAAGAAGGGGCCGCACCCTGCGTGCAGCCTAGGCTGGCGCTGGAGGGGGACGTCTAGATCGGAATTTAAGGCCCAGGAAACTGGGGGCTTCGAACCCGTTGCCCCTACCCTCACCCTCCTGCAAACCCGGGGCATTGAAAGCACGATTGCTCAGGACGTGGCTCCCCGGGCGATAGGAAACCGCGGGTCCCCAGGACGGCGCGGTGCGCCGAGGGGGAAGGCACAGCGGGCCCTGCGCGGGGTCTGGCAGCCGCGGTGCTCGGGCCTTAATTCTGCGGGAAACGAGCTCAGCGCTCCACCTGCCTGGGGCCCGGACCACAGGACCCGGAGGCCCTGGGCGGGTCGGGCCGGTGCCCACGGAAACCCCCCACACGCTACTGCCCCTTCGGGCGGCCGCGGGAGCATTCCCCGGGGGGTTCTGCGAGCGGCGGAGGGGCGCAGCCGGGCCCAGGACTCGGGCTGACGGAAGGTGTGCACACGCACACGTGCGGGGGTGTGGGCGCGAGAAACCGGCAGCTGAACGGCGAGGCGGCGGGCTCTGCAGGCCCGCGCCCCGACCACCGCGCGGGCCAGGCCCTGCGTCCGCCCCGGCGGGCCCCGGACCCCGCCCCGCCCCGGGCTTCTCCACCGGAGCCCGCCGCGGCCCCCCGGCGGCGCGCACCCCGCCCCGGCTTCCTCCGGCGGCCCGACGGGCGTCCGGCTGCAAGGC
>JAAGEH010000452.1:26243040-26322022 GCA_011751065.1 Lasiurus cinereus | reverse complement strand
CCGCTCGGCGCGGCCTGGCGCCCGGGGTCCCCCCGCCGGGAGCGCCGCGCGGCTGGGCGGGGGCGGGGCGCGCAGGTAGAGGAGCCGCGTCGCCCGGAGGCTTATCAACAAGCGGCTTAACGAGGAATTTACGTTGACAACTCAGCACCTCGGCCGGGCCGCGCGGCCGCCAGCTGGGAGGACAAGCTGCACGGTGGGGGGCGGGGGGGGGGCTGTCCCGCGAGCCGCGCGGAGGGAGACTTCAAAGCCGCCCCAGGCGGCCTCAGCCCGGGTCCGCGCCGTGGGGGCCCGGCGGCACGGGGAGCCCCCGCGCAGGGCAGGGCCCGGCCGGCGGCAGCGCGCGGGCTGGTGGGCGCGGGGCCGTCTCTCCTGGCGAAGTAGGTGGCCGTGTATATTTTTGTTCAAGTGGTGTTTATGTTCATGGAAAAAGGGTGGAATTACAAACAGCCCGCCGATCGCGCCGTGGCCACCGGGACTCGCGTCCCCGGTCCAATCAAAGGGCGCGCCCGCTGGGCCCGCTCCGGACCGTTAGCAGAACCCCCCTTCCGTCGAACGAGGTGCCCTGGTGTCTCCTCCCCCCGCCCTGCCCCTGCCCCTGCGCGTCGGGAACCTCTGCCATGGGCTCCCTCCCCGCCGGCAGCGGCAGCGGCACCGGCAGATTCGGGACAAGAAAACCCTCGTTTGGGTCCGGCAGCGCCTCGGTGCTTCTTAAGAGAACAGGCGCGTGGGAGTCACCCCGGCTCCCGCCGCCCCGCCACCGCCTGCATTCCCCCCACCGGCCTCTTTCCTCTGTAAAATAATAGGGTTCGCCTGAGCGTGGACACGTGTGTGCTGGCCCCGGTGCTGGTTCACTCCGCTCCCCGGGAAGCAGCCGGCTTTCCGAGGGCCGTCCAGCCCCCCAGCCCCTGATAACATTTTTTTCTTTCTCCACGCCCGCCGCCCGCTTCCTCCGCGGATGGGAAGGGACTGCGGTGGCGCCCCGCTGCTGCCTCCCGCTCTTTGGGTAGACAGTGCGGGGAAGGGAGGGCAGGGAGGGAAGGCGGGATGCTGGAGAGAGCAGGGACGCAGCCGCCCAGAGCCCGGTTCTGTGCCGGCTGGGCTCAGGGCCGCGCGCTTCCTCTTGGGAACGCACTCTGCTCCTTTCCAAGGCCCGAGCGGCTGTGTCTCCATCGCCAACAACGCGAGGATGAGGCAGGGACGCGGCATGGCAGCCCAGTGGTCAGTGCAGGGCCTTTACTCTGCACACCGCACAGCGCTTCGCCGCCACGCCTGCCGAGAGGGGCTCCTGCCTTTCGCACCCGTTTGGGGCCAGGCAGGTGCCAGGCATCGGCCCAGAACACACGCTGCCGCCCGGGGGTCTAGCAGCCACCTTGGGGGCCACACCTTCCCCTCCTTGAATCTCTGCTTCCCTCCTCACTACAAAGCAGACTCATTCTTCTGAAAGGCTTCCAAAGACAGGCTCCCCCTGACCAGGTAACCAGCTTGGCATCCCCCAACAGTGAAGAATTCCAGGGGATCAAAGAAACAAACACCTCTCAAGGAAGTAGGAAAGTGGGGGTCATCCCCAGGCTGCTGAGAGTTCTGCGAGGGGCTTGCTCTCCCAGGCACAGAGTCCAAGGGCTGACTCATCCGTCCTGAGCCCGAAGTCTAGGTAGAGTTTGTCCTTGTCGGGGCGAGTTAAAAAGACGTCATTGGAAGACTACATGCCCCTCCTCTGCACCTTGGGGCTCCATGCCCACCCCTGGAAATGGGGGGTGGGGAGAGGGCTTGGAGGGGTTGGGAGTTTGGGTCGTATGCCCCCTGTGTCTCAGGTGATGAGTCAGTGGACTTGCCTGTGGGAGCGTGTTCGTAACTCCAGATTCAAGGCTCTCCAGGCAGGAGGTGCAGAACCAGGTGTGTGGGTACATGTGGGGGCCGAGCAGCACCGGCACAGCTCAAAGCCCCTACCACCTTCCCTCCCAAATAAGAACCCCTAAATCCAACAAATGGGGCCAAAGGCATGGCTTTTGGCATCCCCTTCTTCCCGAGCGCTGCCATTTGTCAAGCCGGTGCATTGAGCTGACACGCCCCTGACGGTTCTGTAGCGGTGACACTGAGCAGCAGAGAGAAAAATCCAAGCGAGAAGGGTTGTGGGTGAGAGGCACCCAGCGCTGCCGCAGGCCAGAATCTGCCCCCTCTCCTGGGGGCTGCGAGGTCACAGGCTCCAGCTGGGACATGTTTTCAGGCAGAAGTGCGGGGTGCAGGCCCGGCCCAGGCCAGAGCCTTTGCTTCGCCGAGCCCCTCCCTCCCCACTTGCCGCCCGCTTCGCTCCAGGTCACCAATTTGTCTGCCAGCGCCTGCTTTACTCCCTCCATAGCCTCCAGCAGGTGCCTGGCCACCCCTCGCCCCGTCCCCTTTCCTGCGCCCTCACCAGTCTGCCTGATAGGAGGTTTGTGTTGGAAACACTTCAAGCTGGTGTTTAGTCTGTCGCGATTGGTGGTGAGGCGCCTCCTGAGCAAACTGAATGCCCAGTTACTGGGCCTTGCGTTCTGGCCATGGAGGCAGCGTGGCTTCTTTCTGGGGAGTTTTGGAAAGCAGGCGTCCAGGTGAAAAGATGGAGTGAGGGCCACTCTGTGGGGTTAGCAGTTGCCTTTATCCACCCACAAAGCAGGGGTCCGGGGCAGCCCCTGGCCAAGGACCGCACCGTTGTACTTG
Source organism: Lasiurus cinereus (assembly GCA_011751065.1). NCBI lineage: Eukaryota > Metazoa > Chordata > Mammalia > Chiroptera > Vespertilionidae > Lasiurus > Lasiurus cinereus. The sequence continues at coordinate 26,319,328 of JAAGEH010000452.1, read as the reverse complement.
GCTCCTCAGCATTCGCACGTCTTGGCAGCCTGGGCACCTCGGGAGCCACTTTCTTCACCGGCACCACTTTCTCTGGGTCTGGTGGATGCCAGGCCGAGCCTGGAACCACCTTGGAGCTGGCAGAGCCCCTCTGCATGTCCCAGCCACTTATTCCATCCTGCAATTAAACCCAAGGTCAAATATCTCCTTAACGACGCTATCAGGCCAGCTACGCTCATTACGGCTTATATTTAGCCATAAACTACGGGTTGTAGCGAGGAGGAGATGAAAATTATTGTGTTCTGGGAATGAATCCTTTTAGCAGAAACCAGAGCTGTTATTTTCCCGGGAGAACTAAGTACAGGCTCTGGCCTTCAGGAGACCCCAGGCAGGACCAGTGGCTTCCAGGTCCTTTCCTGCTCTGCTGGTGCCTCCCCGCTCCCAGGCCTGGCCGCAGGGCACGCTGCTTCCTGAGGCCCCAGAGGTGCTGCCTCGGGGTGCACTGAGCCACCAGGAGCGACTGCGCTAAGCAGCAGGAGAGTGTTCCTATCCACGGTCTGGTCTCAGCTCCCAAGTTTGGAGTATCCCCCCCCCCCCATAGCCCACTTGCCTGGTTTGGAGGAAGAAAGCCGTGGGTAAGGTTGGTTGTCAGAAGGTGGCACAGCAGCCATGCAGTGGAAATGTCTGAAGCTGGTGGGGTTGACAATTCTGGCTTCTAAAGTGGCTCTATTTCTGCTGTGTGGTCTTGGGTGGGTGGTACCTAAGCTCTCTGCACCTCAGTAGCCTCATGTATAAAATAAGGGAGAAGTCTGACCTCCTTCTAGAAGGCACAAGAGATGAGATCAGATGCTAGTGTGAATGAAGGCTGTATCCCAGCTCCTGGTCCGGGGAGGAAGGTCCTGGTGGGATTAATGTATGCACTGCTGAAGTGGATAAAATAAATGAATGACGCCATTTGTGTAAGAGGCTGTGGGAGATTTGGAGGCCAGTGTTGGGCACCTCTGAGTTTGAATGGGGCCCGGAGCATCACCAGCTGTGCCCACCAGTTTGGAAAGCTTATTTCCTGTGTCGAGGCTACAGGGTCCTCTTCCTTGAACTCTGCTGGGCCCAGAGTTGCCCGGAGCAGCTGAGATACTGCTGTGAGGGGTCCTGGGCAGAGCTCCACATGAGTAAAGTTGATCAAACCTGATCTTATCACCTACTTCCCCCTCCCCCAACATCCTGGATGTCAGGGTGGCCCTGCTTGGAACCAGAAGTTTCCAGATACATTGATGCTGCTCAGCGTGGTCCCAAGCAGTTCTGGAGCGATGAAAATTGTGTGGGCTTGGACCACCCCAAATTTAGCCACGTAGGAAGCGAGTGGGTGACCCACAATCTACAAATATTTGGACAAACCAGAGAAGGGAGTCCCCAGTCTAAATGTTTGCCTAAGGCCTCTAAGCAAGTAGATTAATTACAAGGCGAATACTCCCACCCCCTCAGGCAGGGCAGGTGTGTCCTAGAGGAAAGAGGCTGTGACCCCAATGCCTGCTGGCCACGCTCCAACTTCCCTGGGTTCCAAGCTGCCAGGATACCCAGTCCCCATTCCTTCTGCATGGATGCCCTTCCCGGAGATCCCCGGAGCTCCTGCCACATAATGTGGCTTGTGTTGGGCAAGAGCAGATCCCGCAGACCCTTCCTGTAGACCCTCCACATACACGCCCAGGTACCAAACACTGTCTTCTTAGAGCAGCCCCTCACTGTCCTGGGGTGCTGTCCTTTCAGTGCACCACCCCCCTTCTTCCCTGCTACCCATCTATGAACAGACAGGAGCCCAGAAGGCCTTTGGGCCTCTGTCCTGGCCAGGAGAGGGAAGCTGACATTCTTCTTTGTCTTCTTGCATCATGGCCATTTCTGGAGGTATTTGTAGCTCTGAAAGGGAAGAGGGGGATGGCATGATGACACGTCACTCACAGCTGTGGGACATTGGCCATAGGTGGCCAGGTCCTACCCATCTCTGAGGCTCTGTTTCTTCTTCTGGGAAGTGGGGGTTCTGTATTATTCTCCAGAGGCCAGGCTGTCTACCTTTGAGGTTCATGAGATGATCCCCCTTCTTAGTTTGATCCCCTTATCTCTTGACGGAGCACCACCCCCAGGATCCCCCTCACCTTCAGAAAGCACGCACCATAGGTTCTAATTCCGAGGTCACTTTGGGATCCAGGCTTCTCTGAGGGCTCAGTGGCTAGGGCGGAGCACAGGGAGAAATTCAGCAGATTTCATCAAATGGAGTTCCTACTAAATGATGTTGCAAGACGTCTTTTTTTGTTGGTTGATTACTGGAAATATGCATGTGGTTTATTGCTCTAACCATGCGCATTAAGGGCTTGAGTTTCTTTAGGCAGCACATGTATTAATTACCGAGGAATTTCAGGGAGTGAAGATGAGAAAGAGCAATGCTGGCGGCAAAGGCAGACACGTTGCTGCATGATTCTGCTCAGATTCATTCACCTCAAGTGGGTCCAAAAGCACCTCCTTGGACAAACTGTGGATTGGATCAGAAGCAGGATTCACAGCAGGGCTGGCGTCCTGGCTACTGTTGCTGGGAGGGTCTCCCATCAAGATGACGCATGCATGCAGCCTGACGCACGCTTGGAAGCACACTGCCTGTACAGCGAGAGCATCTGTGGCCCAAACTGTTACATTAGAAGTGTATTTCTGTCGGGCTAGCTGGCTGCTCCAGCGAGGAGCCCCAAGTACAACACTCCAATTGTGTCCTCTGTGGCCTTGAAATTGCAGTTCTTGCACAAACTATGTTCTTTCTCTTAAGAGGTATTTTTCTGTGCTTTCTTCCACTACGAAAGCCAGGTTGAATGCCTTCCTTGTGTCAGGCTCGCTCAGGCGGTGGAGGAAATCGCAGAAAATCCAGAAAGATTAGGCTAACGAGGACAACTTTTTCCTTTCGGCATCCTATTTGGGTCTGTTCTCTGGGTTTAACAGATTTCTCCAGCTGGCCAGTGGGGAGACTGACACGGGCCCACCAGGCACCCAGCCACAAGGAGCCCTCCTCCCGGTTTGGAAAACAGGAGCACGTTCGAGGAGAACAGTTTCCAGGGCACTCGCTCACTCTGGCTCAGGCACCCCGCTGCATGTTTTCTCATCTCAGCCCCCAAAGCAGCATGAGAAAGGAGACTTTGAGATTATTATTCCCATCCTGCAGGTGAGGCCATAGAGGCGCAGAGCAGTCACACATTTCTGAGTGGTAGCGACAGGGCTGACACGGCGCCCAGTGACAGAACCTCCGTTTTTAGGAGACCTGGTTATCCACTTGCCTGCATCACGGACCTCGAACACAGACAGGTGCGGGGAGTTCTGCACGTGCAGGAAGAGGGCGCTGGAGATGATGGGTGCAGATGAGGCCTGGCTTGGGTAGCTATTAAAATAAGTTGCCCTGCTGAAACCGGATTGGCTCAGTGGATAGAGTGTCGGCCTGCAGACTGAAAGGTCTCAGGTTCGATTCTGGTCAAGGGCATATACCTTTGTTGCGGGCACATCCCCAGGAGGGGACGTGCAGGAGGCAGTTGATTGATGTTTCTCTCTCATCTATGTTTCTAACTCTCTATCCCTCTCCCTTCCTCTCTGTAAAAAATAAATAAAATATATTAAAAAAATAAAATAAAATAAGTTGCCCAGATTCCACATTTGACTTCATAGCTTTCTGAATGCGGTTGGTTGACTTCAGACCGCTCCAGAATTGCTCCTGAAGTTCTAAAAGTTGCTCTCTAATAAGTGTGTGTGTGGGGGGCAGGGGCTGGGGGGAAGGTGGCGGGGAGCATGAGGGAGAAGCTGTTCTTACTAATATTTGTGTGGTAGTGTTTGTGAGACCCCTGGAGTATCTGCTCTTGAAAAGGGCCCTTTTCTACGCAGGATTGATGCAGAGGGGACTCATATTTGAAGACAGCTTTCGGATGCACAATGTTCCATTTGACCAGCAATTGCATCACCATCAAAACCAGCTCTGTCCTTGTCTTTTAAGGATACTAATAGGCACGGGTGGGGTTTACTTCAAAATAACCCAGGGGCAAAGGGACATGGGAAGGGGCAGGGAAGAAAGGAGATTGGGTGTGAGTTGATCAATTGTTGATGTTAGCAATGGGCAGGTGGGGGTTGGTTATAGTAATTTCTTTACTTTGCATGCCTGACTTATTTTCCATGGTGAAACATTAAAAAAAAAAATCGAAGTCACCCTTTTTGAACTTGTAGGAACCAACATGGTAGGGGTGGGTGGGGTAGAACTGTGCACAATTCACTGACCATAAGGATGAGTTAAACACACACACACACACACACACACACACACACACACACACACACACACTAGGCATTTAAAGGAATCCAGGCATTTAAAACTAGAAGGAAACTTGAGATGGTTGTGTTTCTGTCTCCCGTTTTACAGTGAGAAATATGAAGACCAGGAAGGCTAAGTGGCTTATCCAATTTGGCACAGCAGTGTTAGTTATAGTGCCAGGGCTAGATTGCATAATGACCTAGTCCTTTTTTTTTTTTTTTAACCATGTCCACCTAGCAGAAGTAAAGAATTAAGTACTTGCTGTTCTGTAAAACCATTGAAGCAGGCAGTCAACCAAGATATAGACTCATCACCTGGGTCAAAAGATGAGCAGTGAGTCATCTGAACATTCCACACATCCGGATGCTCTGTGGTCTGTGGCCGGAACTTTGAGGTGGGGGGGCTGGAGCCTCCTGCTTTCTCAGGATGCTTTGGGATCTGCTGAAGTCCCTGTGAACACAGTGGCTGGATTCCGCACGATTCCGTCCTCTCCATCTTCTCAGACCTCCCCATCATGGCAGGTGATAGGACACCCTGGAAGCATTTTGCCTGAAATGGGACTTTCTATGAGGGGTGATAGACTTCCAAATTCACAGACAGGCTGGAGGGGTGTGTTCTAGCTGCACCTTTAGACCGATTCTGGAACAACATGGAATTGGCCTGCCCAGAAAGCTATGTTTTTATCTCAAACAGGAAGTGGGAGGTGGCCGCTGGATATACTGAATTCAAGAACACAGCTATGCCTGCCATCCCAGATCAGGAAGTCACCAGCCATCTGCCTCCTGAATCCCCCAGGCAGGTGACTGGACTCTGGAAAGCTGCTGCAGAAAACCTGGCATCTCCATGCCCAGGGAGCTGTGCTCCAGGCTGCCTCCCTTCTGCCTCTGGACCTGGGCGACTGCCTTTCACTGGCTGAGTCTCATTCACATCCGACACTTTCCCAGGCTACAGGAAGTCTGGGAAATGTAGTTTTTTACTTCCCAGATCAGGAAGACACATGAGAAACGAGGAGTGGATGCTAGGAGGCGAACATATACAACATACACAATGTAGGTCCTTTCCTCTGTATCCTGCATGGGCTCGTTCCCAGCACTGGCTGAGCATTGTCCAGCTGTCTGGGATGAGCTGGAAGTTTTGGCCTCTGCCTCCCTACACCCCACCCTTCTGCTGTCCTTAGCATCTGGAACAGTGTCAAGTACCTACTTAAAAAGGATGTAATAGTTTTGCTTTTAGTATTATTAGTCCTTCCACTATCTACCTTTCATTAAATGCATACAGGGTGTCCCCCAAAATAGACACCTTAACAGTGGATAGCTCAATTGATGTTTCTTTCTTTCCAGATTTAACCCATTGGAATTAACGATGGCAGCCAGACTAAGCTTTGAACAAAGGAAATTCATCCTAAAATGCTACTGGAAATTTCAAAATGCAGTTGAAGTACAAGGACAGTTTAAGAGGGAGTTTCAAACAGCTCCACCTACACGACTTACCATCACTCGAATTAGAGATAAGTTTGAAGCGGATGGAACTGTTTAGAACGTCCATAAGAAGCGTTCCGGAAGACCGCGGACATCAACAAGCCCCACAAAACAAGAAAGGGTCCTGGAAATGTACCACCGAAGTCCAGGAAAACATGTGCGGCAAGCAAGTCGGGATGTAGGAATTTCAAAGTCGTCAGTCCATCGTATTTTGAAACGCTGCCATTGGAAAAGTGACATTCCAAGATTACTCCATGCTATCAGTGAAGATGATCCGGACCGAAGAGTGGAGTATTGCAAATGGTACTTGGTAAGATGTGTAGAAGATGCACACTTTCCAACAAAGATTGTATGGAGTGACAAGGCTACATTTAAATTAAATGGTTCGATTAACCGCCACAATTGCACCTACTATGGACCTGAGAAGCCACACATTGTGATGGAACATTCTGTTAATTCACCAGGAGTCACAGTGTGGTGTGGCTTGTCGTCAAGAGGGTTAGTTGGACCGTTCTTTTTTTGATGCTACTGTGACTGGTCCCATGTACTTGAGCTTGCTGTGACAGTCTGTCATGTCAAACCTCTGTCATGAGGTATTTGAAGATGAGGAGTTTTATTTTCAGCAAGGTGGGGCATCCCCTCCCTACCATCGTGATGTAACATCCTACCTTGATGAGATTTTGCCAAACAGGTGGCTTGGACGAAGGGGTTTTGTAGAATACCCTTCTTGTTCGCCTGACCTCATGCCTCTAGACTTTTTCTTATGGGGATACTTAAAGGATAAAGTCTACGCCACCAAACCGCAGCAGTCGCTACGCTGAGAGTAGCCATTGAACCCGAATGCACTCAAATACCAAGTGAAATGTGAAATGTGTCTTGATGTTCGCGGTTCCATTGTTTCCCTGTTGTCAGCAGTGCCTGGAGCAGAACGGACATCAGTTTGCAGACAGGCATTGACAAAACAATTACTCAATGTCCGTAGAGTCTGGCCCATTTTAAAAATGAAATTTTTTTTTTAATAAATACCGCCTTTATCATTATTCAAAGTGTGTGTGCATTTCTGGGGACACCCTGTAGTTACTAACACCAGGCTTTTTAACAAGGAGCTTCCATTCTGGTTGGGTGAGGGAGACAATTAGCAACAAGAAAGAGCAAGTCAACAGGAAAGCTAATTTTGAATACAATCAATGGCAATGTAGAAAATAAAAACAGGCAGTGAGATAGAGTGTGATAAAAGAAGGCACATCTGAATGGGTGCCCTTTGAACTCAGGCTTGAATGACAAGGAGTGGGATAGGCAAACAAACATCAGGAAGAAGAGCGTCTATCAAGAGGGAACAGCACATGCAAAGGCCCTGTGGTCTCCCAGGATCCTTGGAAGGCCAGTGGGATGAGAGAGTAGAGAGCAGAGGAGGCGGAGAAAGTAGAAAAGGAGGTGGGGAAGCTGGGCAGGGCCCAGAGTGATCCTGCTGGTGCGCTGGGCCGTGAAAAGTGGATTTTATTCTAAATGTGATGGTCATCCATGACAGGTGTTTGATGGGTATATGATTTGTTGGTGGTTTTAAAACATGTCTACGAAACCTTTGATGCTCTTTGTCTCAGAAGGGCTGTAAGGTCTCCATGGCCCTCCTGTGTGTGTGGGCAGGCTTTGAGACCGCCTCCACAAATAGAATATGGCAGAAGTGACACTTGCTGGCTTCCAGGGCCAAGTGGGAAAGAGAGGGGTCTCTTCTGCCTGCCTCGTCCAGAACACACACCTTTGGAATCTCAAATGGCCACGTAAGGAGTTGGGCTGCTCAGAAGCCCCACACCGGAGAGAGAGGCCACATAGATAAGAGGGGTTGGGAGACACTGATGCTCCGGCCCCCGCTATACATGTCTTCCCAGCCCAGGTGCCAGACATGTAAGTGAAGAGGCCTCCCGATAACCCCAGCCCAGCCCCATGTGACTGCGACCACATGAGACACCCTGAGCCAGAGCCACCCAAGCCCAGCCCCTCTCGAATTCCTGACCCGCAGAGACTGTGGGAAATAATAGAGCCATGACATTTGGCACAATTTATGATGCAGCAATAGATAACCAGAAAAAAAAAATCCGATTTACATTTTTAAAGTAAACTATTTATTGAACTGTAACTTGTACACAGAGAAGTCTGCAAATTAACTGGACGAGTTTTCTCAAAGACAATGCACACCATAAGCAGCATGCAGATCAAGACACCCCCTTTCCCCGCATCCGCCTTCCAGTCACTGCCTTGAAATGGACTCCATGTCTGTGATCTCCCAAAATTCATATGTTGACATCTTAACCCCCAGTGGGATGGTGTTTGGAGGTGAGGCCTTTGGGAAGTGACTAGGTCATGAGGGTGGAGCCCCTGTGAATGAAGTTGGTGCCCTTTTGGAAGAGACCCTATGGAGCTCCCTGCACCTTCTGCCAAGTGCGGACACAGAGAAGGCGCCGTCTGTGAACCAGGAAGCCGGCTCCTACCAGACACTGAATTTGTGGGCACCCTGACCTTGGACTTCAGCCTCCAGAACTCTGAGAAATAAATGCTTGTTTTTGAGGCCTGCAGTTGATGGCACTGTGGTGTAGTAGCCTGAGCTGACTGAGATGCCAGAGGTGACCTCTCTCCTCACGGGCTGCAGTGGAGTTCTGCCTCCCGTTGGATGTTGTGCAAATGGAATCACTGTTTCCCCAAGGCGCTGTGTGCCTGTGGCTTACTGGGCTCTTGCAGGGAGCCATCACACAATGTGACACAAGTTCTTTACTCGTTCCACTCCTGAGTGCTCTTATGAATATTCTAGTATGTCTTTTGGTGCATCCCATGTGCATTTCTTTTGCATATTGTTCCTATAGCTCTTTATATGTTAACTAAAGGTCCGGTGCATGAAATTCTTGCATGGCAGGGACAGGGGGTCCCCTCAGCCCAGCCTGTACCCTCTTCCAATCCGGGACCTCATGGGGGATGTTTGACCATTAGTTGGACATCCCTTTCACAATCCTGGACCGCTGGCTCCTAATCGCTCACCTGCCTGCCTGGTCGCCCCCAACTGCCGCCCTCTGCTAGCCTGGTTCTCCCCAACTGTGCCCCCTGCTGACTTGGTTGCCCACAGAGCCTGCTGTCCAGTCATTTGGTCATCCCTCACTAATCCCCCTGCTGACCTGGTTGTCCCATGCAACCTGCTTGTTTAGTTCTTTAGTCATCTCTCACTAACCCCCCTACTGGCCTGGTCATAAGCAACCATCTTGTGAGGGTATGAGGGTTAATTTGCATATTCCCTCTTTTTTTTAAATATAGGATTGATTTCAGAGAGGAAGAGAGGGGGAGAGGGAGAGATAGAAACGTCTGTGATGAGAGAGAATCATTGATTAGCTGCTGCCTGCTCTCCTCACACTGGGGGTCGAACCTGCAACCTGCGTGTTTGCCCTGATGGGAATCAAACCATGACCTCCTGGTTCATAGTTAGATGCTCAACCACTGAGCCATGAAGCTGGCTGTTTCTGTATCTCTTAATGTGTAAGGGACCATCCTAAAACTTAGTGGCTTAAAACAATAACCCTTTTCTTCTTTCTCAGGATTCTGTGGACAGCCAGGCCCAGCCGGGAGGTTCAACTCCCTGTGATGCTCAACCTGCATCCACTGGGCTGGGTGTCCAAGCTGCTTGCTGACTGGCTGACAGCTGGGGCTGGGAGCTCTGCTGAGACTTTTGACCAAAGTGCCTCAGTTCCCTTCCTGTGGCCTCGCCACGTGGCTCCAGCCTCTAATATTAGGGTGTTTGGATTCTCAGAGGAAAAGTAGAAGCTTCCAGCCTTCTTCAGTGGTGGTTGCCAGAGGGAGGGGGGTAGGGGAAAAAAGGGGGTCCTAATATGAGGTGACAGGAGGAGATTTGACTCTGGGTGGTGGGCACATAGTCCTATATACAGGTTTTATAAATTAGTAATCCACACGTGTAACCTATATGCTCATGTAGAATAAATAATGCCACCCCAATAAAGTAAATTTAAAAGAAGATCTGGTTCAGATGTCCCAGCCTTCAACCCATTGGCCAGAGCAGGGAGAGGGCCTCCTAGACTTGAGCGTGGGCAATGAGCTCCCTCTCTGGATAGACAGCCGGGTGTGCTGCAGGGAGAGCGGCCTTGTTGGGGACTATCTTTGGGGGTTGAGTCCCACTTGAAGAATCCACTCTGGTTTCGAAGAGTGGATTTTATGCTCAGAGTCCACCAGGACTTAAGGATCACCTCGGGGCCTTCTCGCCTTGCCCTCAACCTCTGCATTAAAGGCCTGCCCTCTTAGGACCCCTGGGTGTGAACATGGAGCCAGCAGCGAGATTTAAGACCTCCCTCTGGCCTGCATCCTGGATAGATGGGCCAGAGACGTTGGCTTAGTTTTGGTCCCCCAGCTTGGATTCCCAAGGGCACACCCTCCTCTACAAACCAGAGCATGGCTGCTCCATAGAAATGATCCACACATGACCCCAAACACAGATCCTGCAGTTCAGTGTTGACCTGAGCAGGTTAGCGCGCACCCTCACATTTGTCCTGCATGGAGCCTTGAGGATACTCATCAGTGTGGAGCTTGGAGAACCCAGACCAAGGCCACTAGGTGGTTCTCTCTAGGCCCTACGGGAACAGATCAGAACACTGTGGTGTGGGCATATGGTGGAGTACTATGCAGTGGTGAAAACTGAACAAAGATCCAGCAGCATGAGCAGTTTCTAGACATGTGATGTTTAGAGCCAGGGTGGAAGCAGTGTAGCACCAACACTTCGAGCTCAGATGCTGGAACTGTAACGTGAGGGTTCATATCCCTGCTCCCCCAGTAGCCATGACATGGGGCAAGTTACTTACCCTCTCTGGGTATTTATGTCCAGGCAGAAAGGTGACCAGATATCCTGGGACAACAGATTCATGCCTAAGGTCCTGGCTGCTTATCCAGCTTAGACAAAGTTGGGCAAAGAAAGTGGTTTTACAAAAGACAGAGACAGACACAGAGAGGAGAATGTGTTAGGACACAGGGAGGCCATGTGACAGCAGAGCCAGGGGTCAGGCGATGACTCCGTACACCGAGGATGCCAAGGTTGCCAGCCGCAGCAGAAGCGGAGAGAAGCACCAGGCGGGTTCTGCCCTGGAGCCTCCAGGAGGACCCTGCCTGCTGATGCCGTGGTCCCAGGCTCTGGCCACCGGAGCTGTGAGAAAATACATTTCTGTTGTTTTAAGACCCCTTGTTAGTGGCACTATGTTTTTATGGCAGTCCTAAAAAACTGATAGAGATTCAGATCATCTAAATGAATATATTGTTAAATAAAAGATATGACATGATAAATCAGTGGATAAGGAGTATAATTCACTCAATTGTATTGGTTAAGATATATTAAATTTTAGCCACAATGTTGGTTCTTTAAAGGAATGAAATAATTATAACAAGAGGAACCCTACTTAGGCTTGGATTTTTATCTTCCTGAGGACATAAAAAGCATATATAATCTATTCTCTTTATGTCCTCAGGAAGATAAAAATACGTAATCTATGCTTTTTATGTCCTCGAGAAGATAAAAATCCAAGCCTACATCGGGTTCTTCTTGTTATAATTATTTCATTCCTTTAAAGAACAAACATTGTGGCTAAAACAAATTTTTTTCATGAAACAAACAGAAGGGGTTCAGTGACTTAAATGGGTAAACCATCCCACCAACGTGGAAGCAGGGTTTGGGCTCTAGACAGTCGTGTGAGTGTGTATGTGTGGGTGGTGTGTGTGTGTGTCTGGCAGTGTCTGTGGAGTTTGGGGTTTTGTTCATTTTGAGGGAAGGGAGTGGAAGCCTTTTCTGAGAAATGCTCACCAGTGTGCTGGGTCAGGGCTGCAACATCAGCTGCTCTCTGACTGGCTCAGGGTTCGAGCCTAGTGTGAGGGTGGCTTTGCCTCCTGAGGTCTCTTGGAGCCCAGCCTCCACTCTCAGGGTCGGTATTCCAGCTTGTGACTCCATCTGCCTCTGGGTCTCAGGACACGCCAGTAGGAAACCTCTCGCAGCTGACCTCCCCATTTGCAGCGAACAGCACCACGTCTGAAAACGCAGCAGTGCTCCCGGGATTCCTGAAGCTGGGAACCCGTTCTCAGCATTTGCCAGGTACTAATTCAGTTAATCCCCCCGGCAATTCCAGGAGGCCGGACAATTATCATCCCCATCATCCCTGTTCTACAGATGGGAAACTGAGGCATGGAGAGGTTGAGTTATTTTCCCACAGAGCTCTTACTGAGCATACCATTCAACTCGCAGCTCCAGGGCTTCTCAAAGTCTGGGGAAGGGGAAGAGGAGGTGAGAGGGGTTCAGAGCTGCGGGGAGCGAGCGGTCCAGTTAGTTCACCCTGGCTCTGTCTTCACATCCTCAGCCGGATTCAGCTGGCAGCTTGCCTGAGCAGAGGGCTCGCCCCACCTCCAAGGTGCCCGCCCCAGCCCTCACCATTTTGGCCTACAGTTTTTGTTTAGTGTCTGTCTGATGGCCCCTCTGGGAAGGCCAGGTCCTGAGGGCTGGGAAGGTTCTGCCCGTTTCCTTTGGGGGTCACTTTTGGGCACTCAGGCAGTGCCTGGCTGCAACATCCTGATCCAGCTCCTTGTGGAAGGGGCACCCCAGGGGCAAATCAGATCCCGACCTCAGGAACCTCGGGCAGAAGTATCTTCAACAACTGCTGACACTTGTGTGGCACCTACTAAGTGCCAGGCACTTTTCCTGTTTCATTGAACCCTCAGTGAGAATATGACAGCTAAGGGGTGGAGAGGCCAGGTCACCTGGCTTGTGCCCTCCCTCTAAGTCTGGGCAGGCTCTGTGGTTTCCTCTACTAGAAGAGGACAATAGAAGTGGCAGGATGTGATTTCTGAGGCTTTGGGACACTCATTCTCAAAACCCAGCCACCATGCTGCAAGGAAGCTCAAGCAGCCACGGGGAGGCCCATGTGGAGAGGCCCCCAGGCCCCAAGGCTCTGGCTGTGCTCCCAGCCAGCTTGCCAGCCATGTGAGTTTAAGGTCTTGTGAGCATGTTCTCCAGCCCCAGGTCCCCCTCCCAGCAGAGGTGACAGAGATGATTTCCTCTCCTGAGCCCCGCCCAAATTGTCCATTTGTGAGTGAAGTACATGACTGTTGTTTTAAGCCCCTACATTTCAGGATGATTCTTTATACGGAAGCCCCCATGGTCTTTCCATAGCCCCTCCCCACCCCCCAGAGTGCTCTGCTCTGCAATACTTCTCACAGTTCCTAGGAGGAGAAGCAGACGCCAAGCACAGAGATTCTGAAAGGTTGAGACTCACTAGAATAAAATATATTTTTATTTTAATTGATAATTCATTACTTTTTAATGAGAGGACACAAAGGGGAGAGAGAGAGAGAAACATGGACTGGTTGCCTCCCATACGAACCCACAGACTGGGAATCGAACCTACAGCCTAGGTATGTCTAGGTATGTGCCCTGACAAGGATCAAACCTGCAACCTGCTGGGTATGGGATAACACTGCAACCAAGCCAGGGGGCCAGGGCACAGACATCTCTTAGTGTCCAAAGATCGCTTAACTTCTGTTCTCACCAAAAGCTGAACGTAGAGAGGCGGGCTGCTTGGGACAGAGGGTACTCCACCTGGAAACACGCCTAGAACTGAGCAGGGTTTTTCCTCTCTCTGAATCTGATGGACCCCGCTTGAAGAGACATGTTGTAAAAATTAGTTCCATATCATGGTAAATTTGATTTGCAATCATTCCACGCAGAGTAAGGTATCAGATTTATTTTTACATGAAGACATTAGCTCCTAACATGAATATATATGTCTGTGAAAAGGGAGGGTTAGATATACATATATCCCATCAGAGCTGTGTTTTGGTTGGGCTTTGACAACATTTTTAAAAAATTAGGCATTGCAATCAGGTAGCTATGAAAACAACTTCTACCTTTTCTTTGCCCACAGCCAGCACCAGGTGGTCTCAGAGCCGAGGTCCCTGGAAAGACATGCACTGCAATGTGGTTTTCATAATCTTCTGATGGCAGCCAACTGCTCATCTTGGGACTCCACTTCATTCCTGTGACATTGAACCAGTATGGATGTTCAGTCTGGACAACCTGTTCTGGACAGCTCAGAAGCAGCCGCTACCTCTTATCGAGCTGTCACTGTGGAGCAAGCACTGTGCCAAGAGTTTCCATGTCAGAAGGCGTATCATTCATCCTCATTTCATTCGAGAGGAAACCGAGGCTCCGAGAGATGAGTAGCTTGCCCAAGGTCACATAGCTCGGGAGGAGCAAGATGAGAATCCTCCATCACATCCTTCCTCCTTCATCCCAAGCAAGAAAGAAGGGTGCAAGTGGAGGAGACACTTTCCTTTGATGAGGACAGCGCAGCTTGCTAAGAAGGCTCGCCGGGACATGCAGGAGGGCTCACATCGCTGTGGTAGTTGTGGGGAACTCTGGTTCTGGAGACAGCCTGGGTTCAAACCCCTCTCCACCACATAGTATTTGTGTCACTGCGGGCAAGTTCTGCCACCCACCATGTCGGCTTTCAACTCTGTAAGACAGGCCAACTCTGGAGGGTTATGAGGATTACCCACCATGTCTGCTTTCAACTCTGTAAGACGGGCCAACTCTGGAGGGTTATGAGGATTAAATGGGCCAGGGCGAGGGAGCTGTGTGGCACAGGGCAGGCTGTCACTGCTGTTCTCAGCTCTGTCAGCTGCCTTGTGGCATAAAGATTGGTGTGCAAAGGGGAGCAGGGCAGAGGTGCAAAGGGCCCTGGTCTGAGTCCTGAGTTACATGCACTCCCTCCCGGAACCATCTCGCCTGGATTTCTTTTCCGTGTGTGTGAACCGGAGACATTCTTGTTCTCCTCTAAGCCACTGCGCTCGGCAGCTCTGTGTAGCTTGCAACTGAGCACATATTAGTGTCCGGCCTCTTCTGTGTGTCCGTCTGCCTTTCCTTGAGAGGCAGCAGATCACCATTGGAGGGATTAGGATGTTATGGCAGGAATGCAGAGAAAAAGCTTCTGATTTCCAGAATAAGTCCTCTGGGTCCGTGGCATCCAATGGTCTGGAGGCTGTGAGGTGACCAGAGTGTCCCTCCATTCTAACCACCCGCACGCAATACCAAGAGGCAGGACCCCTGATGCAGGCATGGGGGGTCGCCTAAGCCTCAGGTAGAGGGATTCGCTATCCACCCCTAGGACCCAGGCTCTGAGAAGGAATGCCTGAGAGGATAGAGGAGGCCGCCTGGGACGTGGGCCAGAGTCATCAGAGTGACCCCGATGGGTGGCTGGTGGTGGGTGCATTCAGAGAAGTAGGGGGATCTGAGAACTTTGCGTGGTAGAAACTACCCTGGGTTGCTCATCCCATACTTCTTCCGTGGAACCACACTCCTTAGCAGAGAGGAGACAAAGGTCTCCAGGCTGGCAGAGAAAGACATGAACCCAAGTGTGTGAGAGTCCTGTGGCTGCCAAAGCCAAAGACGGTGACTTAAAACAGCAGAGATTTATTCTCAGAAGCAAGAAGTCCAAAATCAAGGCCTTAGCAGGATCCTTTTGCTTCTTGCAGCTCCTAATGGCTCCAGGTGTCCCTTGGCTTGTGGCTACATCACTCCTGTCCACCTCTGTCTTCACATGGCCTTCTCCTTTTTCTCTGTGTCCTTCCTTCTTCACCTGCTTCTTAGAAGGACACTGTCATGGGATTTAGGGTCCACCCTCACCCAGAATGACCACATTTTAAGATTCCTAAGACCCTGAAAAGACTTTTTCCAAGTAAGGTGATATTCCCAGGTTTCAGGGGGTGAGGGAGAGGCCACATTTAACCAATAGCTGTTCAAAGACCCTCCTCACCTGTGTTAAGATGATAGACGTTGTTGTTGAAAACTGCTCTGTTTCATATGCCTGGGAAACAAAACTAGAGTGTGAAGGAGAGGGAGAGGATAGATGAGGGGTCAGCAGGGTGTGGGCTTGGCTGCTGTAGAAAAGGTCCAGAATGACATGCATTCAGACAAGAGAGAGACTGGATACAGATACAGATACAGATACAGATAAAGATGTAGATGCAGATGTAGATGTAGATGTAGCTGTAGAGATATAAAGCTAGAGCTAGAGACAGATATATAGACATTTAACTTAAGAAATTGGCACATGTCATAGTGGGGCTGGCAAGTCAAACCTGTAGAGCAGGAAACAGGCGGGAGCTGCTATTACCATCCTGAGGCAGGTTCTTCTCATAAGGCCTTTGCCTGGTTGGATGAGGCTCACTTGGATTATGGAGGGTCATTCCCTTTAAAGCCAACTGGCTGGATGCTAACCACAACTACCAGTTACCTTCAAAGCAACACTGCGGCCTGGCCATGCCCACACAAACCTGATTGTTGCAGGGCCAATCACACTGATCCTGGCTGTGCCCTCTTCCCTGCAGGGATCTGGGGACCTAGCAGAGCTGTGAGCCGCTCTGCTGGTGTCTTCCTGCCTGCTCAGCCCACCCCCCGAGAATTACCGTAAGAGATTGGTTGACACCTCAAGTTCTAACCAATCATTCTCCATGTCTGAGCTTGTCAGACCCCTGATAATTTCTTAGCTTTTCTGCTACCAGGAAAATCAATACATGGACTGACTTCTCATTAGAATTGGACACTGCTTGAGGGCTGACGGTGGGGTTATCACACACCACGCAGGAAGAAAGGATTGCCACAGCTATGCTCATTGAGCACTTACTATGCACAGGAGCCTGAGCCGCTGTATAAGTATTAACTCCTTTAATCAGCTACATACGATCATTGCATCCATTTTACAGATGAGGAAACTGAGGTGTCAAAATGTTAAGTACCTTGCTCAGGGTCAGATGGCTAGCACATGGAGGACCAGGACTCTAACCCAGACAGTCTGGCTCCAGAATCCATCTTCTTGAGTCTGTAGGACATACCATTACAGGATGTCACTCTCTGTTCCTGTGTCAGACTCAGAGGGGACAGCAGGGGGCGGGACCCCCACCTGGGAGTCTTAGCCCCAACCCAAAGTTCCTCTTTTGACAAATTCAAGTTTCACTCCACTCTCAAGAACGTGTCTCGTTCTCCAAATGGACACAATTCCTCCCCTCTCTTCCCTGGAATGCTTTGAGAATTTGTGTCTGTCAAACGCTTCGGAGACACATGAAAAGGATTTTTTAAATGCCAGGCCTTTTTTTCCCCTTGGAATCAATTATAGATTTGCCTTTGGGAAACACTAAGACAACCTAAAAATCCCAAACTCTCATGCCACTGGAGTGAACAAAAATAATCACTCTGTTGGCTTTCCAGTGATCATGCCATTCAGATGCCACCGAGTTGGAACGGAGGCCTTGGGAGGAATTCTGAAGAAATGCCCTCTGCACATGTGGAACCGTACGTCCGGGGAGCCGGCAGAAATGTTTGTGAGTGGCATTTGCCGTCAAAGCAATTCTGACAGGGCCTTGAAGGGTCTGGTGACTAGAGGCTCCACAAACGGCAAGAAATTAGCCCCGGCTTCAGACCCTCCAGCAGCCCCGCACTGAATAATACTCCCAAATGTGTGAAGCACTTAGTGTTAGTATGACAGGAAGATGCGAGTCAGCTGTAATTGCACATGTGAGTTTCGTCCTCATGGAGCTCATGGAGAGCCTGGTTTCTTCTGGCCAGCCCTAGCCGACCGCCCTGGTCCCCCCACCTCAGCACTGGCGTGGCCCAGGGAGGGTGATGTTGCTGTGACTCGCACTCCTGGCCTCCCTGAGGCCAAGGCCGCGGCTGTTGCGGAAGGAGCCCAGGCTCCAGCTCAGGCCTGGAAACGTGAGAGCCTCCACCAGGTCCATTGGGCCACGGAAACCACCACAAAATTGCTCCCTTCCTTCTGCCCTGCCCCGCCGGGCTGCCCGCTCCCCCCCGCCCCCCAACCGCCCGGCAGCTCCAGGAGGCCCCTCTGACAAGAGAGCATTGTGACTCGTGTCTGATCCCTCCCCTGTCACAAAGGGGGCCTTTCACGGCTGCCGATCCGGAGGGTGGGGACCGCATGGCCTGCTCTTCAGCCAGCTCCGGGCTCGGCGGCCACAGGCTGCGTGCTGTACCTGGACCCGCCCTCGCTGGGACAAACCCTTTATTTGATTTCCAACAGGGCGCTCTTCTGAGGGCGGCAAACTTGTTTGTCTGGGAGAGAAGGGTTGGCTCTTTGCTCCAACAGAGATGATATAGAAAGCGGCACACGTCCCTCTGCTGGCGAAGCTCTCTCCCGGAAGAAAGAGCGAGACGCGTGGTTGATGGTTTTGTGGTGTCAGTGGGCTCCGAAGGCTGATGGGCAGCCCAGGCCGCATTCAGGGGATCAGTGGTCCGGAGGAAGGATGGGAGGGGACAAAACTTCCCGCTCTGTCATTCCGGACCCTTGGAATATGGGACCACCTGAACAAATAGCTAATTCAGAAAATAACCTCATCTGGCGAAAGGCTTCTCGGAGAGGGCGGAGGCTGAGAGAAAGAAGTCTTGCTGGTGGCGCCTGCAGCGGGGGTGGGGGTGGGGTGGGGGGGGAGAGCCGAGACCCAATTGCTTTCAGGGAACTCGGCTGCTTTGCGGTTGAGCCCAGAGGCTGTGGCTCCCGGGCATCACTGATTTCAGGTGCACTGGGGGACTGCACTGTTCTCCTCAGATGGAAGTGCCGCTTCCCTCCCCTGTACAAACGGGTCGCAGCACAGGACAAGATGCCACCTCGCTGGGGCTAAGGAGGGAGGTCGGGATGAGACTGCTGCGCGTCTCTGCCAGGCGGCAGCGCCAGCCCCACGTTGACCTGAGCTGTCTGGCCCAGCGTGTTTGTTGTCATTCGAGGACACACACTCGTCAGTGCCCACATTTCACTGTTGGAGCAGGGAGGGTCCTGGCTGTTTGAGTCACCTCGCTCCATACATGACCCAGCATGTAAGTCAAAGGCGTGCTGGACAGGAGGCGTTCTTCCCGCCGTGCTGGGGCCTGCTCTCCAGCGAGAGGGGGGCAAATTAGTGTGATTTCCCCGGCGAACGCCCCCGAAGCGGAAGCATTTGTCCACCGTGAAGACAGGCGAGGGCTCAGTCCTCCGTGGTGTGCGGGGTGAAATGAGCCACTGCCTGAGTCTGAGCTGGGATCCTGACTCCTTGTCTCCCGGGGTGTAAGTTTGAGCCCCCAAGAAACAGAGCCGGAGAGGACCTGGACGTGGACGGTTTACTTGGGGGAGGGAATCCCAGCAAGCAGGAATGAGGGACTGAGGACGGGAGGAGGGAGAGAAAACCAAGGCTATTATTCAATGCAAGCATGATCCCACTGAGATGCTCCAAGAAACCTGGTGGAGTTGCCCCACAGGAGGGTAGAGGGCTGGGGCCGTTATCCATGACTCTGATATCCCCCTGGACCCCTGACCCCAAGGTGGGGAGGATGAGGCACAGGTGCTAGAGATGGGGGAGGGGGTGGCCAGAAACACTTCTCTGTTAATATTTTCTTCTTGCACAGACAGACGTGGGTCTTGCCCTTCAGGAGGCCCAGTGTTTGCTATCCTTACATGCAGCTCTCTGCGCCCCGCCCCTGCCTTCCCCCCCAGCCACCAATGAACAATGTTTGTGTAAGGAGTCCGTTCATGCAAATACCCCGAAAACAGCGATAACACTTCGTAGCTGCTGTGTCTATATATAGCACTGTAGTCATCAAGAGCCTGGGCTCCCAGCTCTGCTGCTGTTACTGTGGGCCCCTGGGCAATTACTGTGCTCTAGGACCCTTGGGGTAGTAATTACTAACATACCGAGGGGGTGTCTGTAATGCATTCAGTCCTCCTCTTATTTAATCCCATTTTTTTCGACAGCATTATGAGGTCAATCACATTATTTTCCCAGCAGGTAAGTCTTTCTGAGGTGCAGAGAGATTAAATAACTTGCCTAAAGTCACACAGCTCATTAGCGCTAGAATTCAGGTCTGGTGAGGATTTAATGCATCAGTGAACACAAAACTTTTCAGCAAGGACCTGGGACATAGGACGTGCTCATTGAATTAGCTGTTGTCATCATTACTTGCCCAAGAAATTGGAACGTGGTTAGTTGCACCCAGGTGGAGAGGGGGAAGTTACAGAAGATGCCCTGCACACTTAGAAAAGTCAGATTCAGGTTCACCCGGTACAACGGCTAAATGCGAGTGGGAGGAGAGGGGTGGATGAGCAGCTGCCGCTGGGATCAGGTGGGAAACACCGAGAGTGGGCAGCCAGGGTCACCCTGTAATTAAAAGCCAAGTTGGAGGCCGGCCTCCCGTCTGTGCGCCTCTAGGACCGTGCTAGCGCAGGATGCTGTCAACAGGAAATGTGCAAATGATTTGGAGTCCCTTTGCTTTTCTTTGCAGCAAACAGAGAAGCAAAGAAGTTAGTGAGCTTGTTTTGGCAGGGGAAAAAACACAAAACGCCCAAACCACAGAATTCTCAAAAATATTGCTAAGCACTAATTTTGCTAACATGTTAGACAGCCTTTCGGATCTAGGCAATCTTGTTTCTCGGCTGGAAACAGTTCCCGAAAGCCATGTGATCTCCAATCCACCCTGGGCATGTGGGGATAATGAGAAAATCAGCCCCTGCTTCCCTCCCCTTCCAACCAAGCTGAGTGGGGGCATTCCCTGTTGCTTCAGCCCTGGGCCCACCCAAAAGGTGCCAGCTGGTGTGCAAGAGCCTCAGCCTTGTCCCCCTAAACTCATTGAAGACCTGGAGGTTTGCATGCCCTCAAAATATTGCCAGGGCAAAACCTACTCCGAGGTCACAGTCACAGGACCAGGAAGCCAACCTCAGGGTGCAGATGAATGTGCTTCTCGTTGGCACATTCCTATCATTCAAGGCCGGCGTCTCCATCAAAATGGGCGAAACAAGGAGACAAATAGGATAACATCCCTGTTAAGAAGGTAATGAGTCACAAATGCTATTTCAATGGTTTTCTTTGAAAGAAATACACACAACCAAACCAATTTTAATTAAAGATCTTGTCTTTGTAATCAGGCAGCCACAATGAAGGCAAAAGTGCTTTCATGTGGAATAACATGCACAGAGCCCAACTAGTTTTCCCATAAAAGGGCAGGGTTGTGTGTGTGTGTGTGTTTGCAAATGAGAAAATAGTTTGTTCCTAACAATATGGGGGAAGCAACAGAAAGCTGTCTTCTGCAGAGGATAAAATTGCCAATCGCCCTCCTTCCCACCATGGAAGCCATCTGGTGACGTGAAACCAGTTGGAACACTTGCCAAACTCACATCCCAGCTGGGATTAGCCTGTGCTTTGAGATTAGACATGTGATCCTGATTTTCAAGCAAAAAAGCGCAGTCGAAAACCAAATAAACATACCTACAAGTACATCTAAAGCACAACTGGTGGAGAAATGATTGTAACACACCACACTGTGTATTTCTGCTGAAGGAACTACCCGAACATCAAAAACGATGTCTTGATTTTTAGTTTTAAATGACAACAGAATGGGAATACCTCTCCGAAATATGTCCTTTGAAACCAGGGAGGAGATGATGGTTTTCGCCTAAGTATGCATGTAATTTAATAATCCACCGGAGGAAAATGCATCTGAGGTGGCCTGAGCACGGCCACACATCCTTGCTTTTTGCCAGCTTTGAACTTGTCTGTGCTAAGAGGAGTCTCTGGTGGTGGTCCATGGAGGTCCTGCAGACAGCATGCATGTCGTGTTGAGTGTGCCCTTGGACGAGGCTGGCTGCTCTTTGGGTAGGAAAGGCTTCGAGAGCAGCAGTCATCCTGAGTCCTCTTGACATCCCAGGGTGGGGAACCTCGAGGACACCCAGTATCCATCTGCTGTACCCCACAACCTCAGGAGCAGCAGGAGGAGGTGATCATGTCAACTCCTGGGGGCTTCTTTAAGCATCTTCCGATGAGTGACTCTATAATGGTCTCCACGCACTGAACCGTATTTGGCAATAACCAGGACATGTAATGGGAATGTAGGCAATACCAATGAGGTTCTACGTGCAGGGTAGCTCCTATTCTGTCTGAGTGACAAAAGCCTGTCAGCTGCCGATGATGCTACCGGATGGGTTGGTACCTGGATGCTGAGCAGTATCCCACGGCCAATCTGGACTGCAGGTCTCTTCTGGGTGCTCACTCAGTGCCACTTCCCAGTAGGAGCTGAGCTGTCACCATGCTTGATGAATTCCACAAGGGTCGAAGAGGCCACAGCTGCATGTCCTCGTGGGTCCTGAGGGTTTGTGGTTCAGCGCACAGTGAGGGCTCAGGATCCACTGGTCATTTTCATCTTCATTTTCAAATGCACAGAGCGGTGCAGAATCTGGCACAGCGGGCAGCAGCATGGGTTTCAGGCAGACAGCCTGGGCTGCATCCACTTCAGTACTAGTAGCTGTGGGGCAGTTTCTCATCTGGGAAAAAGAGAAACTGCTGCCTCAGCCCCAGGGGTGGCAACACCCAGCCCGGGGTTTTCATACTGACCACAACTTAGAAGGAGTATCAATCTGCTCATACAAATAGACCACACCGACTGTTTCACAACACAGACCCCTTCTCAGAGAGGCTCTCTGCTCAGAGAGTCAGTGTTACTGTCTGCCTGGCCTCTGCCTCCCTTCTCGAGTTGCTTTCCTATACCCAGATGGCTGTTCTAGGCTCTCTCTTCCCAGAATGCCTTGGAGTGTCCCGGGACCGAGCTGGACATGGGTGACCACAGGATCCAGAAAGGAGCTTTTGCTCCATAGCTGGCCTGCCGATCTTTCAGGCTGGACCCTCCGCTCAGATGGCATATTGGTGTCTGCACAAGGACAGCCATGGGTTTCACTGAGCCTGACAGTGAGGTGGCCCCTCCCTTCCTCGGTGCTCTGGGGACTTGCTGGCATTCAGGAAAGAAGGCGACTGTCTCACCGAAGGATGCAAACCATCCAACTCTGAGCCTAGAAGTCACTCCTGGAGGCTGAGATCCACAATTGTGAATTTCTGCATGAGCCTATTATCAGCTTTTTACTAGTCTTTAAAAATCAGAACGCCACATTTCACCCGTGGCAGCAAAATGACCTTGTATTCTGTTTTAAGTAATGAGCCTCTTCTTTTGAATCAGGATAACATCCTTGCATTTCACAGATTCAGAGTAGAGGGTCCCCACCTCCCCGAAGGACCCAGTGCTTCCCCCAATAGACCATACTGGCCTCCATCCTCCTGAAATGCCCTGACACCTGCCCTGACAGAAATAATGAGAGAGAACCATTGATCGGCTGCCTCCTGCACATCCCCAACTGGCTAACGCTCCTTGCAGGTCCCAGTCATGGACAGCCTCCTGGGAAAAGTCTCATCTGGTGCCCTGATCATTGTGGCTCAGTTGGTTGAGCTTTGTCCCTGGCACCAAAGGGTTGCCAGTTTGATTCCCAGTCAGGGCACATGCACGGGTTGTGGGCTCAAGCTCCGGTAGGGAGTGTGCAGGAGGCAGCCAATTGATGTTTGCTCTCAAACAGATGTTTCTCTCTCTCCATCTTCTCTCTCTCTCAAAATAAAAATCATCAAGAAAAGAAGAGAAGCCTCCTCAGGTCCCCAAGACCGGCCAGGGGGTTCCTCTGTGTAGCTACTGCTGCAGGCCCCTGATGGAGAGGCATTACTTGGTGCGTATGATGGTCTACACCATTACCTGGTATATAATATTAGCACATTGCAGGTTTTGGTTATCTTCAGCTAGAAACAATGAAAACCCAAAGTAACAGTTGCTTAAAGAAGGCATTCCATCCCCCTTTCACACCAAAGTCTGGAGGAAGGCAGGTCAGGGTGTGGCACTTCTCCTTGGCACCATCTCCAGGGAGACTTCATGTATCTTTAAAAACACACACACACATATACAGTGGTACCTCAAGATACGAGTTTAATTCGTTCCATAACCTTGAGGCATGGAAAACTATGAGATGCTCGAGTCGTGGGTCGTGTGTAGCCGGCCGATCCGAGAGATTGCTCCTATCTCAAATGTTGCTCATATTTCAAAGCAAAAATCACTTGCTCGACGGCTCATATCTCAAAAATCTCATATGTTAGGGCACTCATATCTTGAGGTACCACTGTATTTTTATTGATTTCAGAGAAGAAGTGAGAGGGAGAGAGAGACAGAAACAACAATAATGAGAGAGAATCACTGATCGTCTGCCTCCTGCACATCCCTAACTGATGAGGTGCCCTGACCTGTAATCAAACTGTGATCTCCTGGTTCATAGGTTGACATGCAACCACTGAGCTATGCTGGCTGGTATCATCTGTCCTATTAATGTACCAATGGGACCTCTTTGCCCAAAGTCACTTTGCTCAAGATGGCCATTTCAGCCCCAGCCATCACATCTGCATTCCAGTCAGCAGGAAAGAAGACCTCTGAGAGGAAAGGGCCAGTGGCTTAGGTTAGCTGTGCTATTATTTAAAGGAAGGCCCTGACACACTCGGCTTAATCTGATTGGCCAGCATGTAATCACATGGCCACAGCTAGCTGCAAGAGAGGCTGGGAAATGTACACTTTAATTCTGATGAAGCCTCTAATTAAACATGGGGTTCTCTTACCATGAAGAGTGGCCAACAGGTAGGAGGGCTGCTGCCTTGTCCACATTATCTGTTTAATTCCTATGGCTCAGCTTAGAGCCAGAAGGTTGGAGATTCTCATTACGTAAGTGATTCTAAAATGAGTAACTGAATAAACCAATGGCCAGCAATGGAAGCCAGACCTGGGCCTCAGGGGACCAAAGGTGCAGGGCACCGTTGGCTCAGCTGCTAAAAGGTCCCAGGGAGCAGGGTTCAAATTGTCGGGGCAAAAGAGGCTCTGGCAGCTTTGATGGGTAGACTCCCAGGAGCTGAGGGTGGGCATGAGGAGGTCTGCAGGGGAGGGATGATCTCAGCAGCCGACAGGGGCATCCAGTTGAAGTTTCTTATTGCCTCTCCTCTGCTCCTCTCCAACTTTTGGGGTCTGAGCCTTGCACAGCATTTTAGCAGGTAACCCCGCCCCACTGTCTGCATTTCATTTATCCCCCGTCACTGGGCCCAGCTCTGCAGACAGCTGTGCGGCAGGATCATCTTTTACAATCCAATTAGCAGCAGACCCCCCAGACAACCGGGAGACTTGAGTGGTCCGCTTCCCGCAGCGAGGCTGCCATAGCAGAGGTTAGGCTGCTTGGGGTCTGGAAAGAAGGGGAGAAAGGATGGGGGGGGGGCGGCGGGAGGGAGGGGAAAGGGAAGGGAGGTGACTCGATACTCTGGCAGAGGGAGAGTGAGGATGCTCCTGAACTTGGCCCGACCAAGAATGAAAGCGGCAGGAAAGGCCAGAACCACCCACACACTTCCCCCATATGGCACTGCAGCTGTGACTCCTTAAGCACTACTTGGGGCCAAACACGCAAAGGACTCACGTTCCTTTCTCTCCTGGAAGAAAACGATGAGGGGCCTTTGTCTGCATCCTCCACCATCACCCCCCGGGGGAAGAGAGACAGAACTCTCCTTAGAGCTGGAAGGGACTTCTCAGCTGCAGCATCCAACCTCCTTCTTTGACAGGAGGGGAAACTGAGGCTCAGAGACGGGCATGAGTTGCCCAAGATCACAGAAGAGATGGGGCTAGACCCGGAACCTCCTGCCTTCCAAGTCACTGATGTCCTTATTGGGTTCCTCAGGAGGGCCCCCTTGTCACCTTGTCTTGGTTCTGCCTGGAACAAGAGCAGGACGAAATACCCCAATTTTTCTGGAGGTGTCTTAATTTCTAATTCCCTCCATCCTGTCTGCATCATCTGAGGGACTCCTTCCGGATGTCATGCATTCCTTCCATGGATCGGGACACCGAGAAATGCATGAGTTGATGAGAGACAACATCCCTGGAAAGAGGCCCTCCAACCCAGAGACATCCCTCTCTTGGCCATGCCACCAGGACTGGCCCTGGTCCCCAGAGGCACAGGCTGTCTGTGGCATTGTTTTGGCATGTGGCTTTTACACCCCAAGGCATTTTTCTCAGCCGACTGCCTACAACAAGTTCACTAAGAGGGCATTGCCGAGAATAGAAGCTCCTATGAGTCTCACAGAACAAATGAATCCCCAAATTGAGAGCGAGCTGGACTGAGGAAGTCAATGAGCCTGGGTTTTAGCCAGAATGGGTGACTGGGCAACTGGAGACACTCTCTTGTATCAAAGGACTCGTGTTTAAAATGAGGGGTGGGATTGTGTGCTGTCTACTGTCCTGCTGGGGCATCCCTCCTTCTTCTTTTTTTAAAGTATATTTTATTGATTTTTCACAGAGAGGAAGGGAGAGGGATAGAGAGTCAGAAACATCGATGAGAAAAAAACATTGATCAGTTGCCTCCTGCACACCCCCTACTGGGGTTGTGCCTGCAACCAAGGCACATGCCCTTGACTGGAATTGAACCTGGGACCCTTCAGTCCACAGGCCAACGCTCTATCCACTGAGCCAAACCGGTTAGGGTTTCTTCTTATTATTATTTGTTGTTATTGTTTAATCATTATCTGAGGATATTTTTCCATTGATGTTTTTTAGAGAGAGTGGAAAGGAGGGGGAGAGACAGAGAGAAACATCGATGTGAGAGAGACACATTGATTGGTTGCCTCCCGCATGTGCCCCGACCAGGGCTTGGGATCAAGTCACAACTGGTACGTGCCCTTGACCAGAATTAAATGTGGGACCCTTCAGTCCTTGGGCTGATGCTCTAGCCACTGAGCCAAATAGACAAGGGCACTTATTATTATTTTTTAATTCAAAGTCAAATGCAAAACTTGCCCCAGGCTTGCATGTCCGGTTTAGCTTCCCGCATCAGTAGCTGATAGGAGGCATGAAGCTTGCCACCCTCGTGTGCCTTCCTACCAGGGACAGTGTCCACTGCCCAGCAATTCTCCTGTTTTAGGGGGCTGGCTCGGGAACTTGGCCCCTCGCTAACTATCCCTCCTGGTTGCTCGGCTTGATAACTGTTGCATTTGGAAATAAATGACACACTTTTCCTACATCTGCTCCAAATTTGCATTTCAGAAATTAGAGAACTTAGTTATGCGGTATTACATGGCCATCCGGGCAGGGCCTCGGAGTATGAAACTGATTGGACATTCTGCCCCAAATAAGCGGAGTTTCGAGCTCTTTCCAGGAAATTGAGTGGAACACCCAAACTGACATCCAATATTAAATATCATATTTGTGTAGTTGTTCTGTAGAGTTCCCTGGCATCCAACATCTGGGAGCGAAATTTATAAGTGGAGAAACTGAATACCTGGTTAGAATGATGCTCATCAGAGCTAAGAAATTAAAATATTACTGTATACACTCCAAGTCAGGCCGCTTATAAAGGTAGAGCTATTAAAATATGATTAACTGAACGATATTTTGTCTCAAAAATGTCATACACCATTAAAGTTGAAAAGACTTTGATGTGCATACCCCTGGCAAGGGCTCTGCCCCGTCAGCAGCAATGTGCTCGGGAATGTTCACTGCAAATATACAGTCTCCCCAAGTGAGGAGAGGATAGGGAGCTGCCTAGGGCAGCAGGGCTGGGCGTTGCTGGGGTGCCTGGCATCTCAGGACTTTGGCTGATAGGGCAGTGGCAAGACTGGGTGCAAATTTTAAGGGAGCTCCAAAACTCTTGGTAATCAGGTTAAGTTAATGTTTTAGTATAATATTAAAAAACAAACTGGGAAACTACCACCTGCTGTTGGCATGTTATCCTATCTAATAAATAGGGAATATGCAAATTGACTGCACACCACAACAAGATGGCTGTATCCCATAACACAAGATGGCTGCGCCCACAGCAGAGGCTGGGTTCCCGTAAGGAGTCTTAATGAGCAATCAGCAGGGATCTGAGGCTGCATGGTGCTGGGCTGGGGCCGGGGACCTGAGGCTGCACCCCCCTCCTGGTGGGGCTTGACAGGGGACCTCAGACCACGACCACATCTGGCGGGGATTGATGGGGACCTCAAGCATGCCCCTGCCCTGGCCTGGGCTAGGGGGCCTCAGGCTGTGCCCTCTGCCTTGGCGCCGGGCCTGGGGACTGAGGCTTTGCCATCTCCCTGGCAGGGCTTGATAGTGGATCTCAGGCCATGCCTCCCCGCCCCCCAGTGCTGGGCCAGGTGACCTGAGGCCATTCCCTCTACCCAGCAGGGCTTGAGGGGGGTGGGGCCAGCCAGGTCTGGATCTGGATCTAGGCCAAGCTCAATGGGTGTAGGGCAGTCCAGGTCTGGGTCTCACTCGATTTCAAGGCACACATGGGTGGGCAGGGACTTGACTCTGATTCCCATGGCTTGCCCCAGACTCTTGATAGGAGGAAGATTTTTGTATACATTTTACTAATTTTCATCTCTAACACTTCTATTATAGAGAAAGGGTGAATAACAATATTAAAATATTTCCTCTAATTAATTCCCTTTTTTTAAATTCCCTTTTAATGTGCATGAATTTCATGCACCAGGTCACTAGTTGTAAGTAAAGTTTTATTGGAACAAGGGCCAAGCTTATGGTATGGCCAATAAGGTAGGGTTGGGAAACCTCAGTATTAGATTCTGCCCTTACTTCAAATTTTATATTTTGTTCATCATGGATTTTTTTTTGCGTATCAACTCCTAGGGTTTTAGCATCCAGTTTAATTCTGTGACTCTTAGCCAGGGTCTTCCCCACAGAACACGAAGCCTATGATGTGCACCAAAGCACACATTTGCTCTCCAGAAGAACCCAGGGACCCCTCCAAAGGCCCCTCTCACCCCTTTAACTCTCTCACCTGTGTTTGATCCATTGTTGTCACTTTAGAGTATAAACCATTGAAGGCAACACACCCACTTCCTCCCTATACCCCCAATGCAGCTCAGGGGCCCCAGGTGAGCTGTCCTTTAGCTGCTGGACTTAGGGGATCTCCAACATCTCTACTCACAGCTCTCAGCCTGGGCAGGGGTGATGTGCAGCTGACTGGGTCCTGGAAAGCCAGCAATGGACTTCAGAATGACCTGGGTTGACCCCACCCAGTGGGAGAAGGTGTCCAAGATCTGTTGGGACAAGATCATCCCTGACAAGGTCCCATTACTGCTCTTTGAGCCTCAGTTTCCTCATCTGAACTCAGGGAGTGACAGCAAACTTGCCCTGCTTAAGTCGTTGGATTTGAGCTTCTTAAACAAGAAGTCAAATTGGTGAAGGTGCCCCAGTTCTCAAGGGCTGTACGCAGATCAAGAACCAATGGTGTCTTACAGAAATGGAGTCAGAGACAGTAAGCATCGCACCCAAGATGACAGTATTCATCTCTGTCTTCTCAGTTAGGTGACCTCAGCTGGAGCCTGCTTCAGGACATGCCACGGGGCTCGCAGAAACAGACCGCTGCTTCCCATCCCAAAGTTCCTGATTTGGTGGGTCTGGGACGGAGCCCAAGAACGTGCATTTATTTTTTCTTCTTCTTCTTTTTTAATATATATTTTATTGATCTTTTACAGAGAGAAAGGGAGAGAGATAGAAAGTCAGAAACATCGATGAGAGAGAGACATCGATCAGCCACCGCCTGCACGCCCCACAGTGGAGATGTGCCCGCAAGCAAGGTACATTCCCCCGACTGGAAACGAACTTGGGACCTTTCAGTCCACAAGCCGATGCTCTATCCACTGAGCCAAACCGGTCTCGACAAGAACGTGCATTTCTAAGGAGTTCCCAGGTAATGCTGGTGCTGCAGTCAGGGACCTCACTTGGAAATGCACTTCTCAGGGTAACTGGGGAGGGGAGGGGAGAGAGGGAGGGCTAAGGTGAGAGCAGGGATGGTGGTATCAGACTATGTCCGCCTCTCTGCAGGGAACACTTACTTCCCAAGGCCAGGGAGGGACACCCTGGTGAAGCCATGTTTCCCGAATGGGGCTCCCTGTAGTCTGCATAGGAAGCTGCTTTTGAAAGATATGGATTTCTGGGTCCCACCCAAGACCTACTAAGTCGGGTTGGCCAGGAGATAGGGATGCTCATCTTTGACTTTCTCCCAGGTGACACTGATGCCCAACCCAAGGGTTAGAACCAATCATGATTCTCTCCACTCTCCGCCCCCTTTCAATACTTGTGAGGGAGTAAAAGCACTTCCTGTGCCAACTTGGGACTGTTTTGGGGAGTAACCCAAATTTTGGGAAGGAGTCTTAGTCATCTCTAGCTTGTAGATTTGTCTAGATCAGTGGTTCTCAACCTGTGGGTCGTGACCTGTTTTCTGATGGTCTTAGGCTCTACAGCACTGACCCACAGATTGAGAACCACTAGCAGGGTCGCCTAAGACCATCAGAAAACACAGATATTTACATTACAATTCACAACACAAGGAACTGTATTAAATGGTCGCAGCATTAGAAAGGTTGAGAACCACTGGTCTAGATGATTCTAATGCACAGCAAGGACTGAGAAAGTTTGAGCCAGAGGGCTTTCTCTGAGCAGAGACACCCCCACTCACTGCCCCACCATCGTCTTTAAGAGAAATGAGCTGCTGAGTTGAGCTTATGCAGGACCAGCTGAGGGAAGGACAGCTGGGCTGCAGCTGAAGAACAGCGTTTGGGCCAACAGCCATCTGAAAAGTGGGTAGATTTACAGAGCCATTGAAGACAATTGTAACTGGGGACGTCGGGCCTGGCACTGTTATTCTGTAGGGTTGGTTTTTCTTTCAAACCACTGAGGCCTGGAACGGGCCCAGATATAACAGAATTGGCCATACTGCCCACTTAGGATACAGACCACCAGCTCATAAACGGCCTGAGAGATCTATAAACTGAAATACAGCACCCCCTCCGTCTCTCCCCATATGTTTGGCTTGGCGGAGACGTGAGTCCATGCCTGGCGTTATTATTATTATGGGTTTTCACGGTGACTCACCTCCCACATTTGAGCCTTCCCCTCACTGCCTGCGGAGGAAACCTCTCTGACGTCTGAGTTGCCACTAAGATTAGTCAGGGTGGTTGGAGTTCTCAGGCTGAGCGGGCCATGGTCCCTGAGCCCAGGCCACGTGGAGGGCTGACCCGTCATGGTCCTCTGGGTCTTGAACTTGGTGAAGGGCACATGGTGTTGGCTTCTCTGGTGAGTTTTGTTCAGCGCCAGTCGGGAAGGTGGGGTACTCGAGCTCTGGAGGGGCCTGATGTCACTCGGGGCACTGCTTCTGGCTGGACTCGGGCAGACGCTTTGGCCAGACTGTGCCCTTGGCTCAACCACAAGCCTGATATTGGGCAAAACCAGACACATCAGTGAGCAGCAAGTGTGCCTGTGTTCCAATTCAAGCTCTGGCACAGACCTGGACATCGGACAGCACTTAAGACACTCTCAGCGTGCCTCGTTTTCTCCATCTGTTCAGTGGGAGTCCTAATCATAAAACCCCAGAAGTTTATTTTAAATATAAAATGCTTTCAGCCACGTAGAGCCTTCCCACAACTGTAAGTGCTCGGGAAGTTAATTTATTAGGTATCTGTCCATCTATCCATCCCTCTATTCTGGTCTCAATCTATGGTGGTTTCTTTTAAATTACATGCAACAGACTTGACCTCTGAAGTCTAATTGTTTAACCTCAATGCCTTTGTTTAAGGCTTTAACAATCAATGCATGCTTGCAGCCTCCACAGAAAAGCAACTGACCCTCGGGAACCTGATTGGCGGAACTAGATTCTAGAAACTTCTAAGTAGATGAAAAGGAGAAGGAGAGACCCTGGGGCTCTCTGGGGAGTGGGAGCTTCAGGTGCAGAAGTGTCCCCATGAAGGACTGGACCTGCTGAGGCCGGAGGCTGCCAGCCGCTCACCTGCCATCCCCCTGCGGGGCCTGGCACGGAGCTGGGCTTGGCGCCCTGCAGCGGGGAAACTAAAGGCTGTCCCCCAGGTGCCATCATTGGCGCTTTCCTGGGTGCTGCAGCGGAGGGTCCGGCAGTGGCTCGACTTACCCGGGCCCAAAGGTTCTGCGGGAAAATTAGTTTTTGCTCTTTGTGAAAGAGCCAGCTGAGGTGGGGGCACTGTGCTCCCCAACTTCTATTATGGAAATGTTCAGACACCGAGAAAAGTAGAAAGAAGTGTACAGCAACCACTCAGACCTCACCCCACCTGGATCCTGCCACTCCGTCTTCCTGTTTGTGCTTCATCTGCACCTACCCTCCATCCTTCCCTCTGCCCACCACTCACATATCAACTTTATTGTTTGTTTATTTTTGTTGCTGTTGTTGGCATCGGATTGCTTTGCCTCTGAGGCTGACTTATTTTATCTGAATGTCTCTGTTTTAGGTTTTTTAGAAAAATATATTGTATTGATTTTTTTAGAGAAAGTAAGGGAGAAGGATAGTTAGAAACATTGATGAGAGAGAAACATCCATCAGCTGCCTCTTGCACACCTCCTACTGGGGATGTGCCTGCAACCAAGGTACATGTCCTTGACCGGAATCAAACCTGAGACCCTTCAGTCTGCAGCCCAATGCTCTATCCATTGAGCCAAACCGGTCAGGGCATCTGTTTTAGGTTTTAATAAGGTGGGGCCACTACAGAATGCAACTGGCCCTCTTGCTTTAACTCTCTCATAAACACGTGCATATGGTGGTCGAACAGTCACTCTGGACAGCAGCTCTGCCAAGTATTGCCAGTGCCTCTGACGATCTCCACCTCCTTCTCTCCTCCAAGAATTAAAAATTAAAAACTGAACAAGTTTCTCCTCTCCTTTATACCATCCATCTACCCACCCATTCATCCATCCATCCACCCACCTATTCATTCGTTCATCCATCCACCATCTATCCACCTACCCACTCATCTACCCATCTATCCACCTGTTCACCCATCCACTCATCCATTCACCCATTCATTCACCATCTATCCACCATCCATCCATCTACCCACCTACTCATCCATTCGTTCATCCATCCACCATCTATTCACCTACTCACTCATCTACCCGTCTATCCACCGTCTATCCACCTTCTATCCATCTGTCTACCCATCCATCCACCATCCATCCATCAATCCACCTACCCATCCATTTGTTCATCCATCCACCATCTATCCACCTACTTACTCATCTACCCCTCTATCCACCTGTCCACCCATCCATCCACCATCTACCCACCATCTATCCACTCATCAATCCATCTATCCACCCACTCATCCATTCGTTCATCCATACACCTACCCACCCATTCACTCACTTACCCACCCACCCATCCATCCCACTCATTTATTCATTCATCCACCCATCTGTGCAAAAAACATTTACCCAGAACATCATCACTAGTCACAATACATTCCTCCTTTAACCCCAAGACAAGCACTAGTATTACCTTCTTAGACATGTGAGGAAATGGAGGCATAGTGACTTATCCAAGGTCACCACGCTCCCACAGGCCGCACTAAGATTGACCCTACGCCTGTGTGCCTCCCCAGTTCAGTGCCTGGGCTGTCTGGCTGCTCTCCCTGTCAGGATCTGGCAGCTCCAATTGAGAGATGCTTCCCTCAACTGTGTAAGTGTCTTCTCTAAGTGTGACATCACACCCCCATTCTTTAGAGAACCCCACAAGCCTAGAGTGTCCCTCCTGGTGTGCCGGGTTGAGGCCTGCCTGCATGTGGAACCCAGGCAGGGTAATTCCGAGACTGGATTCAGGGCCTCTCCCTGGAAGGAACACGTCCCACTTAGAGTCTCATGTGCTATCGTGCCTGGGGAATAAAACCGCATTTCCTGTGTTTATGGAAGCCGTTATGTAGGATGAGCAAAAAGCCAGGTGACCCCAGCCCAGGCACATTCCAAAGGGGATCGGCCACCCCAGGAAGTGAGTTGGGGTGGGAGTGGGGGCCAGGAGGAAGATGCTGGGGTGGGGGCTCTTGGCACCGAGATGATAGAAGCTAGGAAAGAGCGCTGCCACCTCCACTCCTTTAGGGAGGTGAGGAGGGAGCTCGCCTGGTGACGGGATTGAGTCCGCTGGGGCCAGTCCTCGGGCCTGAGTGCTCTGCAACGAGACTGGGGCCAGCGGAATACCCTCATCATCACCATGGAAACAGCAGCAGCTGCTTCTCTTGTTTATCTCCTAAGGCTAAGAACTTGGCATGGTTTCTTTCTCTGAGGCAGGGGTTACCATCATCCCCATTGCACATACAGAGAAACTGAGGCATGCAGAGTTGAGTAACGTTTCCCAAGTCACTTGGCAGTGGCTGAGTGAGGCATGGAGATGGGATCCTCGTGGCTGTCTGAATCCAGCTATCTCAGCCACTTGCTAGGGCTTAACAGATGAAGGTTCATGAATCCCATTAATAGGTGGGGAAACTGAGGCTGGGAGAATGAGCCGCTGCCCAGCTCCCGCCTGAGTAGGTGGCAAAGGGCAGGGCTTGCATCCACATGGACAGTTTTGCATTTTCCCTCTTCTGCCCCAGAGAACACACAAAACAAAACATGGAACCAAACAATTGCCCCGCACCCTCTTTAGTTGAGTCTGTGGACAGCACCCCTCTTCCCCCGATTCCTGTGAGGTTGGCCCATCCAGGCTGGTGTGTACCAGGTCATCCGGGGAACCCAAAAAAGAACTCACAGCAGGGTGCTGGTGGGAGCCCAGCTCCACCTGGGGCAGTCCAAGGCGCTAAATGCCCAGGAACCGGCTGCCTCCTCCCTCTGGGTTGGCCTCGCCCCCCTCATGCAGGGCTTTCCCAGGCCCTGGCTCACCCCTTTCCTAGGTGGCCACAATGGCTCTGGGATGTTGGTTAACTTGCCCAAAACTGCCAGCGGGAGGAGGGAGTTTGCAGCCCTCCTGAGACCCCTCCCCTGCCTGTCCTGTGCCCGCCAAGCCCTCCTCGCGGTCTGGACCCCACCCCATCCCCAAGCTGCCTGGACCTTCCCACCCATGGTAGCCAGCTGCCACCGGGGCCAGCATCCAAGCATTAGCCCCAGTTCTGCTGGGTACCTTCAGGGCGCACACCTGATCCTGAGTCTCATTGCATTGTCCCTCCCAGTTAGCCTAGGAGCATGGCCTGACCGCTCTGCGTGTCTGAGCAGGATGGGCACTAAGTTCTGAAGAGCCACAGGACAAGGATTGGGTGGGGATGAGGGCACACATTCGACTCCTCCCACCAGTTGAATTAAGAGCCACTTGATGGGAAAACCCACCCAGTCCTGGTGGGCCCCAGACTGCTGCCCTGTGACTGCTGAGTAGGGGCTGACAGCCTGAGGCAGCGACTCTCAAAGCTGGTCCAGGCCCTCGCTGGCTTGGCTCAGTGGATAGAGCTTCAGCCTGCGGACTGAGGGGTCCCGGGTTTGATTCTGGCCAAGGGCACATGTCTGGGTTGCGTGCTCAATCCCCAGTGGGGGGCGTGCAGGAGGCAGCCAATCAATGATTCTTTCTCATCATTGATGTTTCTCTCTCTCCTTCCTTCCTTCCTCACTGAAATCAATAAAGAAATATATATATATAAAAAAAAAAGCTGGCCCGGAACATCATAGCACAGAGGGCTCCCTGAAACTCAGGGGCCCGCCTGGCCCTCCCCACTCTCACCGCTGGAGTTGCATGAGGAGGTGCCCACGTTCTAACAAGTTCCCAAGATGGCGCTGTGGCTGTAGGGCTGGGGGCCTGGGTTGGAGAAGCACCCACTGAGTGACCTGCCTGCCAGTTTGGCTTAACCAATTTGAGGCCAGTGCCCAGCATGACTAACTAG
Source organism: Lasiurus cinereus (assembly GCA_011751065.1). Lineage (NCBI taxonomy): Eukaryota > Metazoa > Chordata > Mammalia > Chiroptera > Vespertilionidae > Lasiurus > Lasiurus cinereus. Next base: position 26,283,955 of record JAAGEH010000452.1, on the reverse strand, counting down.
GGCCCCCAATCCTGGGACAAGGAAAACCATTTCCAAAGGGGGCAATCACATAAAGACCTGTTTGAGGACCCAGCCTTCCCCTGGGCTTGGTCCCCAGTGACAGCAAACACCAACGCACCAGCCACGCGCTATGCCCCCTTGGAAGTAGGTCCCCGGCCGCCCCAGTTCAGTGGAGCTCAGCCCTGCCCTCAGCTTCTCATCTGTGAAATGGGCCTGAGAACACTATCTCAGAGCAAGTCCTGTATAAAGCACAATCCGCTTGGGTGATATTACCGGCATTACAGCGGCTTATTGAGCAAATGGGCCCTCCCTCCCCTGCATGAAGCATGCAGGCCCCTCACCGTGAGTTCCTGGCTCTGTTTCTGTCATCATAAAAGATTGTCTTTCCATGAGCAAGCCTCTACTCAGAGAGGCTTGTCAAGAAATTCCCCTGCCCCCTGCCCCCTCTTCCTCTTGCCTCCTCTTCCAGGACCAGTGGAGATGGTGCCCCAAACAGGGCCCATAAAAGCACCAGGCTGCCAAGGTGGCTCTGGCTCCCACCACTGGGTTCCGTGCCCCGGAGAGCCTGGTAGAGAGGCTGGGCACAGGCTCTGACCATTGTTCAGATGTCGGGGTGGGGATGTGCGTGCGGTTGGTGGGCGTGGACAGCGCCTGGCAGGGGGAGAGAGGCACATGAATAATCTGTGACCTTTCCTCCCGGTGTTTGGGCTAACCTAAGCCTGTTTACAATAAACCCCAGGGAGATTTTTCATCCTTCCAAATGGAACAAGGGTTATGTAAGCAGAAGGACCTTGAGCTTGGCAAACACCTGCTCCGGGGGGCCCAATGGAGGGAGATCAGGAGAAATGGGGCCTTCGGGTGACTCATGACCAAGTTCAAGATGACATGGGCTTTATTAAGCCAGGAGACTGCTGGGAAGAGCGGGGGTGCTTCCTGGGGCTTAGTAGACCAGGCTGTGCTCCAGGGGCACCCCATTCTCCATATCCTGCACAAGTTAGGACAAGCATGTGGCCATGGACACCAAGACGGTGTCCAGTTCCTAGGTTTTATTTAAAAATTAGCGGCATTCCTCTCTCTCTTTAAGAACGGGCCTATATATATTCTGATTACCGTGAATAGGAAAAGCAGAACTCCACGTGGGAAAAAAAATTCAAGAGCGACTCACTCCTCCTTAGCTTTTGCCTTCCTGATTGATGCTATCCTGGAGGCTTTTAGTGGGCCGTTTACTTAGAGGTTGGCCCTGCATTTGGGGTTTGGTGTATTGCGTTGAACAAGATAGGTCATTCTGGAAATAAAAGCCAGCAGCCCCTGTCTCAGAAAGACCTGTGGAGTCATCTGTGGAAAGTCTAGGCTTAATGATTTGGGTAAATCTGGCCTAACCCCACCTGGGTGATTCTATCCTCACTATTTCCCATGTCAGGACACAGACTTGGAAGTTGAGGGTGGTCTTGATCTCCAGCTTAGAGCACACCTGCCAGGAAGAAGGAACAGTGGCATCTTATGTCTGGGCAAAGACCTCCCTCATTTTCATGCTTTCTGTTAGGCATTTGCTAGATTGAATTTCCCCAAATGGCTGCGACAAGATCGCCCCTTCCACGTGCTTTTCTTACAAAGTCATACCCATAGGTCAGGACTGCTGCCCCCACCCTGGATCCAAGGGCCTGTGGCTACAGCAGGAGTGAAGCTTGTGGCTTCCCAGAGTGGCCCTAAGCAAAGCTACTTTGGGACCTCCATTCTTGGACCTCAGACACCATCATGTGGGGAAGCAGATCCCTGTGGGGAAGAACAAGGTGCCCAGCCTTCACGGGGTTAAGCTTCAGCTGACAGCCAGCACCACCCCGGCCAGTCCTGCACTGTGCCATCTTGGAAGGGGGTCCTTTGGCATCCAGTCCAGCTGCCCCGCTGGAGCAGAGATAAGCCTTCTTGGGGAGCCTTGCCCAAAAGACAGACTTGTGAGCTAAATGCGTGCTAGTTGTTTTAAACCACTAAGTGTTGGGGTGGCGTGTTACACACAACACAGATATTTCTAATGAAGGTATAAAAATCACACTAGCTACCATTCAGGGCATGCTGTCTACCTGCCCATCAGGGTGAAGCAAGTTAGGCACGAACAATCTCATTTAAGCCAGGCTGGCTGCCTAGCTCAGGTTACTGTGAGAGAGAAAATGTTATGCTAGTATTTTGTCTTGTTTTTCTATCACATACAGCACTCCCAACTCCTATTGCATCGTGTTTGATGTTCACAGTTACCATGGTATCTAATCTTGTCTTCATTTTTTAAAATTATAATAAATCTTTATTGTTCAGATTGTTACAATTGTTCCTCTCCCCCCTCCACCTGATTCCCACCGCAACCTCTGCCCTTACCTCCCTCACATTGTCCTCATCCATAGGTGTGTGATTTTTATCCAGTCTCTCTCTGTAACCCCCTCACCCCTTTCCCCCTGAGAATTATCTGTCCACTCCCTTTCTATGCCCCTCATTCTATTACATTCACCAGTTTATTCTGTTTATCAGCTTTTCAATTCACTTGATTTTTAGATTCACTTGTTGATAGAGATGTATTTGTTGTTCATAATTTTTACCTTTACCATTTTCTTCTTCCTCTTCTTAAAGACTACCTTTCAGCATTTCATATAATACTGCTTTGGTGTTGATGAACTCCTTTAGTTTTTTCATATCTGTGAAGCTCTTTATCTGCCCTTCAATTCTGAATGATAGCTTTGCTGGGTAGAGTAATCTTGGTTGTAGGTTCTTGTTGTTCATCACGTTGAATATTTCTTGCCACTCCCATCTGGCCTGCATCATTTCTGTTGAGAAATCAGCTGACAGTTGAATGAGTGCTCTCCTGTAGGTAACTAACTGTTTTTCTCTTGCTTCTTTTAATATTCTCTCTTTGTCTTTTGCTCTTGGTATTTTAATTATGATGTGTCTTGGTGTGGTCCTCTTTGGATTCCTTTTGTTTGGGGTTCTGTGTGCTTCCTGGACTTGTAAGTCTATTTCTTTCACCAGGTGGAAGAAGTTTTCAGTCATTATTTCTTCAAATAGGTTTTCAGTATCTTGCTCTCTCTCTTCTTCTGGCACCCCCACAATTCTCATGTTGGTATGCTTGAAGTTGTCCCAGAGGCTCCTTACACTATCTTCATATTTTTTAATCCTTTTTTTTTTTTTGCTTTTCCAGTGGAGTATTTTTTGCTTTTTTGTACTTCAAATCTTTGACTTGATTCTTGCGATCCTCTAGTCTGCCATTAGGTTTCTGTATAATATTTTTTTTTATTTCAGTCAGTGTATGTTTAATTTCTAGTTGGTTCTTTTTTATCTCCTTTTGGTTCTCACTAAATTTATACATTTTTTCTAGGAAATTCTTAAAAAACCTTATAACCATGGTTTTGAACTCTATATCCAGTCATTTGTTTTCCTCCATTTCTTTTGTTTGTGATCTGTTCTTTAGTCTCCACATATTTTGCTGTTTCCCTGAGTTGGTAGAGTAGCTTTGTGTGCTAGCTGTCCTATGTGGCCCAGTAGCTCTGTCTCCCCAGTTACCTGAGGTGGACACCTTTGGTGCACCCCTTTGTGAACTGTGTGTACAGACTTGTTATAATTAATTCTTTTTTAAAATATATTTTATTGATTTTTTACAGAGAGGAAGGGAGAGGGATAGAGAGCTAGAAACATTGATGAGAGAGAAACATTGATCAGCTGCCTCCTGCACACCTTCTACTGGAGATGTGCCTGCAACCAAGGTACATGCCCCTGACTGGAATCAAACCCGGGACCCTTCAGACCACAGGCTGATGCTCTATCCACTGAGCCAAACCGGTTTCCACTATAGTTAATTCTTGATTGTTGTTGGTATCACTGGGGGGGAATTGACCTCCAAGCCAATTGGTTGTGAGGATCAGCTGTGTCTGCACATGCGGGCTTGCCTCCAGACCTCTGCCTTTCATGCGCATGAGAACTTCTGAACTCTGCCTTTCGGTTCTCCTGAGTTTTTGTGTACTCTAGGGACCCGTATGAGTCTAGGTCCCCAGGGTCTCACCTGAAACTGGGGTTCAGTGCAGTTGGACCTGGATTTCAGTGCTGTTGTGAGGTTCTGTTTTCCTCCCACTGGAGGAAGCCAGGCACAATCAGCAGTCAGCACTCTGTGTGCGTACTTTCAAGAGTCCCCAGACTTCTGTCTTTCGAGGATCCCCTAAGTTTCTGTGCACTCCTTCCTTTTCACAATAGTCCAGACTCCCTCTATGAGTCTCGCCTGAAGCTGGGGTTCAGTGCAGTTGGGATTTTCCGTCTCCCTCCTGCTAGAGGAAGCCAGCCAGACCCTCCTCTGCCTATCCTCTCCATGAGCGTGTCTCCATACCTCAGCTTTTTACAGCTTCTCTGAGTCTTCATGAGTCACTCTCTTTCCTTCTAGTTGTAGAATTTTTCACTCAGCCAGCTTTCTTGTGGTTCTGGATGGTGTCCATTCTGTTGTAGTTTTGAAATTGTGTGAGGCAGCAGCTTAGGTGTTCACCTATGCCGCCATCTTGGTTTCTTTCTCTCTTGTCTTCATTTTAAAGAGGTGGAATCAGAGAATTGAAGTCATTTGCCTAAGGCTGCATAGCCTGAACCTAGAGTGTGTCCTGCTCCATTTCATGTCTCCCTATCCCTGTTGCTCAGGCATCTGAGCCCTTCCACCCCCACTCCACCCCACCCCTGCACCTTGCTGGCCTGGCTTTAATGCCACCAACATTTTGTCAGCTGGGCAACGCCCTTTGCACCATTTCCCAGGAGCTGTCATTGAAGGTGATGAATCATTGCCCAAAGGCAGCTCTGGGCAACATTGACTCACTGGGCACCGGGATATCTTCAGGCTAGAACATTCTTCTCCCCACACGAGAGTGTATTTCAACATGATGGGGAAAGTGTCTCAGATGTCCTAGGGTTACTCTGTATTCTCCTGGCTTTATGTGGGAGGCTCCATACTCCTACACTATGCCTGGCTGACTCTCAGGCATCTTCAGAGATTCAGCTCAGATGTTCCTTCCTCCAGGAAGTCCTCCTGACTCATTCCTCCCCGCTTTTGCACACCCTCAGCATAGCCTTATCCAGCATCCTTATTGCCAAACAGCAAACCCATTGAGGCCTCATGCTGGGCTGTGTTTCTCCTTTGTGTCCCCCTCCTCCCACCTCCTTCAAAGTACACAGGGTCCAGGAGATGTGCATCACAAATACCTATGAAGGAAAGCTGGGGCCCAGGAACCTTGGCCCACCACTACCCTGGCCACAGGGAGTTAACTAGCCTGGCATGTTGGCCCTTGTGCCTGGAAGAAAGAATGTTATGGAGAGTGTCTGCAGACCTGGGTTCTGGTTCGAGCTTTTCCAGTAACTGGGGACAAGAATAAGAGTTCTCATTTAAGAACTTCCTATGTATCCATGCTGTTTCAAAAACCCTTGCCCTAGATTATATGATCACCAACAAGGAAGGATGGCTATTATTCTCTGGTTACAGAATAGTTGCTGAGCAGTACTGACTGAGCAGGGATCAGAGGGCACCTAACCATCTCTTTATCCTGCCTCTGGGCACCTCCCTCCCTCTCACGTCTGAGTCTCACCACCAGCCAACTGCAGGCTCGGCTCCCTGGGTCCCAACTGTGCTCCTTTGTCTGCTGAGCTGGAACCAGTCACTGGAGCCTGCTTCCCAGTGTGCCCAGGCCAGGCATTCATCTGAGGTGGCACGTTTGAATTCAGGGTGCCTTTCCCCATCCGCCCTAAGTCATATGTGGTGCCGAGGTTCCCTGCCAGCCCACAGTGAGCTGCCAGGCACTGTAGCTTTCCTTCATGACCTGGGGAAAGACCTTCTGAGTCCAGAATGGAAAACCTGAAGCAGGAAAGGACTTTATGTCTGCGGCACTCTCCTCCCCGACCTACAGCTCAGGGTCTGCCTCCTCCCCGCTCCGAGAGGGTGGGGGTGGCCTTTCCTCCTTATCCACTGCCCTGTACAGCCATGGCGGGATGGTGAGGGATGGACAGAAGGCTTTCTGAGCTGTGCAGGAAGGCGCTGATCTGGGTGCAGATTTGGATGGTAGTGTCAACCTGTCTGAAGTTGAGAAAAATGCAGAAGGCAATGCTGGCACAGGCCCACTCAGAAAACAGTACAGAAAGTCTAGTACCTCAAGGAATATTGTTTAATGAAGGCATTCTGTAAGTTGGACGCTGTACCAAGCTTCTTCCATGCCTGAGCTCACCTGATCTTCACAACCACAAAGACACACAGGGAGAGGCCATGTGACAACACAGGCAGAGGGGAGGGATGCAGCTACAAGCCAAAGACTGCTGGCAGCCACCAGCCACTGAGACAGAGGTATGAACGGACTGTCCCTAGGAGCCTCCAGAAAGAACCAGGTCTGCCAACACCTTCACCTTGGACTTCTGGCCTCCAGAACTGTGAGAATAAATGTTTGTTGGTTAAGCCTCCACTTTGGTACTGATTATGGCAGCCCTGGGAGACGAATTCAGGAGGTGGCCCCAGAAGTCCCACGGTAACAGGCAGAGCGAGGATTCAAACCCAGTCCATCTCCCTGGAGCCCAGGTGCCCTGCGAACTCAGGGCGTGGTCAGCTTCTCCCATCGGCCCCCAGGCTCACTCAGGCATCATGTTCTCTCAGCGTTTCCTGCAAAAAGCGAATTGAATCCAGCCCTTCCCTTCTGTTCTCCTGTCTTTGTCCTCTCACAGCTGGGTTTGACCAGCAGCTGTGAATGGGCCTGGTTGCTCATGAGAGCTTCCAGCCTGCACCTCCATCCTTCTCTAAGCCCACTTGTGCAGGTCACTGCTCTGTGACCTCTCCCCTGGCGTCCCAGGTCTCCCTCCCTCACCTGGTCTATCCCATGGCCCCTTCCACCTCACCACCCAGCTATGTCATCTCCACTCATGAGCACTCAGCATGTGCACCCCGCCTGGTTCACTCCTCAGACAGCTGGTGGAGGCCAGCATGATTTCTCTAGCATTTCCTGTCTCACCATCTCCATCTCTCTCTCTGAGTTTCATCTTTTACAAAATCTTCCCTGGCTACTCACATTCAACAGCTGTGTCTGTGTACCTCTCCCCCTGTATCTGCCTCCCTGCCAACAAGCTAGGCACATGCTCACCCCAGGGCCTTTGCACTAGCTGCCATGTGCCTGGAATGCTTTCCCTCAGATGTCTTTGTGTTTGCTCTCTCACATGCTTCAGGTCTTTTCTATTCAGGGTCCCAGCAGGAGATGGGATCCACTCCCAATGTTTGAATGAAAGAGGTAGAAGAAGTGGACGGATGAGGGATGGTGACACCCTCAGGAGCAACAGCAGGGAGGTATTTCCACCCTGAGGCTGCTGGAAAAGTGCAAGGGATAGTGTTCCTAAGAACTAGAGCCACAGACTCTCAATGTGAGGGACACAGCCACCTATGGAGACATGTTGCTGAGGCAGAGAGAAGTACTTCAATCTTCCTCGATTCTTTGTCACCTATCCCCTCCTGCTGCCTCCTATTGGCTGAACCCTACAGGAAGCTAGCAGGCAGGGGGCCTGGGCAATTCAGTCCACCAGCCAGTCCCAGGGCTCTGGGTGGAGGAGCAGGAGAGAACACCCAGGTTTTTGCCTAGATGCCCTCTTCTCTTTGGGGTGGCCACTGACCACCCTGCTTCAAATTAAACCACCACTCTGGCTCTTTTCATCTCCCTTCTTGGCTTAATTTTTACACCACACTGCTTACCATCAGCTGGCATCCTTTTTTACTTTTCTTATTTATTTTATTATCTGTCCCCCCTTGAATTAAGGCAGAGCTCCCACACCTCGCCTATGTTCTATTTTGAAAAATTTAAAGCCACACTTGAACAATGAACCTTATGTACTTTTTATGTAAACTCACAAGTGGTTAGCATTTTAAAAAGTAAGTTTTTTCCCAAGTAAATTGCTGTGGATGTATATCCTGCAGACAGAAAACTTCACAGGCCATCAGCACCAGGCAGGAGCTTCTGACCCTCTGATTTGCAGCTGCAGGCCTGGCAGGGGACAGACCCTCATTACTATGTATTAAACAGGTGAGACTTTGGATTTTACGACAAAATAGGTGATCCTGTGATTCCTGCTGGCCTTGCCCGCTAAGGTCTAGGCTCCAAGAGGGCAGGGCACCTCCCGCTCTGCTCCTGTTGCTTAGCTTGGCCTCATTATTTAATGCTCATATCAACTCCCTGAGGTGGCTATTACTATTTCCCCCATTTTTCAGATAATGAAACCGAATCTCAGAGAAATCAAAATATTTGCCCAATGGCACACAGCTGGGAAATAGCAGAGCCCTGGCCCAAACGCAGCCCATGCTCTGATCCCCTGGCTTTATCAGCTGGCAGTGCAGCCTAGTGGATAGGGAGGAGCAGGGCGGGGTGGGGAGGGAGGCTCACTGCTGGGCTGATCCCAGCTCTGCCACTTATTAGTTGGGGTCTTGGGCAGGTGACTTGACCGTGACATCAGACTCCAGGCATCACCCGCCTGCCCTGTACACCTGCCATCCTCACCCCATGCTGGCAGCGACCTTCTCATCTCAGCTGGTTGAGCTCCGCCCTGCTCACTGAGCTGCGTGCGTCAGAGGAATATGAGTGTTTATTCTTTCCCGTACCTAAGGATGAAGTTCTTTGTTAGTGCACATCCCTGTTACATGGTCACAGTAGAAAAGTTAGAAAAATCAGAGAAGCAGGAAGAAAAAACAGATTGTGGGTAATCCCACCATTTAGAGGTAACTATTTTGAATATTTAAATCTCCTACATTACTCCCTTTGATGTGCTTTGCTGCCTTTATCTAGCATTTGTTTTCCTTGGAGTTTCACATCTATGATCTCATTTGATCCTCACACAAGTCTTCCAGGTTGGCATGATTACCATTCCCATTTTATTAAACCCGTTTGAAATGACTTGTTCAAAGTCACATCGATAAGTGATAGAAATGGGGTGTGAACTGAACCAGTCTGAGTGCAGAATCTGTGTTCTACACATAGAGACACACAACTCTCTCTCTTGCTCTCTTCTCTCTCTCATTGCTCTGCCTCTGTGGTCCCTGACTCTTCACTCAATGCCTTAGGGTTGGATGGCTAGATAAACATCACCACAGTGAACAGCTTAGCTCTTAGAGTCAAAGCTCTTTGCACACACACCCTTCAATATTTCCTTTCTTTACATCCCTGGCAGTTGGGAATTCAAGTCACTGCTTATTTATACTTGCAATTTTGGGTAGATACTGCAAAATCGCCACCAGGAAAAGCTGACCCAATTTACAAGTCCAAGAGTTGTATCTGAGCAGAATCAAGAGGTTTTCAAAAGTGTTTCTTAACTAGGGTTCCAATTCTTAGAGGTTTTTTGGTTACTAAGTCCCGGATGATGTCCCAAGGTGGACTAGTCTAGTTGCATGGGAAGTAGGGCCAGCCATCTGTGATGCTGGGAAGGAAGAATGAGGAGAGAGGACATAGGACGAGGGAGCTAAATTCTGCACGGACTCCTTGAAAAGGCCCTGCCCTGGGATAGATGGATGTGCTGCACACATTGTCTTCCAGATTATTCCTGCACCAGGCTGGCCCTTATAGGAAGGGAGAGAATTTCCTCTGTCACAGTTGAGAAAGGATTGTACCCAGGGCGCCACACAATGTGTCTTGAGCTTTGAAGATGATTTCAAGGAGTGTGGAAATGACAGGATGTGTGCTCATGGAATGTCCTAGAGCAGGGCAGGCAGGGTTGGTCAGGATGTCCACCCATTGGCCTGTGACCCGATAGCTCTTCATGGCCAATGGTTCACCACCAGCCACACCTCCCTGGGCTTTTCACGTAGTCCTCCAGAGGCTTGGGGACAACTTGAGCCCCAAATAAAGAGAGTTTCCAAGAGCTCAGTGGAGTAAGCAAGTGGGAGACAGGCTGGCACCATGGAAAGACCCAGGTGTGAGAGTGGGATGGACTTGTGGACAAATTCAATCTCTGTATCTTGCCAGCCAGTGGCCCTTGGTGGTGGTCCCAGAGCTGTTAAGGTACACGGACCACAGATGCTCCTCAATGGTACCTGTGCCGATTCTTAAGGAAAACCAAGAAGGGAATGAATGAGGTCCAGAGATTCCCCAACTGGAGCAGCCGAAATATCAGCTGCTGGTGAAGATGACTTCAGTGATGGTTGCCTCTTTACTCCATTATCTAGAATGTTCCCTGCAAGCTCATTGAATCTCCCATTTTACTGGTGAGAAAGTAGGGGTCGGAGTCCTAAACAGAGGTTGGCTGAAACCCCAAACCCGTGCTCTTTCTGGGGGTCCCACACAAAAAAATGCATCAGAAAATGGAGGTTCGGTTTCCAAGGATTTTGGTTTCCAAGGACCTTGTGGGGTGGGGATAGGGGGAAGTCCCTACAGAATTAGCCCCTGATTGGCGGTGGGACAGCCTCGGCCCCGCTGGGAGAAACGCCTACCTGCAGATTTCTTCCGAGAAGAGCCGTGTCAGAGGGGGCATTTCCTCGAGGCTGCCTCAGGTTGGGGGAAACTTTGAAATGGTTATTAAGGTTTGCGATTTCATAATTTTTTTCCCCAAATTATAAAGGAGGTTCTGAAAGGCGATGTCTGTTTTCCATAATTGGCAAGTGTTCCCCAGACGGCCATTCAGCCACCTTGAAAATCAATGTTTTCATGACCCTTGACCCCTCTCTCGCTGACGAGTGTCTCTCCTACAAGTTGCTCCCAGGATGAAAACAATAAAAGCAAATATATAACAGCCAAGGCCCGAGGTTAATGTCTTTAACAAGATAATGTTACTTATGGGACCTGTAAAGCAAATCATTCCAAAATTCCATTTATTTGCTGCAGCTTCCACTGTATTTTGAAACCATATGTATGTGCTGCCTGGGTGTCCGGCCGTGGGCGTGCTCCACTGGCGTGTTAATTATTTTTATCATGTGTCAACGTGTTAGTTTAATACCCTAATTATTCAAAATCCCTAACAGATATGCCGAAGGACCGAAAATCCTCGCCGGCCACGCCTGGTGCTGCCGGCTTGTGTTTTCTGGACTAAACGGCTCCCCACCCTGGGAGCGGGACTGTCCACCTGCAGAGTTCGTGTCTCCCCGGCAGGAGACTGGAGAAAGGCACCTGAAAAGTTCAGCTCAGCCAGCAGGTGTTCGGAGGACCTGACACCAGGCGGCTGGCCCTTAGGAAAGGGGGAGGTGGGAGGGAATTCTCCGGCCCGGTCTGGATTTGGCATCGGTAGGCCCAGGCTCGCACCCGAGGCGCAATGATAAGACGACCACAGGCAGAATCGTCCTTGTCATTGGGTCCTTTACTCAAGCCTCGGGCCTCGCAACTGTCTCAGCAGCTGAGCCCTGGACAAGGGGTGATTTGAAACACTGCGTGTGCTGCAAAGGAGAGTGCCCTGATGTTGTCCTCGTTTCTGCGTCATCGTGAGTTAATATGGGGCCGACCAAGAGAGAGGGCTGACCCGGTGCTGGGCAGTGCAACTTGAGCCACAGCCACGGCCACGCAGTGCTCCACACTGGCCAGAGTGGCAGGACTTTAGAACACTGTCCAGAGCAGCGAGTGTTGGCAGTGTGTCGGGAGGGGAGGGCACTCGGGCTGGGAAAGGCAAAGAAGGCACCTGTGCCAGACATGAGGGGTGGAGGAGGGGCGCGCAGTTTCCCAAAGGAGCTCAATTAGAGTGAGGTCTGAAGGTGTCCGCCCCACACAAATGAGGGTAAGGACGCTCCAGGGGGGGCCACCTCAGCCAGAGATACGGACCCCATCCTCATGGTTCAGGGATCTGTGGGAAACCCAGGTCCGATCTCATTACCATCTTTGTAAATAGCATCCAACCTACGCTGCGGGCTGCCCAGCTGATGCGCAGCGGCAAGTCCTGTTTTGCGTGCTGCCTCCGCCATCCAGGCTGCAAAGGCTGACTCCTTCTCCCAGCCTCCTTGGTAGCTCCAAGGACAGAAGAGGGTCTTCGGGGTGAGGAGCGGAGAGAGTGGGGCCTGCGCTGAGCAGGGACCAGGCACCAGAGCTAGAGGCGAACTCCGAGGTGTGGGCATCCATGGCGTCTTCCGCAGCTCTCACTGCAGGTTCGTGCCATCAGGTAGGGAACTGAGGCCCAGAAGAGAGGGGAGGCCCCACGCCAAAGTGGGTGCCTGGGAGTGGCAGGGTCACAATTTCAACTCTTCCCTTCGTGTTCTCGAGAATTTTATGAGTTGTCCCAAATAAACACGTGGTGCTTCTGTCATCAGGGTTGTTGTGTTTTTTTAGAAGTCAGGAAAATCTGATTTCTCTTTCTGGAACCTTCCAGGAGACCCGCGCCCTTGCCTGCTCTGTCTGCCACCGGCTGTCCACCACACCCCACCACCACTCAGTCTCAGGTCTCGGTTTTTCATCTTTCAAGGCAAGAAGGTCAGATTGCAAAGATCCATTTTGCATTTAAAATGTAATTTTCATGCACTTAATTGTCAATAAGCCTCAAAATGTTTTTAAAAATTGTTTTTAAAGCACTGAAGATTTCCGAACAACAAAAATATCAGTGCCTGAATGTGGAAAATGCCTCCCCAAATCCCAGGCGACCCCGAAGCCCTGAGACCCGCCAGCGTGCTCCCCAACGGGCCAAGTATTTTTAGAGCATTTCAACCACTTTCAGTGAATCTCAGCTTTCCCCTCCCCCTCCCACCATGTACCTGAGGTGTAGAAATGAATTTATAACAGGAAGCCTTTGATTTCAGAGCCTTTATGTTTTTGAAGTCTCCCAAAGCGAGCTGTAAAACAACATTCTCCACGAGGGGGCTGGCACCCTGTTTTCCTTAATGTGGGAGGAGCCGCCTCCGCTCGGGGAGTGAGGAAGCACCCGTGCAGCAGAGGAAGCGGTGTCTGGGGTGAAGGCCCTGTAAGGCGAGCATCCGAGCATCCGTCCCAGCTCCCTGACTCGGGCCCACGAGGGAGGGGAAGCTCCAAGGGGCTGGGGCCTCCGTCTTCAGCCAGCTGGCCACACTCAAAGCCACTTCGATGGTGACGCCTGTGCAGATAGGGGTTCGGCGCATCTCTATGTCCTCATTCTCCCACCCTCAGACACCACTGACAGAAAGTTATTACATGGATAGACACTTCTTAAATACATCTGCCTAAAGGGCTGCCCAGTGTATCTAGCTCAGACCCCTCGGCCCCCCATTTAGTGAAGTGGTCCCCACATCTTTCTGTTGGAGTTCCATTTGCTTAGCTGGCTCTCCCAAGTGGAATACCCACTCTGCCCCCGCATGTGCGGCCCTGAGAAATCTCTCAGTCTCTGTCTTAACACTGTGTGGTCCATATTTATTCCTATTTTACACAGGAGGCTCCCAAGACTTAAGGTCACAACTAGGAAGTGTGTACAAGCGTTGCTATAGCAATATCCAAAGTCTCCAGCCCTAGTGCTGCACAACTGTCCATGAGCATTCACAGGCTTTGCCCTGTTCCCTCTCACTCTGAGTCCCCAGCTCTGCAGCGGCAGCATCAAGTACAGCAGGCCCTTCGATGCCGTCGTTCTGTTTAAAGTCGTTTCATTATGATGTCAGTGAAACTCTCAAGGACTTGAATGAGGACTTTCTGTAGTTGTGACAGAGACAGCAGCCTGCTAACATGGAAATACTTTGCGGGAGAGGAAATGGCTTCATGGGTTGAGAGCCACGTTCAGAGTTGCATACAGAAGTGCTGAAAGCTAGGACTCATATCCCAACCAGAACAAACTTCAGTGCAGGTCAGGGTCAGTTCGACCCTCCACCTGTGTTTGGAAACAAAGGCTTTAGGGACATATCGGGTGCCTGTGCACTTGGGTATCGCGTCCGGCTGCTTTGGTACTCCCCCGGGGAGCTGGATGGTCACCACAGTGACCGCAGGCCCTGAAGGATGATATTAGTACCTGGATCTTTATGGAAAAAGTTCGCTGGCCCTTGATCTAGACAAACAGAGTCAATGTCAGAATCATGACTGCATAGAATCACATGGGTTTCCAGCCATGGCAGGACAGGCTTTATTAGTCGGGTTAAGCGTGCGGTATAGACTCTCCTGCAGATGGTCTAGGTTTTCATAGAGGGCGTAGGGGCCTGGAGGAATCAGGGGAGCTGGAAGGGCAGTCTTGCTCAGGGGAATTCCAGCTTCTTGCAGAACGTGCATGCCTCCTGGCCTTGGCAAAGACAGGGTCCCCCTGCGGAGGCCACCCCGCCTCCCCTTGTCCGGCTCACAGTTGTCTCACCTGTTTAGGTCTCAGCCTCCTCTGGAAGCCCTCCTTGCTCCTCACACAGGCCTGGGAACCTAGTTCCTGCGTTTGCACAGCAGCCCGAGCTACCTGAGAAACAGCCGTCACCATCTATTGATGCGCCATCGCCCCCGTGGCCACTGCACCTTTCAGAGATGCTGCAAAAACCTTCCATTAACAGGAGGATTCATTTCCCCGTCCCTGAAATCCAGCAAGTGGGCTGTTTTGGCCACCAGAGGATGGCAGATGTGACACTCTGTGACTTCCAAAGCCGGCTCACAGGAGGTGGAGCAACTTCTCTGTTGCTCCCTGGGACGCTGGTGCTTGAAGCTTCTGGTGGCCATTCTGTGAGGAAGCTCAGACTCGCCCAGGGGGAGAGACCACACAAGAGGACTCGAGAGTACCTGAAAGGGGAGGCCAGCCAGCGGTCCCTGTGCCCACCACACCCCTGCCCCAGCCATCTGCCTGCAATTACAACAGAGACCTCGAACCATCCGCTGAGCCCTTCCAGAGATCCTGACCACAGAGCCTATGGCAGATGCTATCAATTGAATTGTGCCCTCCCTCCATCGTAGTCTTTGTACCTCAGGCTGTGACCTTATTCAGAGATGGGGTTGGTGCCAAAGTAATCAAGGTAACATGAGGTCATTGGGGTGGGCCCTTGTGCAATGTTATGGGTGTCCCTGTCAGAAGAGAAAAACTGCACACAGAGACACAGGGAGAGTGACATGTGAAGATGAAGCAGAGATGGAGGTGATGTGCTGGCAAGCCCGTGGGCCTCCAGCCTCCAGGACTGAGTGAATCCATCGGGGCTGTTTACGCTGGCAGCCCGTGGCACTCTGCTGCGGCAGCCCCAGCAAGAGAATACAGGAGCTAACAAAATGCGTGTTGTTGTCAGCCACTAAGTTTTGGGGTGATTTGTTACGCAGAACTAGCTGCGGGGATCATCCCCACAAAATCAAGTCTTCTCAAAGGCAGGAATCCCTGGTGCCTGGGATGTGCATAGTAACTGTGTGCTGTTGGAGCACAGGGGCCGATGAAGGCCTGGCTCTTGCCGTTACCTGCAGAGTCCCTGGCCCTCAGCTCTTCTGGTCCATTCTCCAGAGGGAGAAGAGCTGAGTGCATCGCCCAGGGCTGCACACTCAGAGATGCGCCCTCCCATCGCAGGCCTGGGAACCAGAGCAGATCCCCGCATGGTGATGCATATCCTGAGAGAGCCCGTGCCTGGGAAAACAGGAAAGTTAGCGCCTATGCATTTTTTATGGGCCCCTGGCATGCCGTTTCGGAGGATGAAGGACTGAAAGCCAAACAATGCACGTGAGCTGTTAAAAATATAGGGGCAGGCCATATGCTTTTGCACTCAAGTGAGACACACAATTGAATGGATGCTGAAGGTAGCCCACATCGATCAAAAAGCTAAAAGACAACTCAACCTTGAGCTCTGGGGTGTCCCCCACACAGTGCAGAGCCCCTTGGGGCAAACCCTCCAAAATGAAGGGATTTTTAAAAATGTTTTAATATTTTTCAAAAGAACTGTGAGGTGGAGAGTTTACATACACATCCCTGGGCAATGGAATGAGCGATCGTGTAAAGGGTAAGGATGGAAGATAGGGAAGGTGGTGACTTGCCCATCATGCGGCTCATGAGGGTGAGCTGGGTTTGCCCTCCTGCCTACCAACCTCAGAGCCACAATCTCCACTCCTGAGCTGTACACACAGGTGCTGCGGCATCGCCCGGGGTCAACCTGCTGCTGAGCGTTTCAGAAGAACAAGGAACAAATACCTGCAGGTCAAAGCCCGTGGGACACCTGGTGGCTCCGGGACCTAGTCGTCTATCCACCTCTGCCCATTCATGTCCAGCTTGGCTTTATTTAACTTATTCAATAGTTCAAAGCTACATAAATGACCTTTATAATACATCAATACCTCATAGTCCTCGAAACTTAAAAGCAATGATAACTGACTCCTAACCATCCTGCCTCTATAAGCCAGCTTTTTACTTTCAATGTTTCGGTTTCCTTACATTCCTTTTTGGATGCCGTATATGTTTTTAGTGAGTACATATGCTTTTCCATACATTACCTTGAGTATTGCCTTACTCTTCTGTTTTCTGTGTCCCAGGCCCTGTGATGTCTCATTGAGTTGATGATGTAGACTCTGCTGCTGAACTTGCCTGGTTTCATTTTTTTTTCTCTTATAAAACTGTTGGCAGGGACATTCCTATACCTAGAAATGTCTTCTTTTATCCTTTGCTTATTTTCTCGAATACATTTCAAGAAGTGAGATATTTACTAAATCAAGGTATTTGAGGGTTTTTTTTTTTTTTGGTATTTCTTAATATTTATCAAAGGACGGTAAGAATTTAGGTGGCACGTACCAGATTCACAAGACATTGCGAGCTCTGAGACTACTGCTGTCCGAACCAGTGCTAATTTAACAGGTGTAAAAGGCCCACACGTCTGCAGTCAGGACTGGGACAGGGAATAATAAATAGATGTAGTTTTTGCTTCTGTGAGAAGTTCAAGCAAGATACAGTAGCAACGTCCACGGCTCATTTTAACTACACTAACCTGATTATTAAAGTCATTCTTTTTTACTTGTGTGTATTTATTTA
This sequence comes from Lasiurus cinereus, assembly GCA_011751065.1. Classification (NCBI taxonomy): domain Eukaryota; kingdom Metazoa; phylum Chordata; class Mammalia; order Chiroptera; family Vespertilionidae; genus Lasiurus; species Lasiurus cinereus. Next base: position 26,267,113 of record JAAGEH010000452.1, on the reverse strand, counting down.
TTTTTCTGAGTTAGAAATGCTTTTCTTCAGCTCAACAGAACGTGGAAGTCAGAAAAAACCCTGCCTTCTGTAGCGGATGTGAGCTGGCTCATGGCCAGCGGCGGGACTTTACCCCTTGTAAATACCTCCCTTTCCCGTCAGGAGCCCAGAGATAAGCTGTCTGGGATTTGCCTGGAGAGGCTGGTATCGCCCTTCCATCTGCTAAAGAGCGATGTTTCAGATCAGCTGTCCATCTAGACGATTGGGCTCCCAGAGACAAGATTTCTCCAAAGAAGGCATATACATGACCAACAGAGATAAGGAAAGTTGCTCAGTGTCACTAATCACCCTAATGAGATATCACTGCACACCTGTTAGCATGGCTACCATCAAAAAGACAAAAGATAACAAGTGTTAGCGAGCCCGTGTAATAGCTAGTCTGTACAAAGTGAAGCCTTGTACATTATTGAAAAATGTAAATTTGTATCATCACTAAGGAAAACTGTCTGGAAGTTCCTTAAAAAAGTTGAATATAGAACTCATAAGATACAACAATCCCAGTGCTGGGTATATATAGCCAAAGGAATTGAAATCAGGATTTTAAAGAATTATCTGCACTCCCATGTTCATTGCCGCATTAGTCACAATAACCAGGATTTGAAAATAATCTAAATGTCCACCGATGAGGAGAAACCAAGATGGTGGCATAGATGAACACCTAAACTGCTGCCTCGCACAACAATTTCAAAACTACAGCTGAAAGACAGAATGGACATCATCCAGAACCACAGCAAAGCTGACTGAGTGGAAATTCTACAACTAGAAGGAAAAAGAGGGGCTCACGGAGACTCAGAGGAGCTGCAAAAAGCTGAGGTACAGAGACACACATGTGGAGAGGATGGGCAGTGGAGTGCCTGATTGGCTTCCTCTAGCAGGAAGGAGACAGAAACTCCCAACTGTACTGAACCCCATTTCCAGGAGAGACTCATAACAAGGGGAGTCTGGACTGTCATGAAAAGGGAGGAGTGCACAGAAACTCAGGAGAGCTGCGAAAGGCAGAGGTCTGGAGGCCTGTGCATGAGTGCATCCAGAGAGGACTGACTTCTGAGTGTATCATTGGCTGTCTCTAGGAGGAAGAAGATGGAACCTCCTGACTGCACTGAACTCCAGTTCTGATTGCAGTGAACCCCAGTTTTGGGTGAGACCCTGGGGACCCAGACTCATACAAATTCCTGGAGCACATGGAAACTCAGGGGAGCCCTGAAAGGCAGAGGTCCAGAGTGTGCCCAAAGAGGGCTGCAGTGATTACTGAGGGACATGAGACCCATGGGCCTCATAGGGCAGGGCTGATGGAAGCCAAGCTATCTGTTCAGCCCTGAGACTCTGCCCCATCCAACCAAGCACAGAAGCTTTTGCAATTTTGCAAGTCTTGTCTCATAAGGCTGTTTCCAGCACAGAAGTTCTCCCTCTATAGACACAAAAATTCTCCCTGCGAAGACACAGCCAATTGGCCTGGAGATCAATTCCCCCCAGTGATACCACCAACAATTAAGACTTAACTACAACAAGGGTGTGCACACAGTCCACAAAAGGGTGCACCAAGAGTGTCCACCTCAGGTAATTGGGGAGGCAGAGCTACTGGGCCATATAGGACACCTAGCACACAAAGCTACTCTACCAACTCAGGGAAGCAGCAAAATATGCAGAGACTAAAGAACAGATCACAAATGAAAGAAATGGAGGAAAACAAATGACTGGATACAGAGTTCAAAACCACAGTTATAAGGTTTTTTAAGAATTTCCTAGAAAAGATTGATAAATTTAGTGAGACCCTCAAGGATATGAAAAAGGATCAACTAGAAATTAAACATACACTGACTGAAAAAAAATATTATTCAGAGACCTAACAGCAGACTAGAGGAGTGCAAGGATCAAGTCAAAGATTTGAAATGCAAAGAAGCAAAAAACCCTCAATCAAAAAAGCAAAAAGAAAAAGAATCCAAAAATTTGAAGATAGTGTAAGGAGCCTCTGGGACAACTTCAAGCATACCAACATCAGAATTATGGGGGTGCCAGAAGAAGAGAGAGAGCAAGATACAAAAAACTTACTTGAAGAAATAATGACTGAAAATTTCCCCCCATCTGGTGAAAGAAATAGAGTTCAATTCCAGAAAGTGCACAGAACCCCAACCAAAGGAATCCAAAGAGGACCACACCAAGACACATCATAATTAAAATACCAAGAGCAAAAGACAAAGAGAGAATATTAAAAGCAGCAAGAGAAAAACAATTACCTACAAGGGAGCACCCATATGAGTGTCAGCTGATTTCTCAACAGAAACTATGCAGGTCAGATGGAAGTAGCAAGAAATATTCAAAGTGATGAACAGCAAGAGCCTACAACCAAGATTACTCTACCCAGCAAAGCTATCATTCAGAATTGAAGGGCAGATAAAAAGCTTCACAGATAAGAAAAAGCTAAAGGAGTTCATCAACACCAAACCAGTAATATATGAAATGCTGAAGGGTACTCTTTAAGAAGAGGAAGAAGAAGAAAAAAGGTAAAGATAAAAATCATGAATAATAAATACATATCTATCAACAAGTGAATCTAAAAATCACGTGAATTAAAAATCTGATGAACAGAATAAACTGGTGAATATAATAGAATAAGGGGCATAGAAAGGGAGTGGACTGACAATTCTCAGGGGGGAAGTAGTTGTGGGGGTGCGGGAAGAGATTGCACAAAAATTTTACTCCTATGGATAATGATAGTGGGAGGAAGGTAAGGGCATGGGATGGGGTGGGAAACGAGTAGAGAGGAGCTATGGGGGAAAAATAAAGGAACAGCTGTAATAAACTGAACAATAAAGATTTATTCAATTAAAAATAGATAGATAGATAGATAGATAGATAGATAGATAGATAAATAAATAAATAAATGTCCACCAGTGGGTGAATGGATGAAGAAATGTGATACGTACATATAATGGAATACCGTGTAGCCTTAAACAAGAAGGAACTTCTGCCATTTGCAGAACATGGATGAACCTCGCTGAGGGACATGTTATGTGACATAATCCAGACAGAGAAGGACAAATCTGTATGATTTCACTTACCAGTATATGTGGGACCCAAAAAATGCAAACTTATAGAAACAGAGCAGAATGTTGGTTGCCAGGGGCTGGGTGGAGGGGATGTGGGTCAATGGGTATAAAGTTTCAGTTATACAAGGTAAGTTCTAGAGATGCTGTACAGAACAGTCCCTGAATGTAACAACACTGCTTGGTGCACTTGAGAATAAACCCTCCCATGGAATTTTTTTTTAAAGTAAGATAAAAAAAAAATTGAAATGTCAGCAATAGGGATGAGCTTAGGGAAATTAAGTTAAAGCAACTTGGTGAATTGCTATGAGGCTTTTCAACTATTATTGTTAAGATTCAAGTGATACTTACATTAAAAAATGTAAAGAAAAATACGTAAAATGTGTGTACAGTGGTACAGCAGTATAAAGAACTGTGGTGAGCTGAGACTGGTTTGGCTCAGTGGATAGAGCATTGGCTTGCGGACTGAAAGGTCCCAGGTTCGATTCCGGTTGGGGGCATGTACCTTGCTTGCGGGCACATCTCCACTGTGGGGCGTGCAGGAGACGGCTGATCGATGTCTCTCTCTCATCGATGTTTCTGACTTTCTATCTCTCTCCCTTCCTCTCTGTAAAAAATCAATAAAATATATATTTTTTAAAAAAAGAACTGTGGTGAACCACAAGATAAAGATCACAGTTTGTACTTTTTCATAATTGTCTTAGATAGCTGTTTGTGAAGGTTTATTCTTCCATATGACTTTTAGAAGATGCGCATGTCAAGTTTCTCAAATGATTCTGCTGGAATTTTGACAGATGCTTCACAGGATGTGTCATTAAGATGTGTCATTAATTTGCAGGGGACTGGCAACTCATCAAGGCGAAGTCATCCCGCCCCTGGGCAGGGGTCGGTTTTCATTGGTTCCGGTCTTCTTTCACATCTGAATAAAGCTTTCAATGCTTCCAGAGCGGTTCGGTGCCTTCTCTTAAAGGCTAACGCCCAGCTGCTTTGCCACTATTGAAATACATGCGACTTTGTACCTTGCTCTACTGTGCCTTCAACCTACCTTTTGCTTCCATCTAGCTGGCTGCCAATCAAATCAGTGTGTGCTGAGCTCACACACAGCAACCTCGCTACAGTTTGCTGTTGGTCTTTGCTCATCCTTTCAGAATAATTTCATGCCTGCACAGTTATAAGAAGATATGTGGTGCCTCCCCCCAATTCTGTGTGGGGCTCATTTGAGTAGGGGGCTGGCTTGGTCTTCCTGGACCCTAGGGATGCCTAAGGGCCCCAGAGCAGCCCCTAACCAGTGGTGGACAGAAGAGCCATCCCAGCTCTCCTGTCCTTCAGTTGGGAAGACTCGGAGACATATTCTACAAGCCTTCTAGAGGTTTCAACAGGGATGAACCTGCTCAATAATGCACCTTTTCTTGGCTGCCTTCCCTGTCTGGTCTCATTCTCCACTTTACTGTGGGTATTTCCTGAGGATCATCTTCCAAATATACCGTGTGCATTCCTTGCCTCATGGTCTGCTTTTGGAAAAGTCCAGACCAAGACAGTGGCTGAGATATTGTGTAAGGCCATATCTAATGCTTATTAAATGAATGAGTTAGGTAAGTGGATGGGTGTGTCGGCAGATGGAAGGAAACATGGAAGGAAGGAAGGAAGGAAGGAAGGAAGGAAGGAAAGAAGGAAAGAAGGAAAGAAGGAAGAAAGGAAGAAAGGAAGGAAGAGGGAGGAAAAAATGAAGGAAAAAAGGAAGGGAGGGAGGAAGATGGATGGATGGGTAGATGGTGTCTGTGGAAGAGGTGGGAGGAACCTAGGTGTCCTCAGATCACGTCCAATGCAGGGTCAACAGCACTTCTGGGTAAAGTGTTTTGCATTCCTCCCACATTCCCTACTCCCTCACATTCCACATCCCCTCTCCCCCTGAAAAAGTGTCTCTGATGCTCCAAAGAAAATTGCTCTTACCCCACCCTGTCAGGAATCACGAAGCACCAGGCCTCCCTCCTCCCGAGGACCTCGTTTTGGGGAATGAGCAAAACAGAAAACCACAAAGCCAAGGTGAGGCGGATATTATGGAATTTCAGTTTGAGAAAAGGCTGAAATCATCCCTGTCATCAGGTGACTCAGACCCGTGTAAGGGCCTGGTGGGATGCATGGTCAAGGATATCCAGGTAAGGAGGCAGGAGAGGGATGTCCACTTGGGCACTGCAGGAAGAACGTCCCATCCATCCTCTGCACCTGCTCCTTGCCTGCCAGCTCAGACCCTGAGCGCCCATGCCAGGGTGCTGTGTTGCTTGCACTTACATTGAACACGTGGGTTGAGCAGGAAAAGCCTCCTGAGCAAGGCAGCTTGATGGGTTACATTATCCTCCTGATATTAGACCTTTTCCTGAAAGCCTCGTCTAGAGAGCAGGAGGGGAGTCAATGTGTGGCCACAAGTTTTTGAAGCTGGGAAGGGAGGTAGAAATTTTGAGAGACAAAGAAAAAAAAAAGATGGCAGGGATGGAGTGAGTTGGTAAATATTGATAGCCTTGCAATTGGCCGAAGAGTGAATTCAAACAACAGCAATAATAGCTAACAGTTAGAATTCCCCAACAACTTTGTTGGGTAAGTTCCATTACTAACCTCATTTTACAAATGAGAGCCTGAGCACAGAGAGGTTAAGTCATTTGTCCCAAGTCACACAGCTAGTTATTAGATAAACTGATCCCTTTGGAGCAACATCACTGCTTCTCTGTCCATTGTCCATTTAACTCAGCTCCTCCTCATTGGATACTACTTATTTTCTCTTTGATCATGGTTTCCAGTAAAAGGACCATTTGCTTTCACCCTCAGGAGAGACAGCCAAGGACTGTGAAGATAGTTTTCAGCCCATAATGCCTTAGAAGGGGCAAAGGAGATTGGGAGGTTGGAGAGCTGACCATGGTCACTCCAGTGAACTGAGTGATACCTAAAGTAAGTCACTGGTCCTTGGCAGGAGTGGGTTTTTTTATTTTTATTTTTTTTTAGTTAAAATTGTAGAGTCCCCCACCCCAATTTGCCTGCTGTGTGAACTAACTCTGTAATGTCTTGTGCTTCAATTTCTGCAGCAATCCAGGTTTACTGTGCAGATTAAATGGGACAGTGCCTAGCAATGTGCTTCATGCAACGTCTGATAGCTCATATGCAAGAGGACTGTCTTCCTGCTGTAACACACAGCTCCTATGTTTTAGGGACTCAACACAATGGCACGATGGAAATTTACCTCTTGCTCACTCAAGAGCCCAACCCATATTTTCCTGGTTTGTTGTCTCTCCTGGAGGTTCCACTCCTTCCATCTTCTGGCTCCGTCTCCTCCAGGCCCCTCAGATCTCTTCATTCAGCAAGTGGATGGGGAAGGAGGACGGACAAGATTGCAAATTCGTGTTTTATGGGTCAGAGCTGGAGGTGATCAACATCGCTGTTGTCACATTCCATTGCCCACAACTCGGCAGGCCGCTGGGTCATCCCCAATTGCAAGGGAGGCTAGGAAGTGTGGGTGGGTGGCTGTGTGCCCTGGAGGAAAAGGGAAATGGTTTTGAGAACAATCTATCGGTCCACGGATAGTCTCAATGATGAAAACGAAGTTGCCACTGTTAACCATTTGTGGAAGGAAAAGAGAGCTTCCTTGGCTTATGGGGATTGAGAATGTCCCAAGATAATCACTATTTCCTCATGTGCAAATGTGTATGTAAAGGTGTGGTGTGTGTGTGTTCCCCAGAACACAAAGCCTGAGGCAGAAGCTCACGTCATTAGGAAGTGCCATTCGAGGCAGCCGAAGTGAGGGAAGGAGCGCCAACAGGAGGGCCCAACCTGAAACAGTCGGTATTAAGAACAATTAATTGCTCGGTTTTAGGGGATCATCTTCCTAAAGCCTCTATAAACAATTGCTTCTCAGGTCAGTCCCTCTGAGAAGGAGAGAGAAAGAATTTTATCCAGTGAGTCACTCCGTGGTGCACGAACTCCTGGTCAGGCCTGCAGAGGCCCCAGGCGCGTCCTGCAGCACCGACTGACTCCAGGCAACAGAACATTGGTGGGGTCCAGCCTGGGGGGTCCAGCAAGGCGCCTGCAAAATTTGGTTAGAGCCCATGGAAAGGTGTCCAGGACAGGTACCATCTTTGCCAAGCTCACTGAACCCGGAACTGGGAGGCACCAGGATCTAGAGAAACTTGGCACCAGGTGCCTGGCTTGCCCATAACCACATTCCCGCCTGAAGCGAGCGTGATGTCTGCCTTGCACTGAATCTGACCTCTTGAGAGTTTGAGTGTTTGCTGGGGGAAAAAAAAATCCCATGCACACTTGACTCTCCGAGGCTGAGGCCCTGTCATCCTTCACCGAAACGGCCCTTCAACAAATGTAAATACCTTCCATGTTCTCCCGGAGGCCCGTCCTAACAAGGCCTCAAGGGGCGCCTCATAATCCCCAGGATTGCTGAAGCTTTTAGGTTCAAGGGAGCAATTTGTAAGGCGGCCCCCGCCTTGCAGCCGGCACGGCGGGGACTTGCCTGTGGTATGTTCCTGGGTGTCTCTTAGAAACTGCGGGCTGGACTCAGGGGTGCCCTCAGAAGCTCAGCCTCAAACATTGCTGGGAAAATGGACAGTGACAACGCTTAGTCCTTCGGGGAAGAGGTGGGATCCCAAGCCTGGACAGTGTGAGACGACGTGGCCACCGCCTCTGAAAGCTGCAGTAACTGTGGGGGGTGAGGAAGCGTGGAGCTCCAGCATCTAAGTGACCCGATGTGGGCCCACGGTGGCAGCGAACTAGCGGAGTGGCTTTGGGGGAATCAGCTCATCTGCTCCCATCCAGCCCTTCAATGGCTGCCAAAGCCAAGGCTTATGAGGCCTGCAGGAGGAGCCCTGTCCTCCCAGCCCCTATTCATGCCTCCGACTCTCCCCCTTCCCAGTTCCATTCTGCGCCCACCCAGCACCCACCTGGAGGGGCTCTGCAGGCTGCTAGTGCCCACCAAGCCTTGGGCTTCCCACTTCCTCCCGGTACATACTCCGACTTCATCCTGCACCCCCTGAGCCATCACCTGGGGCCTGAGACTGGGTTCTGGCCTGTGGGTGTTAAGAGTGTGTGCACCACACCCAGCCTGGGCCCTGGACTCGCCCTGCCTCCTCCACGGTCTTCTCTCCTGTTCCAGGCTGGATGCAGCACGGGGTCACAGCAGGGGAGAGGAATCTGGGTGGGGTCAAGCTCCCGGAGTAGTTTGGGGATATCGGTTTCAGCAGTGAGCCTGCACTGTGGACACAACTCAAGAAGTGAACCTCATCTTTCTGAGCTGTTTTCTCCATCTGTAACTAGGGGCCGGATAGAGACCTTGCTTAGCCACCAGGAGGGTTGTGAGCTCAAATGCTGCAGCTGTGATTTTGGCCTGGAGTCAGCCATCTCCCTGGGCTACAGTGATCAGCGTGGGTCCAGATAGGACAAGGTCAAGGTCGTGTGAGTAAACCGTATGGACAGCGCCCAGTGAGCCCACAGCGACAGCCCACCAATGTCCGTGCACATCTCCAGGCTTATCTCCAGCCGCTTCACCCTGTGCTGACACCGAGAGACAGCTGCACTGTGCTCCCTCCTCTTCCTCTGGATTCCCAGCGGGTGTAGCCAATGGGAGGCATCAGGAGACTGATGGGCAGGTGAGACAGGTGTCAGGCACTTCTGCCTTCCATGCCTCGCTGCACTGGAGCAGCCTGGCCCTGCGTGTCCCTTCCCACCTGAGCTTCTCTCTCCTACCGCTTGGGGCTCTGCCAGGCTCCGGACACCACTTCTCCCCCTTGTCCTCTCGGGCCTACGGTGTTGGCTTCCTGAGACTGCTCGTCGCCCGTGAACAGCCCCTCCATTAGAAGCCTCTCCAGAGCCCAGACCAATGCCTGCTCTTTCCTGGGGAACCAAACAGTTGACACCATAAAGGGTTCTTGCTCAGAGTGAAAAACTCGCTCTGCCTGACCCAGCAGTAGGGACACCTGGGAGAGAGTATTGCTGAGCTTACGGAATGCTCAGAGGCTGTAGGATGTGGCCACGGGAACCTGGTAAATCAGCTGAGAACCAGGCTGGCAGGCAGCAGTGCCACCGCAGGGAGCTTTCTCTGGCCTGGGGTGTCGAGGCGCACATCTCATAGGCGGAGCGAGGGCCCTGGTGGAACACCCAGCCTGCCTTCACCTGCCTTTCCCTCCGTCCCCCTCAGTGCCCTAGGAGGCTGGGACACAGTACTGTGCATGGGAATTTTGGGGTTCCCTGCCCTCACTTCCATTTGAGTTTAGTCCATTGAAAGCACAATCAAGGGCTGTGAGGAGAGGAGCCGGGGTATCTCTTTGCCTCTCCAGGCTGCCAGCTGGCTGCTTGTGTCTGGCTGAGGAAGGCCCCAGCTCTCCTCTGCAGCTCTGACAACTTCTCCCAGCCCTCAGTCCTGGAGGTGTCCGGGCACCACTGCCCCTACCCCATTCCCCATTCATGCTGGCTGCTTCGCCACGCCTTGGAGGCTTCCTTTGTAAGTCACCCCGATTAAACTCTTTCCAGGTCCACATGTGAAGGGGCATTGCTTTATTGCTGGTACTTTGATATATACAATAGCAAAAATAAACAAGCAAGCACACTAGCAGGCCATTGTCCCCATGCTGAGTGGGAAGGCTCTCCTTCTAGTCCTTTGGAGTGGGTCATATTATCCCCCTCCCCCCGCCCCGACCCCCATAAAAAAAGACATGTTCACCTCCTAACCCCAGTGCCTGTGAATGTGACCTTATTTGGAAACAAGGTGCAATCAAATTAAGATGAGGTCAAACTGGATGAAGCTGCCGTAGTCCAATGAGTGCTCTCCTGTTAGAAGAGGGGAACTGGACACAGACACAGAGACACGGAGGAGAAGGCCATGCAATGATGGAGGTGGACCCTGGAGAGGTGTGGCCATAAGCCGAGGAGCACTAATAATTGCTGTCCGCACCAGAGACTGGGCAGAGTCATGGAAAAGATTCTCCCACAGAATCCTCCAGAAGGAGCCAACCCTGTTGACTCCTTGATTTTGGACTTCTGTCCCCAGAGCTGTGAGATCCCCCACAGAGAACCCCAGACACCCTCTGTCCCGTGTGAATGAGATGTGCCCTCACACTGCAATACTGCAGCCAAGAGCGCGGTCTCTGAAAACTGTCTGGGATCCCAGCTCTCAGCTCCCTGTCGTACTGGCTGTGACTTTGGGTCAATTAACCTCGGGAAAACCTCCTCTCCTCTCCCACAAAGCTGGAAAAGCAACAATACTTGTGTTATGAGATCGCTCTGAGGACTCCAAGAGATGATGTGGGAAAGCACTGAACACAATGCTTCCCATATAGTAAGCATTCAGTGAAAACTCCCAGAACATACGAGCTGGTCATTTTGACCCAGCCCAGGCAACAGGGGAGGGGCCTCTGCCCCTGCCCAGGAATGAGGCAAGCTTTCTTGGAAGATGCGATGCTTGACTACGGCTTGAAGTGGGAGTGGATGACGACGACTGGAATCTGCTTAGAAGGCTGAGAGGAAGAGGAGGCGGAGGTTGCCTGGTAGAGTGGAAAGAGGGATGTGGGTTCTCCGCTTCCCTGGGGCCTGGCTGTGCTGTTTCCTGGACTACAGTTGCCCACCAAATGGGGTTGTTAGGAACTCGTGGGCTTGACCCAGATGGCTGGCCAGGGTGGTCTCCTAAGACCCTTCCGCAGCAGGATCTACCTCTTCTGTAGTGTTCTGCTGGGCATGTAGTACCCAGAATAAAGACTCATCATCTCAGAGCCTCTTGCAGCTATGTGCGGTCATGTGACTAAGTTCTGGACAATGAAAAAGTAAGAGAAAGGGTCATGTGACACTATTGGAAGTCTCCTTAAAAAGGAGGGGAATGAGCCATCTGTCACAGTCAAGAGGAGCCTAAGGGAGCCTGATGATCTAATGTAATGTGGGATCCTGGGTGGGAGCCTGGGACAGAGAAGGGACATTAGGTAAGAACCAAAGAAATCAGAATAAGGCATGGATTTTGTTTAATGATAATGTATCCCTGTTGATTTGTTAATTATAGCAAACATACTATACTAATGCAAGGCATTCATAATAGGAGAAACTGGGTGAAGGGTATATGGAAAGTCTCTGTACTCTGTGCACATTTTTCTGTAAATCTAAAAATTGTCTTAAAAACAAAGCCTATTCTTTAAAAATCACGGCCTTTCTTCTCTCCTTTTGTCCTGTGGTCAGAAACGTGGATGTGATGGCTGGAGCCCAGGCAGCCAGCCTGGATGGAGAGGAGGAAGGCCGCCCTGGGGAAAGGCTACAGGAGCCTGGACCCCTATCAGCTCCGTGGAGTCAGGGCACCAGCTGGGGAAGACCCCTCTTTGTTCTCGTGTGCTCCAGAATCAAATGCTGTGTTAAAGCTGCCATTCCTTGTTTCTGTTTGTTTGTTTGTTTTATTTAGCAAAACATTTGCCGAGACCGGTTTGGCTCAGTAGATAGAGCGTCGGCCTGCGGACTGAAAGGTCCTGGGTTCGATTCCGATCAGGGGCATGTACCTTGCTTGTGGGCACATCTCCAGTGTGGGGCGTGCAGGAGGCGGCTGATCGATGTCTCTCTCTCATTGATGTTTCTGACTTTCTATCCCTCTCCCTTCCTCTCTGTGAAAAATCAATAAAATATATTTTTAAAAAAACATCTTATATCCCAGTGAAGAAATACCTCTTTAAATGACTTTAGAACTCAACAGAATTCCATCTGGGAACGTTCCCACACACTGTGATCTCAGAAAACAGGTAGCCGGTCTCCCCTGTGTCCTCCCTGTCCTCTGTGAAGTGTGTAGTGGCAGGTTCCGTAGACACGGATTCGTGGCTCCCTGGGTGAATGGGATGAGACACTATGTTCCATCCCAACTTAAAACACAGCAACCCGATTCCGTGGCTCCTGGCACTCCTCCACATTGCGGGGGTGACAACGTGTGTCCTGCTCATTCAGGTGATGCGAAAAGCAGCGTGCGGCGTTTGCATGGGCACACGGAGCCGACGTGACTTCTTCGGCAGCGCACCACAGAATGAAACACATGCAATCAGCATACCGCGATTTACTCTCGTCCCGCTGTTTTGACACTTGAACAGATGTCAGATGCAGAAAACACAGCGGGAGGAACACATTAGGGTAAATTATTGCATCTGAAAAGAGGGAGTATCGTAAAAATGTTAAAAGAGAAAGTAAGTATTTATGGCTCAAATCACTGGCAATTTTATCTTCTATTTGTTTCCTTTGTGTGAGGTAATGAAAGCCTCAGTCAAGGGGTGGTGGGGGAGGGGAAACTGCTTGTTCTAAGGCTCAGGTGGGACTGACCATTGAACTATCCTCCTTCACCAAGGCACACCCCCCACGCACACATACTGTGGCCAGAGACGTGGCTGCAGGTGCTGCCGATAAGGGCCACTCGTGTCAGATACCTAGCATCGTGTTTCGGAGGCAGCTTCTCCCTGGATCCTGACTGCATAAGGACCCGTGCACCCATTTTACAGATGAAGAGACTAAGACCCCAAAAAGCAAAGTGAGCTTTTGGTTGGGAAGTGGTGGCGTCTGCCTTGCAGTTCCATCTTCCGATTCCTGAGCTGTCCCTTCCTCTGCCTTTCACTCTGTCAGACATCAAGTGTCTCAACAAAGCTCCTCCTCATAACAACCCGCAGCACGCTCCTCAGGTGTCAGCCTGGTTCCATGTGGGTTACCTGCATTCATTCAACCCAGCAACCCAAGCAGGGAGACACCATTAGCACATTATTATTATTATTATTATTATTATTATTATTATTATTATTTTACAGAGAGGAAGGGAGAGGGATAGAAAGTCAGAAACATCGATGAGAGAAAGAGACATTGACCAGCTGCTTCTTGCACACTCCCCACTGGGGATGTGCCCGCAACCAAGGTACATGCCCTTAACTGGAATTGAACCTGGGACCTTTCAGTCCGCAGGTTGATGCTCTATCCACTGAGCCAAACCAGTTTTGGCCATTAGTACATTACTAAAATGAGCCCCCCTTTTTTACAGATGGAGAAACTGAGGCACAGAGAAATTAAGAAATCTGCCCAAGAGCACCCAACCAGGAAGTGATGAAGCCGGGTGGTTGGGTGTTTGGGTTTTTACTTTTAGCTTTTACTCTGAGCTGCTGTGCATTGTGAGCACCCAAAGAGCAACATGCAACTTCGTGCCCTGCAGAACATCTCAGGATGGTTGAACACACTATAGTTTTATTTCCAGTTTAGAATTTTTTTATCTACTTTTAAAGAGTAATCTCCTCAAATTATTGGGAAGACAGCCATTGTAGGCAAAGCATCCATGTTGGGTTGATTTCTGCGTCTTTTGGCTGGTGGCATGCAGGTTAACCCTGTATCCCATAGAGCTGGGATGGGTCCATGTGTTTTGCTGAGTCAGACGGGGCTTGTGGCCGAGGGCCTTGGCATTGCTTTCCCGGGAGGACGACCGGTGGCCTTCTCGAGCATCTTTGCAGAACACATTGATTCTTTTAATTTTTCCAAACGACGCGGCCACATTCTTGCCTGTGAAGTACCCTTCTCGCCTTAAAGGTGTGTTGAAAGCTGCTTCTGCTCACAAGCCTCAGTTCTGCTGCCTAAAATAATACTCCAGGATGCTGGCAAGGGAATAGTACACTTCCTGTGAGTGTTCAATTCGCATTCTCCCAAAAATAACACCGAGACTGTTAACACCTGCACTTTCCAACGTTTCCTCGCTGCAGCCGGAGATTAATGGGTTCCATTCAGAACGGACCTCTCTGACCTCATCTATGAAGTCGGGGAACTCAGGAAATTGCCTGCTAATCCAAATCTTGATAATCCCAGGATTCTGACATTCTTCTTCCCTCCCCCTTTGCAGCCCTAAAATGCCCCCATCTGAACCACATTGTAGCTTTCAAGGTTTTGATAAGATACGAAGCAGATTATTCCCCACAAGTAACGTCTAGTATGGTTTGTGTTGATTTGGCGAGTGCAGAGATTTAAAGAATGATGTGACTTATCAGAATGACGAGTGGCCTGATTAACCCCAAAGAGTTGGTCCATTAGCAAAAACAAGGATATGAAGAAAAAGAAACTAATGGAAAAATTACAGTCTCCCATCTCTTTGTCACATTGTGCACATCTCCATGGATCGTTTCCTCGTGTGAGGTGTCTCTGGGGCCAATAGAGTCCAATTCAATGCACATACATCCATCCCCTGGCTGCCCTGGTGTAAGGAGTCCTCTCTGTAATCTGTGGTTGGTTTTGGAGGCTCATTTTACGGGTGAAGCAAATGAGGTTACCCAGGTGAGACAGGGTTTGAGCTCCAGTGGTCCCAGCTTCCAGTCAAGTTCATTTGCCTCTGATTGACTGTGAACTCCTGAGGGAAGAGCCAGGAATTTAACTCCATCTCCATCGCAGAGCACATCCCCTGGCACACAATAGCTGCTCCCTAAGTGCACACTGAGAGGCAAATGGGCGGCATTCGCCCTGACCCTTCAGCCTGCAGCGACGTCTCCCTTCCCCCACCTGGTGGGACTCATGGTCTCTACAAGTTCCCTGAAACTTACGTTTACCTTGCACGTTACTTACCTCTCGTAGAGGCACTTCTTAAACATTTCAGTATGTATATGGGCAATATATGACTATTGCAAAACATTCCAATGCTTAGAAAGTTTTTGGAGAAAAGTAGTTTTCCTTCCAATGTCTGTCCCCAGGGTGGTAGACATCAATGCAGCTCTCCAGTGCTCCACCTGCAGGCACCCATAGATTTCTACTTCCTGGCCCTCCTATGCTTGAGGAGATCATACAAGTGCTGACCAAAGGCTTGTGAGCAGAAGTGACGTCAGATGGCTGGAATCGTTATTTGTCTGTTTAAGACCTCCAAAGCTGCTTTGGTTTGGTGACCAGCCATGTTTGAGATGGGGATCCATCAGTGTTGACCCCTGAGTGATCTATGAGCAGAGAACCCCTATTGTCCCATGCTGATCTTCCATGCATGAAGAAGAAACCTCTGTCCTTTAAGCCACTTACATTTTGGGAACTATTTCTTACTGCTGCGTATACCAACCTCTCCTGACTGTATGCCCAGCCTCTAGGTTTCTCTTGTAGGAGGCACCCACTGTTATTTTCTTGAGTAGCCTTCCAGATATAATCAAAACATATACCAGAAATACATCAATAGCATACAGTATATGCTGTTGCCTACCTTGCTTTTTTTCACTTAATATATCTTGGAGATAGTTTCATATTAATATATAAATATCTGCCTCACTTTTAACAGCTAAATTTACTCCACTCAAAGTATGTCACATAATTTATTTAAACAGCAACACTTGTTGGACATTTAACTTCCAACCTTTTGCTACTCCAAGTCTTGCTGCAACGAATAACTTTGTACGCATGTCACTTCAAACTCATGCCATTATATCTCTAGAGCAAACCAGGCACTCTGTTTCTCCATTTATAAAATGGGAATAATATAGGACCTACTGCAGAGGTTGCTGTGTGTGGGTTAAATGTCTTAGTAGAGTTACCAAGGTGAAACATACATGTGGCCACTGTGCCCAAAAGTCAAAGATAAAAATAATGCCATTTTGTGCGTCACCCAAGTGCTTCCTCAACATTGCTTCTTCTTACAGATGTATGCAACATTAGCACAGTCTATTGGAGCTCAGCATGGCCTCCAAGGCATTCTGTGCCCTTTAGCTGTCATTTCCCCAGTTCTATGTTTCTCCCCACCCACACCAGCCCAATCAGCCACTGATCTACTTTCTGTCTCTATCAAATTGCCTACCTGGACATGTCATGTAAGTGGAATTATATAGGACCTTTTATGACAGGCTTTTCTCACTGAACATAATGTTTTCCAGGGTCATTTATATTGTAGCTTGTCAGTGCTTCATTCATCTTTATGGACAAATAATATTTTCTTGTAGAGATAGACCACATGCTGTTTATCCATTTCTCAGCAGATGGTCATTCGAGTTGTTTCCATTTTTCTGTTACGGTGAATATTGCTGTTCCGATCATGTGTGTAAACCTTTTATGTAGATGTGTTTTCACTTCTCTCGGGCTTATGTTGGAGAGTGGAACTTCTGGGTCGTATGGTGACCGCATTTAATGGTTTTAGGGGCTACCAGAGAGTTTTCCAGCAGCTGCACCATTTGATGTTTGCACCTTAGTATATAAGGGTTTCAATTTCTCTACCTCCTTGCCAGTGCTTGTTATTATTTGTTTTCTTCAGGTGAGTTCTCTTTGCTGCCCTGAATCCTGAGGGAAACATATCTAACCGAGGATAGAGCATCTTCCTTGAGAAAGCCTTCTCCTTGACCTAACAACTCTATGTTTACATTTCTGACAGTTTGCAAAGCATCTTCAGATATAGCAACTCATTTAATCCTCCCAATACCTGTGAGTCAGGCAAAGGAGGGGCTGTCTATAATTCCCATTTCATAGACGAGGAGACTGAGACCCTAAAGGTTCTGTGGGTGTCCTAAGCTCACACAGCAGGATCAGAAATTCAGGTTGTCTCCACCCCAGCCCACCTCAGGGAGCCCCACTTGAGGCATTTTGTGCAATAAACCAGCCAGGTCGACCAGTTGTTCTACAGCTATTCAGAAGAAATAAGAGCACAAGGCTGCCATTTTAACACGCTGGCTTAATCGGAAGTTTTAAATTAGTTCTAAAAGACTCGGTAGAGAAAGCCGAGTTGAGCTTTTTTATAGTGATTTCCAGCAGTGAGGGAAGAGGTCATGCCACGGAGGCCAGCATCTATTGTTTAGCATCTCGGGGCCCCAGCTCGTCGCAGGAAATCCACAGCAAGGTGAAGGTCGTGCTTGCCAAGTCTTTGAAAGCAGTTCCTCCTGCCTGAGACCTCTTCACAGAAGCCGCAGCCCACCCAGACTTCCCGGGGCACTTTCTGCAGCACAAAAAGAAAAATATTTTCTGGACCAAGTGTAGTGCTAAGGTTGAAGTTCCACAGCAGAGACGAGGACTCGGATGATGCTCTGGCTTTGAAAACAAGCTGAGCAAAACTGGGAATGGCATGAACCTTCAGCAAGAGTTGGCTGGTAAAATGTGGCCCATTGATTAGATGCAACTCAACTGTCTGTTGAAAATTTCTATTTCAGAAGAATGCTTGATGGTCTGAAAAATGTTTATTGCCCACGAGTAAGTGAAAAAGCAGGCTCTCAGCTGGGGTGAAATATCCAAGGACATTTGACAACATCTAGAGACATTTTCAGGTGTTATGAGGTGGAGTGCCCTGGTGTGCAGGGGCCAGAGTGGTGCCACTGGACATCTCACAGACACAGGGCAGCCCCTCACCGCAGGTCCTTGTCCAGTCCAAATTACAACAGCTATATAACATGCCTCATAATAGGTCCTTGTCCAGTCCAAATGAGAAATCCGCTATATAACATACCTCATAGGATTCCCATTTTTGTTGCATAAAAATGTTATATATTATGTATGGTCAAAAGAATGTTTTCTTCAGAAAGCATTCTGAGTAGTGTGGCATTGTTGAGATGGGCCACAATGTGTTTATACATTTGCCCAGTAGCCCTCTCCTTTTATGATTATTTTCTACTATTTCTCTGTATTTCTAGGCCCCTCTATAGTTTATAACAACAGATATTTTGTTATTGAAAAACGCCACTCCCTCTCTCACTGCCTCTTCCCCTCCACCTCCCACCCCCACCCCCTCTTAGCACTAATGCAGTGGGTGTGGGTGGGATGGCACAGGCCCAGTGCACCGCTTATGCCCGGGTTATCCTTCTTGAGATCTTAGGGACTTAAAAGTATACATTTGTTTTCTCTCAGCTGATGAAGACATTGTGTGTGTGTGTGTGTGTGTGTGTGTGTGTGTGTGTGTGTGTGTTTGGGGGAGGGGGGATGGCAGGGGAAGGAACTGAGATGTTTTAAGTATTTATTTATCTGTGGGATGAATAGATAGGTCACTACTGATGAAGATCACCCTATATTGGAAGGGTTGAGGGAGGCATTGTCTTTGGGAAAGGAAATGTGTTTTTCAGTGTGTGGTTGATCACATTTGGTGCTATGGTTGTGTGCTGACCAACCCCTCCTGTGCTGACCTCTGATATGGCCACTCTGAATGTCTCCCTTAGGACAGTTGTCACAGTCTTTACTATCTCCTCGGCTTGTTTCGTTGCCTTCGGACTCTGCCTGACCTGCTGCCCCAGCCCCAGAGGTCACAAGTGTTGGTCACAGCTCTAAGCTGCCCTTTCTCCGCAGAAGTGCCCATGGCTGAAGGGAAGCCTCTTTCACTGATAGCTATGCACCTGCCAGCCCCCAAGACCTTGGTCAATGATTGACTCCAAGTCAAAGCAATTCGTTATGCAGCTCACGCTCCAGAGCTCCCCCAGAGACCACTCCCTTCCTCAGCCCCTCCCCTGTTCTCCCCCTGCCCCAACCTGCCCTGCAAAGCACTTTCTTGGAAACTTGCGCTAAAGTACTTGGTTGATTGTACCCCCACCATTTCCTACTGCTGTTGGTGGGAAAGTCCTTTATACTACATCCCGAGTTCCAGAGTCCAAGTGGGAAAATGAGCAAAATGGATCTCAGAATGGTGTGAAGGTCAAAAAGGATGTCTTAGGCACGTAGTTGAGAGTACCACCTCCACCAGCACCTGTGGGGAAGGACATGTGTGAACAGTTGAACAGTGCTTCCCTGTCGTTAGAGCATTGCTTTGACACCCAGGTGACTTTCATTTTCTTATTTTTGCTCATGTGCATCATCTCATTTTTGTTCTTTTAAGTTATTTTATTCGTATCCTAATTTTTGAATATCTATACCACTAAAAAGAAAGCAAATCAGAAAGTGCAAATTAGTATGATACTATGAGAGGGGGAACCATGAATCAGGTTTTAGTAAATGATGTATAATTAATAAAATTTTCTAAAATTTTGCTTCATAAGTCAGGCTTCCTTCATAAAACAAGAAGTGAATAATTTGCATATTCAGCAACTATAGCACGTGAACTATTCTTTCTAGTAAATTCTTGTGATCTGCCACACTGGGGCTCTGAACTCATCGGTATGTCAGAAACTTCAGCTGAGAGTGTTGGATGGACAGAAAAGACCCTTTAAGAGGATAAGGAAGTAAAGGGGAGAGGTAGGCTCATCTGGATCCAAACTGGGAATAATATTAATAATAATAATAGCAGCTAGACTATACCATAAATGGTTCTTAAACACTTTTTATGTATTAACTGCTTTAACTTCGTAAAAATTCTCTGAAGTGGACACTCTTATCCCATTTTACAGAGGGAAAAACCAAGACTCAGAGAGGGAAAAGGAGCCAGGTAGTGAGTGATAGAGCCATGGCTGGAACCTGGCCACCTGGTCCCTTGGCCTGAGGTCTTTGCCACACTGGGATGCCACCCTGCCCAGGGAGCAAACTCTAGATATGCTGCTGGGGAGCATGCCCAGCTCTCTGGGTCCCAAACTGGGACTTAGGTACATGCTTAATGAATCCTGGACTCTATGGACCTTGAGCTAAGAATTCTTGGAAATGTGTACAACTTGCTGTCTTCTTTCCAAGCTATAAAAGTTCAGCTAATGGAAAGGGTGGACTCAAAGAATAAAATAACCCTCACCCTCAGGGAAACTGACTAGCATTGCTGTCTTGCCTTCCTGACAGAGGTTCCTGGAGTTTGTAACATGTCACCTGGGTGTCAAACAGCACACGTCAAACCCCAGGGGCTTCAGCCAAATTGAGCAGTCTGGGAATGAAGTCAAGGGAGAGAAGCAAGGTGGGAAAATGAAAGCCCGGGGGTGCCAGATGCAGACCAATCAAAATCACCTGCAGGGATCAGAATGCTTAATCAAGAGCCTACCAAATGCTGGCATCTCTGCTAAGCACTTAATAGATATAATTCGCGCTCCCCACCCTCCTCCAAGCTCTCTACAAACTGAGTTAGGTCAGAAACATCATTTTCACATCTCCATGATACCAAAGGTGGAAAAATGGAAGGTCAGAGAAGCTGAGTAACTTAAGGTCACACAGCTGGTGCATCAGTCAGTATGATTGAGGTTCTACTGCAGTAACAAATAACCTTGAAATCTCAGTGGTTTAAAAGGACAAAGATTTAATTATGATTATACCATACGCTCATTGTAGGTTCTTGGGACATTGAGATCACTCAGGGACCCCGGTTGATGGAGCAACTGTCATCTTGGACTCTACTGGTAGCAGTGACAGAGGGAGCAAGGAAACTCTCAAGTGTCTCATGCCAGAATTAAATAGTGTTGCAGTCATGACTAATTGGCTAGTACTAGTTTTATGGTCTAGGAAATGCAATCCTTACATGTGCTTATAAGTGGACACTCTTATCCCGTTTTACAGAAGGAAAAACATCAATCACTGCCACTGTTAGTTACTAGTAAGACATGGAACCAAAATTTGAACCCATCTCTCCTCGACTCCAGATCACTGTGTGCTTTTTGAAAAAGTGGGCTCCCAGAAGTGCACCTTGGTCCCTTCTGCCATGAACATACCAAACCATCCCATGCTCCTATAAGGAGCAAGCATGTCTAAGTGGACATGTGGGTACAAGCATGACTTTATGGGTCTCAGCTCTGAATAAAGCTTATCTTGCTTATCGTTATAACAAACTATTGAATGCACAGCCAACTTCTTCCCAAGATAAAAATAAAATCCTTTCAAGCTGATAAGGACAGTTCCCCAAGAAGTGAATTTCTAATTCAGCCCATGGATTAGTCAGGTTCAGGCTCAGCTGCTGCAACAAAGAGACCCCTCAGGACAGTGGCTGACGTAAGAGGAGGTCTGGTTCTCTCTTAGCAGTGGGCAGATCAGGGTGACTAACTGTGCTCCATAGAGTCACACAGGCATCCAGGTCCCTTCAGTCTTCCTCCTGCTGTCATCTTTTGGGGTGATGTTCTTACCTACACAATGGAAGCTGACCCACCAGCACCATGTTCATGCTCCAGCTGGGGCAGGAAGAGTGGAATGGAGTACACAAATTCCTCACAAGGAAGTGATATGGAGTTGTACACCTCCTTGGTGAGAGCATAGTCACATGACAGCACCCAACTGGAGGAGAGGTGGGAAAGGTGAATTGCTAGCTTGGCAGTCATGTGTCCTACTGAGACTCGGGAAAGGGCTTCTATTACTAACAGGAAGAAGGGATGAGCCCTGCCTCCTCCTCCTCGCCTGCACCCAATTCTCCTGTTGAAACTCTCTGGTACTGATTCCTCATCAGCCTGGCTACCCCAGCTTACTCCTGGGTGAGACTTCTCCCAACCATCTGTGCTTTCTTCCATGGGCGTGTTAATCAGGTTGGTCTGTCATAGCTAAACACCACAGGTGGCAGCTTAAACAACTGTAGGTCAGACTTGGAGGCTGGAAGTCCAAGATCAAGGCACCAACAGGGTTGGTTCCTGGTGAAAACTCTCTTCCTGGCTTGTTGACAGCCACCTTCTCCCTGTGTTCCTCACATGGTGGAGAGGACAGTCTCTGTCCCTTCCTTTTATAAAGCCACTAATCCCATCACGAGGGCCCCACAATCAGGACCTCATATAATCCTAGTCACCTCCCAAAGGTTCCATGTCCAAATACCATCCCAGTGGGGGCTAGGGCTTCAACATATGAATTTGGGAGGGCACACAATTCAGTCCATAGCAACGAGACTCTACGAATTTCCTGATGTCCAAACCCCACCCAGCCCACTACCCTTCGAGCCCCAGCTGTGCCAGGATCTTGCAAATGCACCACACGACTCCATTGTTCCTTACAGTTTATAGTAAGTATTTACATGATTGATTACATGGTCAGGGGAGAGGAATGGAAACCAGCAACCCCAAGACCAAATTCCACCCAGGTTGATGAATAAACCTCTTTTTAAAGCTTAGACCCCGAGGAGCTGATATATAGGAATGCAAATTTGTTATAAGCCAATGACCATCTCGTTGGCAGTTCCAAATATCTCGAGGGCTTCCCAGCGCTTTCCAACATCCCGCTGCCAAATTAAACACATGCATCCAGTTGGTGACTGTGCACCCAGACATTCAAGGGCACAAAAATAGCAGAGAAACCAACCACGTGCGCTCTCCCAGGCAGCCAAGCACAGGGGCTGATGGAGAAGCCCTGGGCTGTGCAAACTAGTATTCATGGGCCCCCACAAGACCTGCGCATCTATTTGGGGGATAAATGGCTGCTCAGAAAGGTTCCCACCTCTTCGTATAAATGCGATTTCACACTCTACTCAAATGCCTCAGGAACTTACACTGAAAAAATGGTCGCTCAGATGGACTCCACAGTGAACAGCTCCTTGTGTCTCGCCATCCGGCAGCTTGGAAAAACGAACTTTCTTGTCCTTTCAGGAGCTCCTCTGACCAGGTTGGCCTCCCAGAACTGAGCTGAGCACACACTCTTCCAGTCGAATGGCCAACTCACTGGTCCCCGTCCACTTTTGCTTACGCGGTGCCATGTCACCGAGAATGCTGTCCTCACCATTCCAGAATCCTTTCCTATTTAAAACTTTCTCTGCCGTCCCCGCCCAGCTCAAATGCTGCCTCCTCCTGGGAGCTCTCCAAGACCACCCCTTCAACCCCACTCTCATCTCTTGTCAATGTCTTGAGTCGTCCTTGCTGTTCCATCCATCGTGCTCTCTGAACACTGAGTCGAGGTAGCCTGTGGAGACTCACATACCAATTGTTAGGTCCAGGCTCAGCTCATCAGCACCATGCCTCAGTTTCCTCATTGCTAAGAGGGTCAGTAGATGGATGAGACACGGAGACCAGGCCTGGCCTGAGCTAGTGATGTGTGTTAGCTCACAGTTACACCGTGGCTCCTGCTTAGACGCCCCCTCCCTTCCATGTCCTGGGGCTGAGTCACCAGGAGAATGTGGTGGAGGATGAAGCAGGAGGGTGTGGGGAAGGGGGCCCAGGACTGTAGGGGTTTGTAGTCCAGGTGAAAGACCAGGCGGTTATCCAGGGAACTGGATAGGGGTTTTGGGCTGGGAGTGACACTCAGAACCGCAGGTCGGAGCGGGTCTATAACCTTCTGCTCACAGTGACGATGGGCACAGACTGAGTGCAGAGTGCCAGGCGCAGGCCCTGCGTGGAGTCACTGCCCCTGATGCTGAGCAGACCCTCCTTACACGTCTGCCTTGTGGACGGGAGCAGAAGGCCTTGTGTTCCGAGTGCCCGGGAAGGGGAATGTGGCTGGCTACCAGCCAGAAGGCAATGCCAGGCCCCTTCTAGAGCATTCCTTCGCAGAGCAAAGTCTTCACCGTTCCTGGTGCACATAAGACAGAACCCTGACATTCATTAGGCACACACCTAAGAACTTGGAGAGGCTCTGAACTTGGGAATGCCACCATTTCCAAGACCTGCAGCTTTGGAGAGGTCAGGAGAGGCAAGATGAGGCAGTGGGCCTTCAATGCTCAACGTGAGTGAGGCTGTGTGATCTGGGGTGAGTCACTTGACCCCTCTGGGCACTCAGTTTGGTTCTCCTGGAAGCAGACCCTGTGACTCGAGGGGGAGTTGAGTGATGAGTTCATTTGGGAGTGGTCATAGCGGGAGGTCAGATTAGGAGGGAAGGAGCAGTGCAGGAATGTTGTTAAGCTGGTTACTAGAAGCCAAAGGCAAACACACACCTCAGGGACATCCAGAGCAGTCTCAGGGGGACTGGGGTATTTATATTCTCATTTCCATAATCACTGGTGAGGGTGTCTTTGCAGGATATCCACTCCTCAGCCTCTGGGCTCAGGACGTTAACCCCAAGTCACACGGGCAGGTGCTGGCTTTGGGCTCAGGTCAGGGTGTGTGACAGGGCTGGCGTGAAAGCTCAAAGTAGGGCACCCAAAGCATCTGCCACCAACAAATGAGATGAGTCTCAGGATGAGTGCGAGGGTAGATGAGATAATCCGTGTTAAGTGTTAGCAAGATGCTCAACTCTGAGTGGAAACTCAACAGATGCCGGCTCTCCCTAATTGTGAGAGTTTGGGCCAGGTCAGG